>BTCW01000004.1:11215000-11555000 GCA_033239725.1 Echinochloa phyllopogon
ATATTCTTCACAAAATTTTTCATTAGTAGAACCAAAGATTATATCATCAACATAGATTTGACAAACAAATAAATCTTTGTCTATTTTTCTAGTGAAGAGAGTAGAATCTGCTTTGCCCATCACAAAGCCATTCTTGAGAAGAAAGTCCTTAAGGCATTCATACCATGCTCTAGGTGATTGCTTAAGCCCATAGAGCACCTTATGGAGTGCTTGGGATCTTCGAAACCCGGTGGTTGCTCCACATACACTAGCTCACCAAGAGGGCCATTCAAGAATGCACTCTTCACATCCATTTGATATAGCTTGAAATTGTGATGTGAGGCATAAGCTAGAAGAATGCGAATGGATTCAAGCCTAGCCACCGGAGCAAATGTTTCACCAAAATCTAGTCCTTCAATTTGGGTGAAGCCTTGAGCCACCAATCTAGCTTTATTTCTAGTGACAATTCCATTTTCATCTTGCTTGTTTCGGAAAACCCACTTAGTGCCAATCACATTATGCTTGGTTCTTGGAACTAATTCCCACACTTGATTTCTTGTGAAGTTATTCAACTCTTCTTGCATTGCAATGACCCAATCCGCATCACCAAGAGCTTCTTCTACCTTTAGGGGTTCCAAAGAAGAAACAAACGAGTAACAACCACAAAAATTTGCTAAACGTGAACGAGTGGTTACCCCTCTTTGAATGCTTCCTAGAATGTTGTCAACGGGATGATCCCGTTGAACACTTTGATGAACTCTTGGATGTGGGAAGGTTGATTGACGTTGGATAGGTCCATCATCATCCTCTTCATTGTGAGGATCATCAATTTGAGTATCATCACCTTGATCTCCCCCTTGATCGACGCCATGATCATGATCGTCACCATGAACTTGAACTTGATCTTGTAAGGAGCTAGGTGGTTCAACTCTTGTTGATGATGATGGGTCAATGTTGAACATGGTTTCTGAAACTTGGTCTTGCTCTTCATCTTCTTCTTGAGGTTCTAGAGGCTTCACTTCTCCTAGACTCAACTTCTTGATAGCTTGACTTGGTGGTTCCTCATCTACAAGGTCACTCACAACTTGCTCTTCTTGAGAGCCATTTGATTCATCAAATTTCACGTCTACCGTGACCTCAACACAACCGATGGTTTTGTTGAAGACACGATATGCGTGTTCGTTAGTACCATAACCAAGTAGAAAACCTTCATCAACCTTGGGTGCAAACTTTGAGCTTTTGGTCTTGTTGTTAAGAATGTAACATTTGCAACCAAAAACTCGAAAGTAGTGCACCTTTGGTTTGTTACCGGTGTGGATCTCATATGGAGTCTTGTTCAAGTACTTTTGAAGATAGAGATGATTTGTGGCATGGCAAGCTGTGCTAACCGCCTCGGCCCAGAAGCTATCCGGAGTCTTGTACTCGTCAAGCATGGTTCTTGCCATCTCAATCAAGGTCCGATTCTTCCTCTCAACAATGCCATTTTGTTGAGGTGTGTATGGAGCGGAGAACTCATGCTTGATGCCTTCTTCATCAAGAAACTCTTCAACATTGGTGTTCTTGAACTCCGTTCCATTGTCACTTCTTATATGCTTTATCTTCAACTCAAATTCATTTTGATCTCTTCTTATGAACTTCTTTATGATTCCTTGAGCTTCACTTTTGTCTTGTAAAAAGAAAACCCATGTGAAGCGAGAGAAGTCATCCACAATGACAAGTCCATACTTGTTTCCACCAATGCTAACATATGCAACCGGTCCAAATAAATCCATATGAAGTAACTTCAATGGTCTTGAGCTAGTCAACATGTTCTTGGGTGGATATGGAGCACCAACTTGCTTCCCGGCTTGACAAGCACTACACAATCTATCTTTCTCAAACACAACATTGGTTAGTCCTAGGATGTGTTCATCCTTTTGAAGTTTGGCCAAGTTCCTCATCCCAACATGGGCTAGCCGACGATGCCAAAGCCAACCCAAGCTAGATTTTGCCACTAAACAAGTCTTCGGTTCCACTTTAAATATCTAAATAAAGTTTTCCCTTAAGTTGACCCGTAAAAGCAATAGAGGAATCCTCCCTTCTAAGGATGCTCACACCCCCATTAGTAAAGAGACAATTGTAGCCTTTCTCACAAAGTTGTGAGACCGACAACAAATTGTATCCCAAAGAATCAACAAGATAAACATTGGAAAGAGATGAATCTTGTGAAATAGCAACTTCACCTTGACCTATGACATCACCATGGCTATTGTCACCAAAAGTTATATTTTCAATGGGTGTGTCATACTCTTGCAACTTGGCAAACATATTCCTTTCTCCGGTCATATGATTTGAACATCCACTATCTAGTAGCCACGAAGGTTGAAACGAACCGGATTCTCAACGACGAGAATCTGACTCCTTGTACCCTCGAGATAGTCCCAGGAATAGCAGCTATCTCGTACTGAACTCATCTCAGTCGAATATCACATCCATACAACGATAAAAGATCCATTACATGACATATATAAAACATAGCGTCTGGTACAAGCCCTCTGGGCTAAATCGACAATAAGAAACATCTGCGCAGCGGTAGCTAGAACATCAGGGACCACTCCTCCACAGGCATCCTTGAGCATAGCGCGCACCCTTCAATCGTACCACCCGTCCTGGTTGAACTCGTGGTCGGGGTCTTCACCTGAGAACCCAAAGTCTGTCCCCAAGGAAATGGGACAGGTCCACGTCACCAACCATAATATGAAGCAAACTTTAAAGTGGCATATTCTAAGGTATAGAAATAATCAAGGTTTGAGCCGGGGTTTTCTTATGCGAGCAGCAGCAATAACCCAAATTCAACTCACCACCAACTCCTTCTATCTCTCACACACAACCACTCCCCAAATCTAACCGTCGGCCTCACATTTCCCATCGGGCTCGTCCTGCCACAGCAGGTTCCCGCAAACATTATCCACCAACGCCTTTCACTCACTAGTCGACTCGGTGAGCTCCCTCCCCACCTTGTCTCATCAGCAACGCTGGACCAATCTCTCATAACCCAAATCAAAGGATGAGGTAAGAAAGCAGATTCCCAAGCTAGTCGGAACTTATCAGAAGCGGGTCATCCGTAACCGTGGACACGGCTATACGTATAGTTTACACTCTGCAGAGGTGGCACTCCAGGAATCCATCCGGGCTGCAAGGCTAGTCCGCAACCAACCTGAGACACAGCCCACAGCAAAGACCCTAAACAGTAACGGCGCCAATCCTGTCTCCCTGGGCTCGGGAAACATCTGATCTAACATCTGCCCCAGGGATGTGAAACCTTCCCACCGGGGCCAGTCGGGGGCCATGGTAAATCAGGGAGATTACGCCGCAACGAATCCCCCCTACACATATCAAGCTCGATCCTCCTACAGTCTCGGCGCCGCACTAGAGTAGGCTTGCTGGAACCCTCCCCATACTAGGTAGATGGTGAGCACGGTATTCCCACGTCCAAAGTTGGAACTCGACTCGGTCCTTAATTGTTGGTAAAGCAAGTATCAGCGTCATAAGCGATCCGCCGCAACGGTCCGCAATCGGCACCCATAACAGGTATTGCTGCCCAAACTCCTCAAATAACCCAGTATCCAAATAACCATGTACCCGCAACAGATACCCCATAGGGACTGCCTGAGTGCAGTCCCCCAGCACCTCGATCAAACGATCGAGTTGTTATTACTCGCTTACACCGCCTAGCTGCACTACTCCTCCCATACCACCCACAACTCACGCCAAGAGGATCAAATCACAACCATCCCAACACATGCATAGCATAGCATATTTCATAAAGTGAGTATTAGGTAGCAAGGTAACAGGATATTAACAAAGGCAGTGCAGGTTTATCATGCGAGTAAAGTAAAGCACTAGCATACTAGTTGCATGTGTAATAGGTATTTCAGAGATTGGTCGGGCGTGAACCTGGGCAAAAGTCTTCGTCTTCGTCAAAGCAGTTGTCGTAGTGGTCTGGCTCCTCCTGACTCTCCGGAACTCCTAGGGTCGCGGAAAAGTAAAATAAGACGCGGCTATTAGCAAAGAAACACCAAAACAGTGATGAAAGAAGTCCCAAAGAACACCAAACTCTACACTAACGTGTAGGTCATGATTTTAGAAAAACATAGAAACTGGTTTCATATTTTCCTGAGCTACGGTTGATTTATTATTAATTTTACAAGTTTAAATCATTTTCTGAAAATATTAAATAATTTCCAAAAAAGAAAACAGACAGAAATTAGCCTGCTGACGTCAGCATGACGTCATGCTGACGTCAGCAGTGGGGTCCGCCTAGGATGACGTTAGCAGTGGGCCCTGCTGACGTCAGCGTTGACTGGTCAACGGTCAACGGGTCAACGGTCAACGGTCAACGGTCAACGGTCAGCTCTGGTCAGTGGGCCCCATGCGTCAGTGACACACAGTGTATGACAAGTGGGCCCCATGCATCAGCGCAGTTAAAAGAAAACGAAAAAGAAAAAGAACGCGTTGGGCTGGAATTGGGCCGAAAGTTGGATGGGCTCAGAAAGTTCAAGGGTGCAAACCAGACTTAAGCACAAGATTAGGCCCACGAAGGGGGTGCTGCTAGATCTGCTCTGGTGGACTTGGTCCACCGTGAGCCGTGAGTGCGGTGTACGTGAGCCAGGTGCACGGGATCAGTTGCGGCCGACTCGGGATTTTCTGCGGGTGCTCGTGTGGCGTGCTGGTGTGGTCGTGCGTGTGGCTTGGCCACGACGCGACGCGACGCGCGCGTGGCGCGCACTGGAGCACGACCGGCGGCGGCGGTCAACGGTGAAACTCGCCGGAAAAGGCTCGGCTTGGCTCAAGGATGGCCGGGAAGGCTCGGCTAGGGTTTCGCGAGGTCAAACGGTAGGAAAAAGGCCACGGCTTGGCTACGGCTTGGGCTCCCCGACGCGAGCGGCGGTGGCGCGGCCATGGCGCCACGGCGGCCAACGACGCGCGGGCAGGAACGGCTTGGCTGCGGTGGCTCGCGCACGCGCGACACCAGCGCGAGCTGGAACGCGACGTCGCGGCCTTAGCGAGGGTGCGCGTGCGCGGGTTCACGGCTGCCCGTGGCCGCGACACGGCCTCGGCGTGCGCGCGCGGCGAGCGGAGCTCGGCCACGGCAGCCTCCGCTGCGGAGCTCGGTCGGCGGCGGGTTGCAAGGCGGTTAGCGGCTCAGGGTCCTGCAGAAAAAGGTGCTCAGCATGAAGGCTGGCTCACAGGGGCTAGGCTGCACGGCGGCGCACAGATGCGGCGGCGATCGGCCGGAGACAGGGGAGAAAGGGGAAGGTCACGGCGGCGGCTCACCTAGGGGCAAGTAGGGGTTCGCTGCAGCTCGGGGAAGTGCTCGCGGTGCTCCTCCGGTGCTCGTGCTCCTCTTCCCGTCCCGGGTCCGGCTCCTCGTCGGCGACTCCGCGGGCGGCGGCGCTTCGATCTTCGGCGGCGGCGTCGTGGAGGTGCTCCGGCTTCTCTTCTCTTCCTCCTCTCCTCCACTGGTCCTCCTCTGGTCCTCCTCCTCCCTCTCCTCTCACGAATTGGGGACTGGAAACCCTAATGGGGCGGCGGTGGCTTGAAGGGGAAGGGGCTCCCGGCGCTGGTTTTGTAGGCGGCTGCTAGGGTTTCGGGGCGGCACGAACGGCGAGATGGGGCGGCCAAGAGCTCGCGGACATGCGGCGCGCATCGGACGGGCCGCACCGGAGCGATGGGACAGGCTCGGGTGGTTGGGTCACGGGCGCGCGCGAGAGAGAGAGAGCAGGGCGTCAGTGTGGGGAAGAAGATGAGGTGGGAGAGAAAGCTGACAGGCGGGACCCGCCTGTCAGTGGGAGAGAGAGAGAAGAAACGCGGGGGTGACGCGGTGAAGTTTGGGCCGGCGCTGGGCCGCAAGGCCGGCTGGGCCGCTTGGTTCGCTGGCTCGGGAAAGGGAGTTCGAGGGGGTTAGATGGACTTGGGTGCGGGTTTAGGCCCACGAGCAGTTAGAAAGGGTTTGAATTAGTTTAGTTAGTATTTGTTTGAATTCAAATCTAGAATTTGAATTCAAACACAACCAAAAATCCAATAAAACCAAATTAACTCCAAATCACATCTATTTGGTCCTTAGCATTTCAAATTATTTTTAATTTGAATTTAAATTGCCTAGGAATTTAGGGAGCAAATAGAAGACACTCTTATATGTTTGTTGACTTGCACAAAATTCACCAAAAATTTTTAAATTCACATTTTTGCACTCAACAAATCCTATAGGGAATTTTTGGGTTGTTACAAAGATCCACCGGAAGAATATGCGTACAAAACAAGTTTAAGCCTTGAACTTAGGTACCCAAAAATGGTTGGGTCCTTGAGTGTTAGCTTTGGACATTTTAGGCACCCACACACTCCTCATCATCTTCCTAGTATGAGCACCTATATACTTTACCACCATCCTCCCATTTTGGTCTCAAGTGACCATGTAGTCGATGGAGTAGTTTGGAGATGCCTTGTGCTCAATGGCCTTCTCATCTTTCTTGGTCTTGTTCTTGTCATCTTGACTAGATACTTTTGCCTTTGGCTTGGACTCCATGGTGCTTACCACACCATGGGCCACGTCCATCAACTCACCTAGGTTGGTTCCTTTGGTGAACAATGTCACATCACGACCTCTTATCTTCTTTGTGCCATTGGCCTTTCCACCCCGAGTGTATCCAAGCCCATCCTTGATAGTACCATATCTACCGGCTTTATATGTCGGGTGGGTCTCGAATACACTCTTGTCCTTACCTTGGTCTTGGCCAATGGCTTTGGTCAACTTTAGGATTTGAGCATCTTTTACCTTGACCTCCTCCTCTAGCTTGGAAAGGTTAGTAGCGCAAGCATGTATATCAACTTTATAGCACCTTGAGCAACCTTCACTAGTAGAGACATTGGAATTGAGATTTGTTTTGGAGTCAACCTTGGTGCTTTCCCTAAGAGTGCTAAATTTAGCTTCTAGATCTTTATGTTTGATCTCTAGGCTTGAATACCTCTCTTGAAGCTCACTTTTTGCATTCTTTAGTTTGGCTAGAGAGTCATTTGCTAAGGACAGGTCCTTTGACATCCTCTCACATGAGTCCTTGGCAAGTGAAAAATCACAAGACAATTTCTCAACCTTGATTTTCTCCTCAACTAGAGTCTCTTCAAGGACAAGGTTTCTCTCCTTCTCAAGGATGAGCAATTCTTCTTGTCTATCAAGAGACTCTTCTTTTTCTGCAATTTCTCTATTAGCTTTTTGATATGTTTGTAGCCTTCTTTCCCAAATTTCTTTATTATGTTTTTCTCATGTTCGGCTTCTTCATTTTCTAAGTTATTGTCTACATTTCTAGATGACATGAGAGAGGATGAGAGATATGGTGTGGTGTCTAGTACCTTGGTTCCTTGAGCCATGAGGCACAAGGGAGCTTCATCATCACTCTCATAAATGTTGTTGAAGAGTCGAGGGGTTGGTGTATAATTTTGAATGGCAAGAGTGGCCATTCCTTCATTGTCGGAGTCATCGCTTGATGAATCTCATCCCTCACCAACATGAGCACTTCCAAACTTCTTCTTGTACTCTTGACTCTTCTCTTTGTACTTCTTCTCTTTATCAAAGTTTTTGTCCTTTGATCTCTTGTCATCCTTGTCATTTTTGTTGCTCTTGTCATTTTTCTTGCGAGGACATTCGGCAATGTAATGACCCTTCTCCCCGCACTCATAGCATCTTCGTTGAGAGGATCTTTCCTTATCATTCTTGTTCTTCATGAACCTTTTGAAGTCCCGCACCACCATTGCGGTTTCATCATCGGTGCTATCATTATCACTTGAGCCTTCTTCCTTCTTGGATGTTGAGATCTTCTCGCTTGACTCATTTTTCTTGCTTGGCTCAGCCTTGAGAGCAATGGTCTTGACTTCGGTTGGTTGTGTTGACCTTGTCACATCCAAACTATTCATCTCATGATATTGCAATTTGTTGAATAGCTCCATAGGCACCATTGTCTTGAACTTGTCACTCTCTCTAATCATTGTAGCAAGCATTGGATTCTTGGGTGCATAGGCTCTAAGTAGCTTCTTTGTTACTTTGCTCTCGCCCCAATCATTGCTTCCAAGCATTCTAATCTCGGTGACAAGAAGCTTCAACCGATCATACATTTCTTGTAGAGATTCATCCTTCTTCATGACAAAAGCCTCAAGCTCTCCTTGTAGGAGATCAACTTTGCCTTCCTTGACTTCATCCGATCCTTCATGTGCCATTTGAAGAGTGTCTCATAGCTCCTTGGCACTATTGATTCCTCTAATCTTGTTGTACTCGTAGGAGCTTAGAGCACTTCTAAACACGGTCACGGCTTGAGAGTTGCGGAAGATGTCGTATTCTTATTCCCGACTTGGCTCCGTGGTCTTGTCCACACCTATAGTCACAATAGTCCAAAGGGATGGGTGAAGACCATGCAAATAAACTTTCATGTCATCGCTCCAACGAGCATAGTCCTCTCCATCAAATTTAGGGACTTTGCCCATTGGCACCGATGAAAAAGAAAGACTATTGGGATCAAGGGATTTGTTAGAAGATGATGTCTCATATCGATGAGACACGGAGTGAAGCCCATCAAGCACATCTCTCTCTCAAAGCTTCGCCTTGACGATCTTGTGTGCCTTCCGTTCGGCCTTCTCCTTGATCTTCTTTCTCATCTTCTCCTTTCTTTGCTTCTTCTTCTCTTGCTCGTCCAAGCTTTCATCAACATCACTAATGTTGAAGTCATCATCGCTCGAGCTTGAATCAACCGGTGTTGGATGACCTTTATGGTGAGCGGAAGCAATCACGGATTCATCTCCTGGACCGGCCATAGTGTTTTTCCCTTAGCGGTTAAGCATAAGCAAGGGATTAGGCTATGATACCAATTGAAAGGATCAACACTAGGCCTAGAGGGGGGGTGAATAGGCCTGTAAAAAGATTCTGCAAAGTTTCTCCAAAAATCTGTCAGTTGTCGGATGATCCGACGCAGTCTCGGATCTTCCGGCCAGGAAGATCCGACACTGTGTAGGATCTTCCGACGAGGTGAAAAACTTACTTCGAGATTTGAATTCTACAGACCTTTTGATGATTCTACTTGAATACAAAGTTGACAAATGATGTAAGGAGACTTCTAAATATGATCAATATCAGAGTATAACAGTAAACAAGTAGATCGGGCCAAATCGAGCGAAAATAACAATAAATGCAAATGAGACACGGAGACAAGAATTTACTTCCAAAGTTCACTCCACAAAGGAGCTACGTCTCCGTTGAGATGCTCACAAAGAGCCGGGCTGTCACACCTAGCTCCAAGTCTCTCTCAATCAACCACAAAGGAAGATTGAGTTACTTACTATTGACTCTCACAAAGAGAGGGGTGATACAAACTTTCCGGTGCTCAAACCACAAAGAATGAGAGCTACCAGCGACGCCTAACCGTCTAGGAGCAAAGATCCAAGAGTAACAAACGCGAATCGACGAATCAAAGTTGCTTCAAATGCTTTTTGAGATGAACAAGGGAAAGCTTCCAAAGGGCTCTAGTCTCACTCCATTGCTTTGTGTGCCATTACTTGTTCAGGAATGTGGTATTCCTTGAACGCTTCACAGAACTCCAGCCAAGTGATTTGTGTTGGGTTCTCGTGAGAGTCACAGTAGCTCTCCCACCAAGCTTTAGCTGCTCCTTCAAGCTGGTGTGCCGCTAGGGCTACACATTCTTCATCTGTGTAATTTGTCAAGTCTAGCTTGGCCTCAATGGTTCTGAGCCAATCGTGAGCATCTAGTGGCTCGTCTGAGTAGTCAAACGTGGGTGCCTTCAATCTGACGAACCTTTCAATCTTCATCTGGAGGTCTTCCTCACAGTGACCCTGTTGGTTCTGGTTCAGATCTTCCTGGAGCTATTGCATTGCCTGTACCATCTGGGCATTGACCTGTGCCATCTGTTGCATCACCTGAGTCTGAACAGTCATCACTTCTTCCAAGTTGGGCGGTGCGTTAGGCTGTGGCGCATCTCTACCCCCAAACTGGTTCTGCTGAGGTTCCTCTGCTTGTTCTTCCATTGCAACTTCTTGTACTTCACCTCTTGCTGTGTTGTCATCGGGCTGGAGCACGCCTATCGCGCGACCCAGCCCCAGCCTCTGCCTGCGGCGGGTGTTCTCCTGCGTCCTCTACCACGACCTCTACCTCGGTCTGTCATAGCTATGTCCTCTTGCTCAGCTTCCTCAGAACGGGCTAGCAGACAGTTCGACCTTCTGGTTGTCATTTTCTGAAATTCACGAAGCAGGTAAGTGGTGGTCAGGTAGGGTTATAGGCACTGGTAATCTAATTATAGGAGTTGCACACATGAAAACTTAAACACTAGGCTACACTCAAGATGAACAGCAAGAAAGCTGCAAGAACAGCCACAAGGACCGAACACTCAATCAAAGCATTACACCTTAGACACTTGTGTTATCTTGAGGCCAACTCCTGGAAACTCAAAGATTAACACCTCTACTCGGCTTATGATCGTGGCTGATCCAGTGGTGGTCATGGACTACATCTACCATGGCTCGACGATAAGCACGAGACTATCATCAGCCACTTGGTCAGAGGGGTTGTTAGCAGCAAGAGTTAGCAAGGTTAGATGAGTTAACAATAGCACAAGGTGTGATAGGAAATAGTTCAAGGGGTTTCTTGTATAGCAACAGACTTAGTTAGAGCTTCTGTCCTAGTTTTCAAGTCTAGGGCTGCGCACTACGGTCAAGTGTGGCTCTAATACCAACTGAAACGAACCGGATTCCCAATTACGAGAATCCGACTCCCTGTACCCTTGTGATAGTCCCAGGAACAACAGCTATCACGTACAGAACTCATTTCAGCGGAAATCACATCCATACATTGATTAAGGTCCTCAAACATGACATAAATACATAGCGGTATGGTACAAGCCCTCTAGGCTAAACGACAGAAGGAAAACAGCTACGCAGCGGATAGCTATAAGCTTCTGGTGCTTCGGGCTTCACCTTCACAGGCATCCTTGAGCGCAGCGCACAACCCTCGATTGCATCATCCGTCGAGGTTGATCTTGTACTCGGAGTCTTCTCCTGTGTACCCAAAGACTGTCCCCAAGGAATTGGGACAGGTCCACGTCACCAACCATAATATGCAGCAAAGCTTTATAGTGGCCTAAACTAGTAATAAAATATTCAAGGAAAGTAAGCTGGGGTTTCCTATGCGCAAGCAGCAGCATTAACCAAGATCATCTCATCTCCAAACACCTTTCCTCACAAGCACATACTCTCCCCAAGCCAACCATCAAACTCACAACCACATCGGGCTCGTCCTGCCTCAACAGGTTCCCGCAAATAACATCCGCCAACTCCTTTCACTCGTTAGTGGACTCGGTGAGCTCCCTCCCCACCTTGTCTCAACAGCCTCAGCTGGTCCAACCTCTCATAACCCAAATCAAGGATGAGGTAAGAAAGCAGAATCCCATGCTAATCAGAATAAGCCAGATGAAGGATCGTTCGTGACCGAGGACACGGCTATACGTATAGTTTTCACTCTGCAGAGGTGAAAGGATCAACACTAGGCCTAGAGGGGGGTGAATAGGCCTGTAAAAAGATTCTGCAAAGTTTCTCCAAAAATCTTTCAGATGTCGGATGATCCGACACTGTGTAGGATCTTCCGACGAGGTGAAAAACTTACTTCGAGATTTGAATTGTACAGACCTTTTGATGATTCTACTTGAATACAAAGTTGACAAATGATGTAAGGAGACTTCTAAATATGATCAATATCAGAGTATAACAGTAAACAAGTAGATCAAGCCAAATCGAGCGAAAATAACAATAAATGCAAATGAGACACGGAGACAAGAATTTACTTCCGAAGTTCACTCCACAAAGGAGCTACGTCTCTGTTGAGATGCTCACAAAGAGCCGGGCTGTCACACCTAGCTCCAAGTCTCTCTCAATCAACCACAAAGGAAGATTGAGTTACTTACTATTGACTCTCACAAAGAGAGGGGTGATACAAACTTTCCGGTGCTCAAACCACAAAGAATGGGAGCTACTGGCGATGCCTAACCGTCTAGGAGCAAAGCTTCAAGAGTAGCAAACGTGAATCAACGAATCAAAGTTGCTTCAAATGCTTTTTGAGATGAACAAGGGAAAGCTTCCAAAGGGCTCTAGTCTCACACCTCAAATCCTCTCTCACACTCAAACCCTAGGTGAATCCTTGCAAGAATCAAGCTTGGGATGGAGTAGAGGAGTGGAATGAATGCTCAAGTGCTGTGTTAGGTCGTGAGAGGCAGCAGCAATGAATGAGGGGGTGAAGGGGTATAAATACCAACCCCCCAAAATATGACCGTTATGTTCTCTACGAAGGGGTACCGGATCTTCCGACCATGGGTCGGATCTTCCGACAAGCAACAGAAACGTGTTATAAACACCCAGAAAAATTTCCCTCACCGGATCTTCCGACTCAGTGTCGGATCTTCCGGCTGGGGTCGGAACTTCCGGCCCAGAAAATAACCAAGACAGAGCCGACCAGAACTTGTTGTCGAAACTTCGGGCCAGGGGCCGGAACTTGCACTCAGGACACTTGAGAGGCTGAAAAATGACCAAGTCATGGAAGTTCCGATGCTACGGCTGGAACTTCCAGCCCAGAACAACTCGAGACCGAGCTGACCGGAACTTCCTGACCGGATCTTCCGGTCTAAGTTCCGGCCCGGCAGAAAGGCTGTGGAAGTGAGATTTTGTGTCTCTCAAGTTGATTTTCATCTCAAGCATAGCATTATTGGCAACTAAGATTTGTCAAAGACGTCCCCCTTGATAGTACGGTGGTCCTATACTCAAATTCAAACCAAAAATAAATTAAATCTATCAATTGGATCCACCACCATGAAACTAAGAATTGGGGACCTTCCTTTCACATTCTTCTTTCTTTCTTTTCATTTTATTCCTGCACAACTTACTCAAAGCATCATATCCAAACTTTCATTGTCATTAATCACCAAAATTGATTAAATGCCTAGATGCACTTTCAAGAGGTTGCGCTCTAGGAACCACCCGGGCTGCAGACGGTAGCATGCCGTCTTGAGACACAGCCCACAGCAAAGACCCTAAACAGTAAAGGTGCCATACTGTCTCCCTGGGCTCGGGAAACAATCTGAGCTAACAGCTGCCCCAGGGTCGTGAAACCTTCCCACTGGGGCCAGTCGGGGGCCGTGGTAAATCAGGGAGAGTACGCCGCAACGAGTCCCCCTTACACATATCAAACTCGAATCTCCTACAGGTCTGGCACCGCACTAAGTAGGCTTGCTGGAACCTCCCCATTCTGGGTAGATGGTGAGCACTGTAAATTCCAACGTCCGGGTCATCCCGATACGGCCCTTAATTGTCGGTAAGGCGAGTATCAGCGTCAAAGCGATCCACCGCAACGGTCCGCAACCGGCACCCATTACAGGTATGGCCGTCCAAACTCCTCAAAATTATCCAAAGTAACCATGTACCCGCAACAGGTACTCCATAGGAACTGTCCGAGTGCAGTTCCAAAGCACCCCGATCAAACGACCGGGTTGTTATCACTCGCCTCCACCGCCTAGCTGCACTACTCCTCCCAAGCCACCCAACTCACGCCAAGAAGATCAATCACAACCATCCCAACACACGCAAGCATAGCATTCTCATAAAGTGGATAATATGTAGCAAGGAAACAGGGTAGATAAATGGCAGTGCAGGCATATCATCATCATGCGAGTAAAGTAAAGCGCTAGCATACTAGTTGCATGTCTACTAGGTATTTCAAAGAATGGCTGGGCATGAACCTGGGACTTGTTGCTCTTCCTCTTCGTCGAGGTAGTTGGAGTTGTAGACGTCCTCCTCTTGATTCTCCGGTCCTCCTAAGTTCGTAGAAATAAAATAAAGACGGCAGCTACTAGCAAAGAAACACCAAAACAGCGAGGCAAGAAGACCCAAACAACACCAAACTCTGCACTAACGCATAGGTCACGATTTTAGAAAAATATGAGAAAAATATAGAAACTGATTTCATATTTTTCTGAGCTACGGTTGATTTATTATGAATTTTTGAAGATAAATCATTTTCTGAAAATATTAAATAATTCTGAAAAAGAAAATCACTCAGGCTGGGACACGTGGCAGCACCAGAGCGTGCCACATCATCACTGCTGACGTCAGCATGTAGTCATCAGTGGGGCCGGCTTTGCTGACGTCATCGTGGGCCCTGATGATGTCAGCGTTGACCGTCAACGGTCAAAGTCAGCATGGTCAGCGTGGGTCAGGGGGCCCACAGGTCAGTCTCTATCCAGACTATGGCAGGCGGGGCCGGCTTGTCAGCGTTGTTAAAGGAAAAGAAAAAGAAAGAAAACGGTTGGGCTGGAAACAGGCCGAAAGTAACAGGCCGGCCCATTAAGCTGGGGCTTCCGGCCCATGATAGCCGGCTGGTTGGCTGCAGCGCGGTGGAAGCAGTCCACGGTTCACCGTGCGTGCGGTTCACAAGGACCGGGTTCACGGGATCGATCTGCGGCTGCTGGGATTTTCTGCGGACGAGGCTGTGGCAGGTTGGTGTGGCCCGCGGTGTGGTTTTGCCCACGCGCGAACACATGCGCGCGCGGCGCGCCCTGGCACGCGGCCGGCGTCGTCGGCGATCGGCGGCGATCGACGGATAACGGTTGGCGAGGCTCGGGATCAACAAGGAAAGGTTCGGCTTGGTTTCGCGGACAAGATCAGCAAGATAGAGAGGGGCTTTGGCCGGCAAAGCGGCTCCCCGACGATGGTGTGCGGCGGCGACGGAACTCGCGGGTGCACCGGCGTCCGGTTCCGCGGCGTCGTCAACCACCCAGCGAAACGATGGCTCGGTGCGTGCACGTGCGATGGCAGGGCCTCGGCTTGGCTCTCGCGAACGTAGAGCAAGCCTTTGGCTTGGCCGCGCCGCGGCCTTGACGCGCGCGCACTCCGGGCAACCCCGGTTCGCGGCAACGCCTCGGCGGCCTGGGTCAGCAGCAGTCGTCGGCAGTTTGCGGTGTGGACAAGTCGGCGGCGACGGGTCCCTGCACAAGACGCTCAGCACGAAGGCTGGCTCACAGAAGACGATGGCTGCGCGGCGGAGCATCGGAACGGTGGCGCCATGGCCAGAACAGGGGAAACAAAAGAGGGTCTTCATGGGTGGCTCACCACGGGGTACGTCGGGGTACGCTGCAGGTCGGTGAAGGCTTACGGTGCTCCGGCGGTCGCCCACGTCCACCCAGCGTTCCTGGTCTGGTTCCGCTCCGGCAGCTCCACGAGCGGCGGCGCCCGCGGCTTCGGCTCGTCGGCGAGGAAGGCGCTCCGGCTCCTCTTGGCTTCCCCTCGGTCCTTCTCCTAGTGCTCCAGCTCCCACAACACCTCCCACACCTCACCCGCTCACGAATTGAAGGATGGAAAACCCCAATGGGGTCGCCGCGGCGCTGGAAGGGGAGAGCGGCTGGGACCGGCTTTTATTGGGGAAAGCTAGGGTTGGAGAGGGGCACAGACGGCGAGATTTGGGCGTCCGTGCCCGCGGACACGCGGCGCGCATCGGACGGGCCGCACTGACCGCGATGGGACTGGCTCGGCAAGTGAGCGCGCGACAGAGGGAATCGCCGGCCGCGAGAGAGTAAAGCAGAGGGGGAAGAAGCACAATGCGGTGGCGGGGCCCGCACGTCAGCGATGGAAAGAGGGGAAAGGGGTGCGCGGTGGTCGGCTGGGCAGCTCCTGGGCCGGGAGAGGAACAGGCTGGGTCGGAAAACAAGCGGGCTAGGCTGGTTTGCAAACTGGGAAAGGAGTTTGAGGGGGCGATGTAGACTTCTGCAGATTAGAAGAGTTTGCAGGCTAGGCCAAGGTGAGTTAGGGGGCCGGGTTAGCGATTTAGGTTAGTTTGGGCCCACGAGGAGGTTAGGGTCTAGGAAATTAGTTTGGTTATTGATTTGAATTCAAATCTAGGATTTGAATTCAAATCCAAACAAAGAACTAAAAAGCCCAACAAAAACCAAATCACATCTATTTAATCCTTAGCACTTCAATTTGGATTTTAGTTTAAATTTAAATTCGCCTAGGAATAAAGGGAGAAATTTGAATACATCCTTATATGTTTGTTTGCTTTCACAACAATTCACCAAAAATTTTGAAATTCACATTTTTGCATTCAACAAATCCTACGCAATTTTTCGGGATGTTACAGACTTCATGTTATCCTTTAAACTGATCACCTTGACAAACATAGTTTGATTACCACAGTTCATGAGAATAGCCAGTATTGGTTTTTCAACAACCGATAGATCCATTCAGCCTCCATAGTTGACCTCGTTAAGATGGTTTGCTTGTAAGACTTTAAACATATATCCACTTGTGATCTCATCTGCATCATATGTCCAATTTGGATCACTATAACCCTCTAGTACCCTTGCGTACCTAGTATAGTGAATTTCATAGTCCACAATATCCTTAAGAAAGCGCATTACCCGTTCAAGAGCATTCCAATGATCATCTCCCAACTTTGACACAAACCGACAGCAAACGAGATATCGGGTCTCGTAGTGCTAGCTAAGTACAACAGTGAACTAATGATCTAGAACTAATGATCTAGAAGTATCTCAGCTGATATCTTATTTTTCTTTTGTTCTTCCGAAAAATTTTACTAACATCATAAGGTGTTGGAGCTGGCTTGCAGTCATTGTAACAAAAATGACTCAAGACTTTCTCCACATAGTGAGATTATGTAAGGACAACCCCACCATCACCTTGTCTCACTAGTTTAATATATAGGATGATATCAACCTCTCCAAACCTTCCATCTCAAAATTTTGAGACAACAACTCTTTGACTTATTTAATCACATTAAGGTTTGTCCCAAGTATCAGTATGTCATCTACATACAGGCATAAGATCACTCCTTCGCCCCCACCATAACGATAGTATACACACTTGTTGGCACCAACTGGTGTTAAAGTTCTGTTGAACTTCTCATGCCATTGTTTATGTGCTTACTTAAGATCATACAAGGACTTTACTAACTTACACAACATTCCTTCTTGACCTTCTATTGCAAACCCATCTGGTTGATCCATATGTAGATCTCCTCCTCCAACTCTCTGTTTAGGAAAGTTGTCTTAACGTCCATTAGATTAACGAGACGACCATGAGAAACTGCCTGGGAAAGTAGTACTCGAATGGTGATCAATTGGGCAACATGTAAGTAAGTATTAAAGAAATAATCTCCTTCTTTCTAAGTATAGCCTTTGGCCACTAACCTTGCCTTGTACTTTTCAATCGTACCATCGAGACTAAGCTTTTTTCTTGAACATCCACTTACATCTTACAGGTTTACACCCATAAGGATGTTCTACAACCTTTGAAGTACCATTAGACATAATTGAGTCCATCTCATCTAGACTCTATAATTGTACCAACATGCATGTCAGGTACTTTAGATTTTGCTATTAAAAATCTATAACCAACGCTGTGGAAAGCATAATTAAGAAATATACAACCTACATTCTTAGATACAAGCTTACATTTCTTAGTTATTCGATTAGCAATAAGAAGTTCATGACCATTAATGTTGTTCCTTATGCTCTCATATGGAGCTTATGGAAAATGAGAAATGAAATGTGCTGTCGAAACTATCTTTGGCATAACCTGGAACAGTTGTTGTAGAGGGTGGGGTTTATGGTGTAGAATTGGATAATTATGTCCAATGGAAAATAAAGAAGAGTTGTCAGAGAAATGGCTTGCAAACAGAATAGAGAGGCTATCTTGGTGAGAAGTAGGCTAGATGCTGAACTTGGCTCTCCTGATGGATAATACATCAAGCTGGGAAGACAAAAACGCCCATTAAATTGTGAAGATGTGACTATCTGAAAACAAAGAGGTAGACTTCAAGCTGAAGACGCAGTATCAGGAAGGGAGCTGCTCGACAGAAGATTCGATGACAAGTGTTGGGAGATTCGTAGAAATCGAGCTGAAGCGCTGAAGTTGGGAGATTCTGATGTACCTTGCTTGTAAGGAGGATTCTGTTGATCCGTGGCCATAGGTGGCGGCAAGCCTGCGAGGCCTCAGGTTCTCGGTGCGCCCCCGGTGCGGTTTCCACCGGGGTGGCCGGATCTGGAGGGTTTGCAACTACATCTGGTGATGCCATCTTCAATTTCGCCTTTATTTTCATGTAGACCAGGAGACATGAGTCACCTTGGCTTCATTCGCGGATTCTCTTACTCGAAGACGGATTTCATCTGCAATTTATTCCGGTGGATTATGCACGGGTACCCAGTGGCTACTTTGCAGCATGATATCTCAGGTTGCGATTTCAGATGGTCTGCCAGATTTGGAGTTCGTGGCTATTTGAACTAGGTCAGGTCTGGTCGATATGAAAGCATTGGCTTGGTAAGAAGGGGGAAGCAACATGGTGTGACTATGTCGTGGTGGTAATTGTTACTAATTCACCGGTTCCGGGAAGAAATTCCTAGGTCTGACCTTAATTGGTTGTACCTAACAGTGACCTTGTTGAAGGCATTGTTTGGATTAAGACGAATTACTCCCTCGGGTGAAAACTTTTGATCTGATCTTAATTGATTGGGTCACTGCAATGTCGGCATGTGCGCGTGTCGTTTCCTCGTTGGAGGCGTTGTCTCGGGAGCCTACGTCATAGTCCAAGAGCTGCTTTGGTTTGTGAAGCGGATGAAGGTGAAGTCACTTGGTAGCTTCTGCGACATGATCTTTTTGGTCATGGTGCTCTCTTTTTTTTGTTTTTTTATGAGCTATGTGCATCTTAGTTATGCAGAGGCCGGGTTGGATCTTATATAATTGTATCATCTTAATGTAATTGTCGTCTAAGATCAATAAAGCTTCCATTTTCAAAAAAAAGGAGGATTCTGTTCAGATTTTGCTATATGTGTAATCGGTAATGGCTGGGTTTGGGGTGTGTTGCTAGTGTGCAATCGCTGGTGGATGCTGTAAACTGTCACAATCTTTCCAGTCTTTCTAGTAAGGGGGTGGCTTAGGCCCTGAAACTCTAAAAAATTCCATATATGTTTTCAGCTCTCTTCAGGGATGGGGGATCTCTAGATCTCCATGCATGGGGCTTGAGACAGAAGAATTGTTTTCATTCCTTCTTTCTTAATAATGTTTTCTCCATTGTGTCCTCTCCTCAAGAAAATAAAGTTGCAAAAGTTAAAAAGCTTTGAAAGGTGAAAGTCAATATACATTTGGAATTCAATTGGCTGAACTCAACTTATCCATGACTACCAACAACTATATGCAATTAGTCAACACAAATGGAATTAAACTTATGCCCAATTTTTGTCAATTTCATTCCTGAGGCCATCGTGATCGATTTTCCTCTTGGAATGGAACATGCCAGTACTGAATCCATTCTAATTTACCGTATAATAATATATACAATTATACACATATAGAAATTAGTAAATATAGCTTGCAGATTATGCTCGATCTCATAAGTTATTTGTATCCCTAAATGTGTTGTCCAAGGCAGACTGTAGCACAAAATTTGGAGGCCCAAAAGGATAGCAGCCCATCAAAGTCCCTCAGGCAAAAAGGCTTATATTTGCAAATTAGACCTTGTTTAGAGCTTAAATTCTACCCCCAAAGTTCACTATATTAAAAGTCATCACATCAAAATATCGGCACATGCATGGAGTACTAAATGTAGATAAAATTAAAAACTAATTGCATAGTTTTGTTGTACTCTGCGAGACGAACATTTTCAGCCTAATTAATCAATTTTTGGATAATTTTTCACACATACAAACGAAATGCTACAGTGTCGTAATGATTATAAGGAGACCCCAAACTCCTAAATCTCCACCCCCTATTTTGCATCTAAACACGGCCTTAGTAAATCTCTGATATGCAGATTATGCACTTACTAAGTTCTTTGCATCCTAAATCAATGTGTCCAAGGCACAGCCTATGGCACAAATATTGGAGGCCCAAAAGGATAGCAGGCCCATCAAAGTCCCTCGAGCAAAAAAGGCTATCAGGATGTAACCCCGCAAGGTCAAGAACTGGATTTCAACAGACCATCAACGGGCCCAAGCGCAATGCATGTGATATTTCTTTCTTCCCATGGTGATTAATGACTTAGCATGGTGAAGACAATCTCTCTATTTAAATTGATCATCCTTCACCTGTACTAGTAAGATGAGAGTAAAGATCCTACCACTCTGCAGCTATCGTTTTAACATACATGAACCTTTGAGTTTGGCAAGCCCGCAAGCTTCTGCCTTGAAGTGTAAAAACTGAAGTGCACACATACTCCCTCCCTCCAAAGGCCGAAGCCAGCTTTATATATAAAGCATAAAGGAAATACTGGGATTACCAGTTTACAATAAAGCATAAATCCGCAAGCGGATCCAACACCAACCCATCTGCAACGAGACTCTCAAGGTCACGAGTCAGAGACAGCGAGAGGCTACTCTAGACTAAAAGGCTAACAGGATGGGCCGGACCACTAGCGGAGCCTATTGCTCCAACACACACACACACCATAGGAAGACCTCCATACGACGCCTTCAGGAAGGCAAAGGCGCACTGCGCCACCGTCAGGTTTTCACCTCGGAGAACTTCCATCGATCGCCATCGAGCACGAACCAAAGGCAACGCCCTCAAGAGGGGAGTGAAACCACCGATGCCCGACCCTTAGAAGGGTAAGAGCTTACACTCGAAGTTTACGCCCGACGAACCGAGAGCACATGTTCCAACCCCACTCGCATCCATCCACAGCCATCGCTTCGCAGCCACCGAAGTTTTCCACTAGACGCCATATGCAACCAGCAGCACCGCCCAACGTCTTGGGGAGATTTGGTTCTCTCGATGATACGCTAAATCTCATGTCGCCCCCTCGATGGGGCAGCACTGGCCTGAACTGGATGAGATTGAAACCATGAATCTAGTGGGAGAGGCCTTGGTACCACAAAGGAGGCAGCTTCGTCGGCGTCGTGCAGATCGGAGGCGGCGCCTCGGCGAGTTGAAGCAGCAGGCAGCACCGCCCTCCGTCTTCTCCCCCCAGCCCCAAGGACGAAGAGGACACGGGCAGAGAAAGGCCCAGGGAGAGGCCCTCGCCGCACCAGAGCTGCCACCTCCGGTCGCCGGCCGGGCGCCTCCCCGGCCACACCAGTGCCAGCTGGGCACAAGGCTCGCCGGCCTCGCCCGCCAGCGGCTCGCGCCGAGCAGGCCGCCAGCTTCGCGCGTGGCCGCCGGACGCCGCCGGATCGGGTCCGCCTGGCCCAAGTCGCGGAGGCGCCCCCGCCCCCGCCCAGCGGCAGATCCGCTCTCCACGCGCCGGCCTCGCCCGCCGCTAGCTCAGGCCGACGCCAGGCCGACGGCATCGCGCGTCACAAGGCCGCCGGACGCCGCCGGATCGGGCCCGCCTGGCCCAAGTCACGGAGGCGCCCCCGCCCCCGCCCGGCGGCGGATCCGCGCTCAGGAGAGCCGGATCCGGGATCGGAGAGAGCGGATCCGGCTGCTCGCACCGGCACCGGCCACGACCGCCGGAGACGAGGGGAGGGGGGAAGATGCCTCGCCGCCGCCGTCCTTGCCGGGCGCGCGGACTTCCGGCGTCCCAGCTCGGGCGGCGGCGTGGCAGTGGGAGACAGGGGGCGCGGCGGAGGGGGGAGGCCGGCGGCCGCCCGAGCCGCTCTCGCGGGAGCGACGCGGGGGGAGGAAAGGGGGAACTGGACCCCGTTCTCAAGTAGGGAATTATCTCTTTCGGACATCCAAGTGCACACATACTATGCTCAATGATCCACCAGTAGAAGGCAGTTTAGGTACCCATGCTATGCTAGTGTTAATTAACTGACGGCAAGGACGCACGCAGCTGGCCAAGTTTAGTTGCACTTCCTAATCAGAAGTGGCCCTTGATAGAGAATAATAATAGCGAGGCCAATCTATCTATCACGCATGCATCTCCATCACAAGTACGTTTTGTTTAGAGTTCAGTTCATGCATCTCCATCACAAATAAGGTACGATGCCCGGATGGATACGCGCTGGATTGGTCAGTGTGTCGGATGATGAGCCACAAGCAGCTCACACATTGTATATGGCGTGGAGGCAGCAGCAAATGTAGTCCAGCAGAAACACAAGTGAGCCAATAACGTCGCACCCGACAGTACGTACGGAACGTAATTAACCGATAACTGCCTCGCAAGGCTTCACTACCAGAATGATCGACATCTGCACCGGGTGGGAAAGCCCTTTAGCACCGGGTTTCCCACCCGGTGCAACTAATCCGAGGCTAAAGGGGTACCCCTTTAGCACCGGGTTGAATAACCGGTGCTAAAGGGTCCCTTTAGCACCGGGTGCAGCCACGACCCGGTGCTAAAGGGCCTGTCCCGCAGCGCCTCTAGCAGGGCCTTTAGCACCGGGTCGTGGCTGCACCCGGTGCTAAAGGGCATGCCTTTAGCACCGGTTGCTGTCTGCAACCGGTGCTAAAGGCCCCGGATTTCTTTTTTTTTTGCTTTTTACAGTAGCCATGCATGCGCGTCTATACACGTGTATATACGTATATATTCTAATACGTGTAAATATCTCCAATACATTTAAATGAAGCATTTTCCAATATACATTTCAAACATATAACATTTTCAATATACATTTCAATGTAAATATCTCCAATACATTTAAATGAAGCATTTTCCAATATACATTTCAAACATATAACATTTCCAATATACATTTCAATGTAAATATCTCCAATACATTTAAATGAAGCATTTTCCAATATACATTTCAAACATATAACATTTCCAATATACATTTCCAATATAACATTTCCAATATACATTTCAATGTAATTTCTAATATTTTCAATGTATGTGCTTAGCGAACGTGTTCGGCCATGCGCATTTGGTTAGCGAACGCGTGCCGAACACGTTCGCTAAGCACATGTGCGTGGCCGAACGTGTTCGGCCATGCAACGGGTACCTGCACACACAAACACGTGCACGGCACGAAGGCCGGCTCACAAACATTCACGCACGGCATGAAGGCCGGCTCACAAACATTTCACAGAGGCTCACCGGGTGCAGTGACGGGCGCGGCGGGCGACGGCGGCGAGGGGACGAGGAGCGGCGCGGGGACGACGTGCGGCGCGGGGATGAGGGGCGCCGGCGCGGGGACGACGGGCGCGGGGACCACGGGTGGCGGCGGCGTGAGCGCGGGGACGACGACGGCGGCGGGGACGACGGGCGGCGGCACGGCGTGGGCGCGGGGACGACAGGTGGCGGCGGCGTGGGCGCGGGGACCACGGGCGGCGGCGGCGACGGGCGACGGCGACGGGCGGCGGCGGCTGAGGAGACGAGGAGGCACCGGCGGCGGTTTCGATCTGTGACGAGTGAGGGCGAAGTGAGTGAGGGGAGAGAAGTCCCCGGCCTATATAGGTCCGGGGCATTTAGCACCGGGTGCAGCCACGACCCGGTGCTAAAGGCTGTAACTGTGCGCCAGACGAAGGCCTTTAGCACCGGGTGCAGCCACGACCCGGTGCTAAAGGCCCCTCTTTCGCACCGGGTCTTCTACACCCGGTGCTAAAGGCCCCGTAACTGGCGCCAAACGAAAATTGGGGGCCTTTAGCACCGGATTTTAGATCAACCCGGTGCTAAAGGCCCCAAATTTTCGTTTGGCGCCCAGTTTCCAAACGGGCCTTTAGCACCGGGGGCTACTATTTGGGAATCTTATAAATATAGTTTTTAATGTATAGTTATTAATACTTGTTTTAATTCAGTTATTAATACCTGTTAAAAATATATATTAAATAAGAAAATCTTATAAATTACTAGAAAATCTTTATAAAATGCTAGAAAATCTTATAAATTACTAGAAAATCTTATAAATTAATAGAAAATCTTGTAAATTACTAGAAAATCCTGTAAATTAATAGAAAATCTTATAAATTAATAGAAAATCTTATAAATTACTAGAAAATCTTATAACTTACTAGAAAATCTTATAAATTACTAGAAAATCTTATAAATTACTAGAAAATCTTATAAATTACAAAAATTGATAACTAAATGAAAGATTTTGGAACATTAAACGGTCTCAGATGAAAAAGTCATGAATACCAAAATTTCATATCTCATCAAGATCTACAATCTTTATTTAAGTCATTTTTGCATTTGAGAAAGTGGTAGTATACATTGTTCATTAATCCTAGATTCACTCGCATAGTTTCCAAAACTTTGTTAGAGACTTGTCAAATTTCTACTACATGTTATTACCCATTTTGAAAATGACAAAATGACCTAAATAAAGATTGTAGATCATGATGAAATATGAAACTTTGGTATTCATCACTTTTTCATTTGACATCACCTAGTGTGAAAAAAACCTTGGTTGTAGGTGTCATTTTTAATTCAAAATTTGGATTGTTCAAACACGAGAAGATTTTTCAAAATAATAACATTAATAAGTTTCATAACTTGATAGAGTATGATTTTAGGAATTTTTAGGAAGAAAAATGATCTTTTTTGAAGTTTGTACGAGGGAGAACGACTAGTTACAACTTTTATAAAGAGATTAAAAAGAAAAATTGTTCTTGTTCATCCAGTGACGTGGCCCGGTGACGTGGCCAGCTCTCGCACGGCCTCCGTGGCCAGGCCGGTCTTTGGCCCCGCCGCAGCGTGGCCTTTAGCACCGGGTGCAGCCACGACCCGGTGCTAAAGGCCACGACCGGGCCAGTGACGTGGCTCGCGTGCGCCCGGTGACGTGGCCGGCCGCCGCACGGCCCCCGCGGCCCGGTCGTGGCCTTTAGCACCGGGTGCAGCCACATTAGCACCGGGTCGTGGCAAGACCCGGTGCTAATGTTCACCCTTTAGCACCGGGTGCAGCCACGACCCGGTGCTAATGTGCCCGAGGCCTTTAGCACCGGGTCGTGGCTGCACCCGGTGCTAAAGGGTGAACATTAGCACCGGGTCTTGCCACGACCCGGTGCTAATGTGTCCGCCCGGACACACCTCCGCGCCGCCCCCGCTCCTAGCCGTTGGACCCGGTGCTGAAGCCCCATCAGCACCGGGTCCAAAAATGGCCGAGGCGGAGGAGGCGGGCGGATGTGAAGGATTCTGGTAGTGCTTGGAGATCGAGAGTAATGTGGGACTAAGCTAATGCACATTGAACTGCAGCGCACACAAGAAAATGAAGACTAGGCTAGAATTCACTTTTATAGTCTACAGATTTTTTTGCAAAAGACTTCATGGCACTCACAATACACGCGCTCATGCCTTATCGTAAACCCAACCCTTGTATTGCGTTGGTTAAATTCTAAAATAATTTCTGAATAATGTGACATAATCAAAAATTCAAACCTAGATAAACAGGTTCGACCATAACCAATCTTACCAACTGACTTGCGATTAGTTCGTTAGTCAAAAGAGTACGTGCTATATATGCCGCTGAGCACAAAGATGGCTCGAATTCGAGCGCAACACGGGCGCGCGGCCACACGTTGCTAACCTTTGGATTTCGGGCAGCAGACGACACCTCACTCCCCAAGCCAGGAACCGTGCGTGGGGGTACTACTGTTTCGATTTTCATGTTGCGCCTGATCTGACAAGCTCCATTGAACCATTGTAACCATTGGCGCAAATCGTGGACCTGGACACCCGGCCCTTGCACTCCATGGCAATCGCCACTGTCAACGGTGGCCCAGTCGGTGGCACCTGCATCTGCAAGACGGAGGTGTAATACTTATTTTAATTAAGTCTGTGTCGAAGGACATGGCTTGCCTTGAAGTTCCTGGCGAACTTTGATGGCCTCCAAGCCAAAGTCGTCAATCTTGCAAGCTGTAACAGTCTGAGATGGGGGTGTCGTTGGCGGCTATATAGTTTGTTGTTTCCTGTCGCTGTGGCTAAAGTTGTAATGTTTTGCCAGCGCACTATCGCTGAGTTGGTCCTTTTTTATTTTCTTTTCACCTATATACATATAAATAAGCTTCCAATGGCTAATTACTTATATCTACTTGCTTTACTCAATCATATTATCAGCAGCAAGGGTAAACCCGTAAACGTACTCTACGATAGACTTGAACTGGAGGAAACCAACCAAGAACGTGGAGCGACTTGACCTGCCGGCGAGAGGCTAGTAGGGCACCGGGTTTTGGTGCAGAGTGGTCGGGCAGGACGGCGATCGGTGGCCGTTGGGACGTGCAGTGCAGCGAACTTGACCTTGTACGTTGTACCATGGGGGTCGGTGTGCGGTGTTAGGCTTCGGGCCGGGTGTTATCAGCCAAAGACTTGTCCGGCATTGGTCACTGACAGCGGCTACTCTGGTCGTTGTCATGGACACTTTCACCTATTTGGTTTTGCCGAGCGACGAAAACTTATTTTATGCCTCCCCTAGGACAAACGGAAGACGTACTGTGGCATCTTCGACGACGTCGCAGCCTCCGGGGATGCCGGGTCTCCGCACCCTATACCAATAACCCTAAATTATTTCGGTCGTTTGATAATATAATCTCAGTGGGCAACCATGGCCAGGTTCAGTACGTTGCATTATTGATCATTAGTGTGAGCCATACTGGCCGCCTCTGGTCCATTGCCCCGTTGGCATTGTACAGTAAAGCTATGCGTCGGCAAAGCGTGGCCAAAATGCAGAGCGCGTGGTGCAGGTTGTGTACAGCCTCATAATTATGTATAGGTAGGGGGGCCGGGGGAGCCTAAAGTTGGAATTTGAGACATTGAGTTGAAAAGGGCCTTGAACAGTAGAGGAGTACATTCTACATTGTTGGGTGTGTTTAGTTGTAAAAAGGGGTGTATAAAATTTGGTCGAAGAGTCACACTGGACACTGTAGCGTACTTTAGCATTTTTCGTTTGTTTATGGTAATCGTTGTCCTATCATGACCTAACTAGGCTCGAAAGATCTATCTCGTCGTGTACATCAAAACCATGTACTTAGTTTTTTTTTATTTACCTACATTTAATGCTTCATGCATGAGGAGAGAGATTTGATGTGATAGGTGAATAGTAAAGTTTGGAGAGAGAATTTTGAAAAATTTATGGAAATGCCTCTTCGTCAACCTCGCACGTCGCAACGGCCATACGCCCACCGGCCGTCGTCTTTCCAGACGTCGTTCAATATAAACATGTTCATCAATAGATATTAGACAGCCCAATAAATTTAGAATGTTGCGCTCCCACCTGCTATCAGAAAGTATAACTCTTCTGTAACTTTGCATTGTGATTGGCGAAAGCATCCGTCACACTATAAGTATCCCAGATAAAACCTAAAGCAGAGTCTATCTTCATGTGTTGTTACATCTTGTTATGCTTATTCTTGTGTGTTCCCTCTATGTCTAAAAAGTATTCTTTCTTGTGTAACTGATTTTGTTTGATATAAGAGTAAAATGCACCGTGGCCACCTGAAATTGTAGCGTTGTGTCAAATAGGTCCACGAACTTAGAAACCAGACATCTAGGCCCCCGAACTTGCGAACCCGTTCACCCCAGGTCCAGCCCGGTTTTGCATGGCACTGTGCGACCCGGATTTGCTACAGTAACCGGTTTTGTTTTTCCCCTTTTCTAATTTATTTTGGCTGAATCTTTGAAAAATCATAACTCTTCGATACGACATCGGATGAAGATAGTTTTTATATGAAAATTGTAGCCCTCGACGATATCTACAACTTTCTATTTTTGAGTTTTTTCATTTGACAAAGTTAAGGTGCTCAAAAAAATTATATAAAATTACAGCACCATAATAATCGCGTACTTTTGCTTGTCGCAAGTTCGGCGGCGCTCCTTCCCGGACGTTGGACAAAATGGGCTGCACACTAGGGCTGGACAAAATACTCGAAGCTCGTTAGCTCGCTCGTATCGCAGTCGGCTCGGTTCAACTCGGCTCAGCTCGGTGCATATTCCTAACGAGCCGAGCAAGAGTTTTTGCTCGTTAGTATAACGAGTGAGTTCGAGCCGGCTCGCGAGCTGCTCACGAGCCAAACGAGCTAGAAGGTTTGATAGACTAATGAGCAAATTATTAATTAATCATAATATATGTATACTATATGCGTAGTTATAGATGATGTTATGGTTATATTCTATTATTATAGTATGGTAGAGTAGAATTTAGAGATATTAAGACCATATAAATATTATAATTTTTTATATTATATATATTATTATGACAATTTTAATTTAACTCTAGCTCCACGAGCTTAACGAGCTAGCTCGCGAGCTTAATAAGCCGAGCCGAGCCAGGATTTTTGCTCGTTTCCTTAACGAGCCGAGCTGGCTCGTTTGGCTAACGAGCTCGAACGAGCCGAGCCAAAACGAGCCGAGCTGGCTCGACATCCACCCCTAGGCGCCACGTCGACGCTGGACACCAGCGTATTGCTTAGTCAACAATAGTGGGTCCCACAAAAATAAAAGAAATGAATGTGGTTATTGAGGGTTAGCGACTTGTTCAGCATCCCAAAAGACTATATTTAAATTTTGTTAATTGAGTTAGGATATATATTGCATCAAAGCCCACACATTTCTGAAATTGTCGCATTAAATATCACCATCCTACGACATCAGTTGGTAAAGTTTTTTTTAGGAACCTGCCCATTAGGATTTGACTCTCGACTCAGTGCCGTTGTCTTTTGTTTTTAAATTTAATCGGTGTTTTCTTCAGTGGTAGGCTACGTGCTCGTTGACAGCGAGTCGCATAGGGTGACTTCATCAATCTCGATATCTACCGATGCAGTCTTTCAGAGATGCTCATAAGATAAGTTTTGCATACATATATTCATTAGGGTGACGTGCATTGCGAGTGTCTACGTTTTACGAAAAAATATCACACTATCCCACATATAATGGTGTGGCTACGAGCGATCGAGTAACGAAGGAGAGTAGTGTGCGTGCGCGAGGCCTTTTACAGTACTTTATACTAGTAAAGGCTGATATATAGTATAAAAAGATCTAACTGTTGTATGATGGGTAATTTAGTAAATGGCGTGCTAATATATTAACTGAATTAGGGGCCTCGTGGGCCGGAGGCCCAAGTCCCAGGCAGGTCTACGCGCGCTCTGCTACTCGGCTGGCACAAAGTCCTCCCGTCATCGTTACCACGAGCTAGGATCGACCTGGCCGCCGCCGCCACCCCGTCCTAGGAATCGCGGCTCTCGGCCGACGACCGAGGTCTTCCCCTTCCGCAGCCGGTGATCCCGTTGTCCCTGTACTGCCCTGATCTGCCGCGGCCATAGTGCGTCCCTTGCGTTTTGCCGGTCCTGTTCGGCGTCTCCCACCCGGAGGCGGCCTCCATCAGGGAAGACGGCAGCCAGCGGCAAGTAAGCTGCGTTGTCAAATCTAGCACTAATTAGCATATGACTTGTACATCTCTTCATCATCTTGTTTGTTTTTTAAGCTACAAAAGTAGGACGAGGGTCCCAGGCGTATGTCAAATCTAACACTAACTGTTCTAGCACGATTGTGATTCCAGAGATTTTATTTGCTTCAATGCGTACAAGTCGTGGCATAATCAACTTGTATCTGGCTGATTCCATGTTAGTCTAAACGATTATGTGAATCCACCGTGAGTCTGCATCGCGGTGAGAGCACCAGAAATGAAAAGGATGCGGAGGGACAGACAACGACGATGGGAGTAGAAATGGAATGAAAATGAGCCAAACTAAGTGGTTGTTTGGATCTCATAGATTACAAGTAAGTTTTCACAAAACAAGTTTTACTCTAGGTTTTAGGAAAATTGGTTTTAGATAGTTAGTTAGTTAGATCTAGATTTATGGAATGCTCTGTTTGGGTCACGTTGATTAAAAATTGTTTTCACCCATACGTAGACACTATCATTATATCACTAGATGACTTTTCCTTCATTTTAATCGATGTAATTGGCTTCTGGAGTGGATTAGCGGATCACGATATACGTGGAGCGATGTAACTGCACGGTAAAATTGAGAAAAGTACTCGCATGCGGGAGTTGGTTTCCGGAAAAACAAGGAAGAGTCGTTTTTGGTAAAACCCGATAATTGAGTTTTGACAAAAACAGATTTTTGTTATCCCCATTTTATGCTATCTAACCAAACAGAGTTTTAGGTTGTTAGTCTAAAAATCTGGTTTAACTGAATCTAGTTTTGATAAAATTTGATATCCAAACAACCCCTAAGTGACATACAAATAATAAAAAGAAAAAATAAATATATGTCTAATTTTTTTCCAACAGTCTCTATAGTACTTCCTCTATACTACCCATACCACCACTTAGAGTAATAGAAATATATAATTAATCTCAGCCGTTAGATCTTTATATATAAGTTGTTGTAATTAAAATACCTCGTGTGCGCTACAGGTGTTGCCCTACTCAATATTGGCCAGTTCCTCTTATTTCCATTTGCACTAGGCTTGCGGCTGCGCAGCAATCCCTCCAACGTACTCGTAACATGGGAGAGGGCGAGACAAAGAAAGGAATTCAGGATCGGCGGACATCACGGCGCGTGGGGGAGGTTTCGCGGGCCGGACGGTCGGTAGAGGCTAGCCGACGGCGTGGGGCCGCACCAGAGACGAGACGTACGCCGTATGCCTTCTTTGACACTTGACGATTTCTGTTGGGCGTTGGGGCTGACGATGACACACGAAACGACGTGGATCTCTGACCATAGATGGACAGACATGTGCGAGTCGTTGGAAGAGCAAGGGTGGTAATTCGTTCGGTGGCCTGTCACGCCCTAGGCCTGGAGACGTTTCGAGCTTCAATAATCACTCGACTTGATTGGAGTGAGATAAACAACTCCTTTGTCGACCAAGGTCCATACATTTTTAGGGGTATTTGTTTTTAGGGGTAATTTTTTTCGAGGGGTCTCTTGGATATTTTTCTATCCATATATATATGCTCCATTAGGGCCAGAACATACTGCTTTATCGGCGTTGGCTTCTTCCCACGTTAGTTTTGACGTGCATGAACGAAGCGGCCGGCTGCGGATATATAGCACGAGTACGTCCCGCAGTGCGTTGTCATGCACAGTACACCGGGAGGCACGGTCGGTTCCGTTTTCGCATCAAGTCAAAGTACGTACTAACTGCAAGCTGCCAACCTCTGGTCTGGTGGTTGCCACACTTTCAGCACTAATCACAATCAAAGCTTGTGCTTAATCACGACTACTCTAGTAGCTAGGAGGTAGCTAGCTGATCTGAGCTCTGCCTACAGAGCACTGCATCGTCCCTAGCTAAGCTATTAGGCCTTGTTTAGTTCCTAAATTGGGAGCACCAAATTTGGGAGTCAGAAGTCTCTTCGTAATCATTGCGTCACTGTAGCATTTTGTTTGTATGTGTGAAAATTGTCTAAAAATTGATTAATTAGGCTCAAAATATTCATCTTGCAGAGTACAACAAAGTTGTGCAATTAGTTTTTGATTTCATCTACATCTAGTACTTCATGCATATTATGACATTTTAATGTGATGGAGAATCTTCTTTTTCATAGTGAATTTGGAAGTTGTTTTTCTGGAACTAAGGCCTGAGTGTTGACGTACGTTAGGTTCCGAATGAGCAGGAAAACCGAAAACCCGTCAACCATCAGCAGCTTAATAATAAGGCTGGCGTGCACAGCCTCATCAATTTATCTGGCAACATCACCGTGTCGACGTCGTCCGCGCGGAGAGATGTTTCAGGATTATTATCGTGTGCGTCTGACCTCTTCCGGCCGGGAATTTATCGCTGCGAAAGTGGCGCGTCTGACGTCTTCCCTAGAATTTATCGCGTCGAAAGTGGCTCATTAGCGACTTGGCGTTAATACGATGCAACGCGCCGAGACGAGACGACGACTGCCGTGAAACCGCTGCTGTGTAGCCTGATGGCCGTCGCTGCCCATTACGGTCCACGTATGGAGGCACGCGCACCGGACGTACCGGGCATGTCACCAGAGCGACAATGCCGGGCATTTTACTGTTTTACACTATCATGAGTGAGCTCATGGCCTCATGTTGTGTCTGTCAAGCTGGGAGATGCCACGGCGGGTAATATACAGTAGCAGCATACTGGCTCCTTTAGTTATGCTTTAATTAACTAGCTATGCCAAAATTTGAGGTTATTTCCGTTTATATATATGGACTGGTTTTTGTGTAGCTAACATAACCCTCTGTCATAGTACCTCTGTTTGCAATTATATTTATATGACGTTTCAGGCAATCAATTAACACTAGATGCAAGCCAAAACGACTTTCGGAAACGTCGTCTAAATATGACCGGAGGGATTAGTTGTTCATTTTAGTAATTGAGTCATCACAACATAGTGATTCATACCAACATAATGTGTTTGTCAAGCATGCATACATACATACATACATACATACATATATGAAATGCAAGCAAAACCTACCAAATCCCTTGCGCGGGCATTCCCTTGAGAGGGGCTTTAACAACGAGGACTAGGGGAAAGCATTGCTTTATGATACCTCAGGATTAATCGTCGTGCCAGAGTTTGCATCCTCTACCACTTACATTCTGTATTATTTCTTGCACTACTTTTCACATTTACCTTTCCTAGAATTGCCATGTGTAGTTGATAGGATTAGAACCTATGGTGCAAAACATTTTAGCCATAGAGATAGAAACACACAGAACACCTAGCACACATTTAGATAGAATTTAGAATAGGTTTTTATATGTGCTTCGAGTCTTCGTTTTCTAGAACACCCAATTGTCACACCCCAAATTTTCTAAATTTGGGATGTGAATAAATAATATAAATAAATACAATGATTAAAACAACATATATAAAATATATATATATATATATATATAATTTATAAAGTTTATAAAATTTTATAAAATTTGGAATGATTCTGTTTAATTTATAAAATTTTCCAAGGTTTAAATAATTAACAGGGAATGTAATATATATAATATAAATATTTGTATTCTAATTTCAAAACAACATATGTTTATAACTCCCTAAAATTCATCCCAAATTAAATTTAAGCAACCCTATGAATTTTCTAGGATTTATTAAGGCTTAAATAAATTTTCTAAGAATTAATTGGAATTTCTAGCCTTTTATTAATTTAAATATCACATTAAATAATTATTTTAGTCAAAATAAGTTTTTGTTGCATTCATGCTGTTGCATATATTTTTGGTTGCTAGTAAATCAAGTTGGAATTTAAATTCTGTTTAAATTCGAATTTGATTTGCATTTGTTTGAGTTTTAGAAAAGTTAAAATTAGCAGAGTTCGTTTTTGGCCCTCGAGCTCTCGGCCCAGTCCAGTTTTAGCCCCTTTTCTTCTTTTCTTTCTTTCTTCCGAGCCGGCTGAATCTTTTCTGTTTCCCTCGGCCCGCTTCACTTGAGGCCCAAAACCGGCCCACTCATCTTTTCCCCGCCGTTTCCTCTCACCGCGTCGCTGACAGGTGGATCCCAGGGGTCAGCTTCTTCTTCCCCGTCCGAGCCAGACTCTTCTGCCGGGTTCGATTTGAACTCGCCGTACGCCGCCGATTCCCTCTCCGTCACGCACGCCAAGGCCGGTTGCCCGACCTATATAATCTGGCTGCGCCCTTGAGTTTTCCCCAACCGAAGTCATCCAATTTCCGCAAATCCTAGCGCCCGCCGCCGCCGAGTTTTGAGCCGCCAGAGTCGCCGACCGCCATAGCCGTCGATTCACCGCCGTCGTTGCTCGTGGAGGGAAACCAAGACCCCCAGGAGGATCTCCTCATCACCGTGCGTCGATTTTGCCGCTTCTTGTCGAGGTTCGGCCGTCGGGGCTCCTGTTCCGGGTAAAGCCGAGCTTCGCCGCCGCCTCCTCTCGTCGCCGGCCGCCGTCGTCGCTTTTCTCTCGTCGAAAACTCCCGGGGTAAGTTCGCCTTGGCTTCCTCTCTCTTTCCGTCCAAGACCCGTCGAAGTTCGTGCATTGTAGCATCGGGTTCGCGTTCGACCGAAGCTCCGCCGCCGCGCATGGCGCCACCGCCGTCGTCCTCTGCCTGCACGCCAAACCAGTTGCCTTGGTCACCTTGGTTGTGCTCGTCTTAGTCTCGCGAATCCGTAGGACCAAGTCCCATCGTGAACTGACCCGTGTAGCGCTTTTCCGAGTCAACTTCGGCGAGGAACCGCCGTGAACTCGGGCGGCGCCGCCACTGACTCTTTCTCCGCCGGCGACCCCTCGGCCGGTCTGTTCCTGACCACCGGATCGTGATCCAACGGTCTGAATTAGATCGAGCCCCGAGTCAATTAAACCAGTACCGGTCAACCTTGGTTACTTTGCAAACGAGACCTTAAAGTTTTTTGAAATTAACCCGCAGTCCAAATTAAATTAAAAATAATTGCAAATAGGTCCTTTTTCTTTTATTTTAGCCCTGGAAGTTTTAAAACTTTGCCAGCAAGTCCCTAGACCTTAGAAAAATCATATCTTTCACGTTTTAACTCCGTTTTAATCCGTTCTTGTTGTGTTAGCTTCGTATCAACTTAAACTACGCGTTAGTACTGTTATTTACACCATATTTTATTTCTGAAATTTATTTATTATTAATTTGATTAAAGGCTAATTACATGTGCTTTCTTAAATAAAATCTAAATAAGTTTGACACATCGGTTTTTCTTGTTAAATATTAAATTGATTAATATTTACTCCATGTGTTTTGTAAATAAAAGTTGACTAAGGATTATATCTCGATTTTCATAAATAATATTAACTCTATTAATACTTATTTCTTGAGCATTCCAAATAAAATTGAAGTAGATAATATCTTGGTTTCTTTAAATAATATTAACATGATTAATATTAATTTTATAATCTTTCTAACTAAAATTTAATTAGGCTCTATCTTGTTTCTTCATAAAATTATGTTAACTTGATTAATGTTTATGATCACTAGTTCTCTAATTAAAAGCTAATTAGAGTTAAACTTCGAGTTTTCATAAATAATTGTCAATCTTGATTAAGGTTAACATAATTATCATTCATTAGTTTTCTGAATAAAATATAAATAAGTTCCATCTTGATTTTTGTAAAGTGATATTAATTTGATTAATAATTACTTAAATAGCTCTTTCTAATTGAGATTAAACTCCGGCTTTTCATAAATAAATGTTAACTTTGATAAATATTGACTTAAATGTGTTACAGTTATAATACTGACTAATTCAACACCGTTCATAAAATTATTCGGTTAGACGTTCTCATATAATCTATTTTAAGTTAATACTTTAATTAAAATAATTTGTACTTGAATATTTACAATTAAAAATATGACTAGTTAACTAGAGATATAAAGTTATTTGATTTGATAAACATGTTCCTTTAATGAAAAGCCAATTAAGAATTATATTTTGGTTTTCTTATTAATGATTAATATGGTTAAAATATTATAAGTTTTTAAAGTGATAGTTGAACAAGTTATAATATTGGAAACCTAGGCATAACTTTAATGTAACTTGGATTAAGGTTATATTTAGATTTTATATGTTTTCATAGATCACTGTTGCTTGGTTTAAATGGTTATTAACTAGTGTTTCTAATTAAAGCCAACTTAGAAGTTTCACTTCCAAGTAATTTGATTAATAAACCTTCAATGTGACTTTGTTCTAGTGTTCTCGTTTTGCTTATTAATTATCTATCTATTAAGTTTTCTCTATAAAATATGATTAAGTTATATTTCGGATTTTAATAAGCTTATGTAAAATTGATTAATGAGTATTAAACTAGATTTCAAACTAAAAGGTGATTAGCGTCAAACTTAATGCTTTCTTAAATGAGTATTAATTTGTGTGAATGTCTACATAAATGTGTTTTATCAATAATAATGAATAGTTCAACATGGTCAATAAAAGTTAATCAACTAGATGCTGGCATCTGTTTTTAATACTAAAGTTATGTGTTTAATTACATAATGTCTACAAAAAAAAATAGTTATAAATAAAATACATTCTTGGTTTTACATATTTAAATATAATTAAATCAATTTCCAGGAAATAGTCTCTTATATATGATTTTATCAAATTAAAATTTATAAAGCGTAAAGTGTTTCCTTTTATAATCTAAAGCCTTCCGGTAGTTTTAAGTTTTCAATCGTAGTTCTGTTCTCAGCCTTTTCTATGCCTCTAAACCCAATCCTACTAGTGCACCCTACGTTTCTCACTTAGTCTCTATTCTGTTTTGCCAATCAACTGTCTCCAATATTTATCGCATCCTATAAATTCATCGGCCAGTGTTCCAATGACCGCAGCACTCGTTTCTGCAATCCTAACGCTAGTCCATCTTTTCTGAGCCATATCACTAAGTTTAAGTATAGATCTTTTCTTACGTGGTGGTTTCTCTGCAAATCAATATTATTTTAAATTTTAACTTTATATTGCTTCAATGATATGGTGTGAGTTACTATGTCATTGTATTGTAATATAAAATTAAATTATTAAAGTAATATATTATTGTTTGAGATCCTCGTATTCATAAATCCTCTGTACGTGTGGTATTCCTTGTGCCAATTAAAACTCTACCTTGGAACCTTCGTATCTTTCTTTCTCTCTCTGATCTTCGTGGTCCTTAGGTTCTCGTAATCATAGTAACGAGCCCTATCCGTTAGTACGCTCTTTTAAAGCTTTTCTTTTGATTGGTGTATTGTTCTTAGTTGTACTTGTTTGTTTGCTTGTATAGTTTTATGCTTGCATGCTTGTGTTCGATGATTGCTACGAGTAGACGGAACGTTGTTCAACTGAAGAAGACTTTTGAAGATATTTTGAGCAGCTACACTTTGGAGAAAGGCAAGTGTCCCTAACCATCCTTCTACCTATGCTTTATTTATAATATCAAGACGTTTTAATCGGAACATGGAGAACCACCCAGGAAAACAGTGCAACCATAAGTACTATATGGCTCTGGTCTTGGCTAATTAATTAGAGACTTTAGTGGATGGTAACCTTACCCGAAAGGGGCAAGAGGGGCGGCGGTTGACGGGGTATAGCTCGGTCCTCTTGAGCTGTGGGCTTTGGTAAGAGACAGACCTCATTAGGGAGGGTTATACTTTGCTTCGGAACCGGAAACCTTAGCGGGTTACTTTTTACTAAGGAATCTTTGTAAAGGCCTCGTAGCGTCCCTATGCAGTCACACCTCGGTAGTGTGATGAGTGCCTGATCAGCACAGCGTGGTTGGGTTTAAAGTTCTTTTGAACTTTTACGCGGCTTATGGTGAAAGTGTACAACATCTGCAGAGTGTAAAACTGTTATAACAGCCGTGCTCACGGTCAAGAGCGGCCTGGATCCTCACATGAGTAACATACTTAAACATGAAATTAAATTGATCTCTGGTTATTTCTTGTGGCCTTGCTGAGTACCAACCATAAGTGTACTCATCCTTGCTAACCGCTGCTCAGAAGAAGAAATTGTATGAAGCTGTTTGAAGATGGTGCTCAGTTCTAGGCGTACGCAACCCCCAGTCGACTGCCTGTGAAGTTTGGAGCCTTCGTTTCCAGGATACGCTGTATACTCTGATAGACTCGTAAGTCACTTATATAGTTTAATATACGTGATACTGCATCTTTTATTCACTACTGGTTTACTGTATGTATGAAACTTGATCCTGGCATACATACAGTGTACACTCGGTTTGTTTTCTAAAACCGGGTGTGACACCAATTCACCCCCCTCTTAGGGTGTCACGGTCCCTTCATTATCTATGTAATGGGGCGTGCAAGGGGTGGTGGCTAACTAGGGCTGGGACATGAGCTAGTGATTTACTCGTGGAGTCCCCTAGGGTCCTAATATATTTTTGAGTTTTTTGTTATTTAGGTAATTTGTGAAGGATTTCACAAACTCAACGCTGATGTATTTGACTTGGTCTATGATTTTGTTTTCTACTACAATCGATCATGTTATGAACCATGTCAAATACTTATTTTCTAACCTGGTTATTTATTGTCACATCCGGTTTTATAAACAAAACCGAATGCACTCACATGTATGCTAGGATCAGTTAAATCATACATGTGCCGACTTTATTAGTGAATCAATGTCAATGTTATTATATAACGATACACATCATTATAAAATGGCCCGTGGTTTGAAAGAAAAGTACATAAATATATTAAAGTCTTCAGTGGTACCAGACTCCTTCTCTACAGGCAACTGATCGGGGGTACACCAGCCTAGAACGAAGAATCTCGGTCAAAATCACTGTGTTCAATGAAGTCGTCCCTGTAGCCTATGGTGGGGGTAGGAGGGGTGAGAAAGGAGGGGTGAGTACCATGAATTATACTCCGAAAGTATAGTAAAAAAATGACATGAGGCTATTAGGAAGGCTTTTGAACTTAACTCACGTTTAAGCAACATACTCCCTCCGTCCCGTGAAGAGTGCAATTCTAATTTTTTTAGACAGATTAATGATGTTGGTAAATGACCATGATACCCTCGGTAACCATATCAATCCCACTAATTTTGGCATAGAAGTTTTTACTGCATGATTACAGCTAGAATTACATTCTTCACAGGACGGAGGGAGTAGTCCTTAATCCATCTGAGCAACCATATCCAACTCTGAGCACCACTAATCACGAAGAAGTCCAGGCCGCTCTTAACCATGAGCACGGCTGATATATTAGGTTTACACTCTGCAGAGTTTGCACACTTTCACCACGAGTGGTGATTCCCGTTTGCCAGGGGTAGCTAGCCCCACATTTCTGAGATGTGTGGCTGGGTTTCACTACAAGACCTTTCAAAACTCATCCAAGTCCGTTCCACACCCACTAAGGTTTTGCCCTTAACAGAATCCACTGCAGTTGCCACCTCTTGTGCCAGTCAAACAACCACGGTGCAAATAAAAGTTGAAGGAAACAATTTACTTAGCGAGGCCCATAGCCATTAGGTCTCGTGGTTGCGTTGTTAAGCCAGGTTACATGCTTCGAGAACTGGTCCTTAGAATCCGGGCAGGAACTAGCACAAACCCATCCACCAACCATTGTTTAAAAACCAAGCTCACATCTCAAACCAACCATCCTGTCGGATTTCCTAACCCACAATTATCACGAGTTTTCCAACTTCTCAACTCTATCTCCAAAACTTAAGTTGATTTCTTTTAAGGAAAAAGTCTAAATTACTCCATCTATAGCAGAAGTTCATATAACCTCCTAAACTATAAAATTGTTTATTTAACCCCTTAAGTCTCTAAAACCAGTTTATTTTTCACCTTTGGCAACTGCTAGAAATGGTTTTGGCCATGTAGATATTGGTTTTGCTGTTTTGATGACAAATGTCTTCGTATTGCTGATGGCCGGCACCACTCAGATCGAAGGAGCTCCTTCACAGGAACGGTGTACTCTCGCAGCCAAGAAGCGACACGATGGCTCGAAGGCACCACCGTGCAGGTCCAAGCCTGCAGTCCTAGCGTCTGTCGCGCCTTAGAGAAGAGAAGCATTCTTTTTTTTTTTACATGGTGTAACCCAAACTAGAGCTGCTCTTGCCTCTTGGCATGGAGGATAACACAACGACAGCTGGTGGCTTGGCTTGGAGCCGTAGCTGCTGATTATTTTGGCGGAGGGGAAATGAGAGAGGTGAGTGGGGAAGAGAGCAAGGTGGTGCTAGAGCCGCAAGATTGTTGACTCGTTGGAGGGAATGAGAAGAGGGAAATAAATATGTGTTGCTAGGTGCTGCTCTGCTCCTAATGCCTGGCTTTAGAGCTGGTACTTGCTAGCACAGAGAGATGCAGAGGGAAGTGGTGACATCTGCCAAGTAGAGGAGAGAAGAGAGAAGGTGTAGTCATGAACATATGTGGAAATTTATTGATGTTGTGGCTGTTCCGGTCATCAAAACAAACAAAACCACTATCTACATTGCGAAACCAGTTTTACTGGATGCTAAAGGTGAAAAATAAACTGGTTTTCCAAACTCAAAGGGGTTAAGTAAACGGTTTAATATATTAGGGGATTATGTAGACTTTGTCTATAGTTAGAGGGAGTAATATGAACATTTTCCTTCTTTTAATTAATCCCACCCATCCGAGACTGCGGAGCTAAGCGTGAAACTACAACCAACCCGGGCTTCATAGAAAATATTAAAATTCTAGTAAACCTTAACATAGAATTCAAATTAGACTCAGCATGCAAAACTAACTGACTATTTAATCTCTATTTCTCTATCTAATTATAAAGCAACGATTGTTTCTGCGGTACGTCAGCTGACGTCATCAATTCCTTTGCTGATGCCATCACACGTGTCTGCGCCAATTTCTTCTCCTCCCGACATCGAGTCCCAGACAAATACAGCAATGTTCTCGAGTTCCAGACGAGTCCGCTGAGCCCAAGCGATTCAAGGCTGCGTTAGGTACGCTCTGAAATCAGAATAGGGCAGCAAGGAACGAGATGTCGTGCTGGAGTTGCTCGCGGACGAGGTTGAGCGCCTCTGGCACCTCGCAATCCAAGCAGCCTGAGATCTAAGAAGAAATAAACTGAGAGATTGAGCATGAGAACGAAGAACAAAGGGATAAAATTTAGGATGGATTTTTTTTTTGAGGTCGTCGTGATGCGGAGGAGCACGGACCGCCGCTGTCGGGCTGCTTGAGACGGATTCGGTGAGGAAGAGGAGGCTTGGTCCCTTGCCTACAGACTCCGCCGCACCTCCAGATCCTCCAGCTTGACGTGAGTCCTCAAGGGGATGGGCGGGCGCCTAGCCGTAGCCGTCACCAAGCAGCCCTGCTCACGTCGCTCGCTCCGCGGCCGGCACTGGCGTCCCAGCACTCCACCTTCACGCCCTTGGGCAGCCTAGCCAGCGGCGACTCGGCCCCAGCAGCCGGACTCTCCAGCAAAATCGAAACGGCATCCTCCCTTTCCCGTCACTCACTCTGCTAATCCCAGACCACCAGAGCACCTGAGGATCTGATCTCTCTATAGCGCACGGGAAACAGTGGCTCTACAAACTAACAGCGGCGGCAGCTGAGAGGGGTCCAGGGAAAGCTCTGGAGCTGGTTGCGGCTGCCGGCTGGACGACCGCAAAGGCCATCTCCCATCAGGTTGGGGATAACGGATAAGGTTGCAACAGTTTACACAAAACACCCATGCATTTTATTTGAATTACATAGCAAATGTCATTGATTAATCGTGTGCTGCAGTTTATGTTTTAGTCCATAGGTTAAATATCAATTACGTAATCAGCCCTATGTGCTTTATAACATAGTCCTCACCTGTATTAATCATTGTGACATATTTGCCCTGAACAGACTATTCCTGAGGGCAAACGATATATAAGCTGCAGGCCTTCTTAAGGTATGCGCACATGTCTGACAAGTGATAATTATATCCATATGTGTGGTAAGGTTGTGTTTGGACCGAAATGTCATAAGCTGTTTTTATTTTAGTTGTTTATGTATAGTTTGAAAAACCTATTTTATGCATAGTTATTATGGGTTGTAAATTATGCTATCACATGAGTTTAATTAAAGATTACTGAGCTAGAGATGTGTAACTAATCTTTCTTTTCCGTTGCAACGCACGGGCATAATTGCTAGTTCTAACAAAATATAAATAAATAGGATGCTGGTTATGGTCAAGGATACTTGCCGTTAATGGATCCCTTCTCGAATGCTTCCTGTCGACATACATGCTCAAAGCAACCATCCATGGCCGACATACATGCAAGCATAAATAAAACAGTACACCATAAATTGCTTATAAAATACCTAAGGTATATTACACATTACTACGATTGCTAAAGAGAAGATGAACCGGTGAAAATAGAGTTACGGACAAAGAATTAGAAAGGATTTTTCTATAGAAACATGCTTGCGTAGTTCATGAATTTAGATGAATTATGGAGCAGGAACCACTACTAGAGAAATCAACATCCGCCCTCTTCAGAAGCCTCGGTGCCATCAAAATCCGATGCTAATACAACATTAGCACTGGATCCAAAATTTGGATGCTCTCGGAGACCCTTCACCAAACGGTGCCTCGAATCTTTAGCACCGGATCGTACGATCTGATGCGAAAGGTCTTTTAGCATCGTTTAGTAAATACGAACCGATGCTAACACCAACCAATGTTAAAAGGGGTGTCACATACTACTTGAAATAGAAAACATCTTCTATCCAATCACATGTGCTGCGTATGTGAGATAAAAAAAAGATACGCGCGAGTAAAGAGGTCCTGAGTTTGAATCCACACAGCAATACACATATTTTTTAGCGAGGCACGGCACCGAAATGGTTGGAATGCTAAAAGAGGTGGAGATCCTTCCATGTGCAGGAGTGAGGAGCGGAGCAGTGAGCGCGTACCTGGGGGAGTCTTGCACAGACCATGGTGACCTGAAGGCTGAAGCAACAGGTGGGGAGAAGAGGCTGCGCTCGTGGAAGAGCAGGTGGCCCTTTTTCTACTAGTGAATCACTACGTGAAGTTTTTTCTGTAGAAAAGAACATGACATAGCTTATATAAAGCAAGGATAACAAGTTATTAGCATGCTGGTATCAAGCAAGGATTAATTTATTGAATTTCACAAGGGACGTTGGTTTTCGTGTTAACCATATGCGTGGGAACATGCATAGACATGCTGGTGATGAGCAACTACTCAAGCGCTTTATAGAATTAGGCAACACGAGAAGCCTTCTCACCTCTGGCTGGAGTGATGAGTGATGGTGAGCGACGAAGCAACAAAAGCGCCCGGCGTAGAAGAGATACGTACACTTTAGTCCCGGCTACCGGCATCGTCCGAAACAAGATAGAGCACTGGCGCGGCGTGGCAACAGGACTTGAGGACGATATGATAGCAAACTCCATCTGTTTAATTTTCTGCTCGCTGAACTACGAGATAAAATGGGATGTACTGTAATATTAAGTTAGGAAGTATGTGGACTTGTTGTACTGTACAGCATCAATACTTCTTAACCACATTGAATTGGAATTAAGCTCCTTAGTTTTGTGAAAAAATGAGCTACTTAATTAGTGCGTGTATTCAGTTATTTTGATGTAGTTTATCTCAAATTGCTCCTACTTTCCTATAGATGGATTTGAAGAGGTTTAGACAACTCTCCATAATCTCCATCAAGCTAGCTTATCTCAATGAACATCCCTGTGAACACGTTAGACAGGTGACAAGTAGTTCATTGTATATACTCACTAGTCCATTAATTGTACCAGTGCCATAAAAGAAGGTGGGGTCTCTTTGACTCTTTTTTCAAGTATAAATCCATACCCAACTTCTTTGTTATGAAAATATGCTGGTAGTTAAATAGACATTTGCTATTTGTATCCTCCTTCCTTTTTCATAGGGATATCCTTATATTTTGATTTTCATTAAAGTTGAGGCTAGCAGTGGGTCAATGTCAAATGTTAAATGGGGTTGAATAATATGCAAGGATGGAGGTGGTCAACACTGAACCAGTCAGGGAAGTTTTCTTCATAATAGTTAATATGAATTGCACTTAGAATGGTCATTGTAGACTTACTGATTTGAAAACTGTAAATTCTAGTTTGAAGTTTGAGTTTTCTAAAAATTGAGATATTGGGAGTGGAATATTGATTCATGTTGGAAGTTCATACATTCATAAGTTTGAAGTTGAACATATTGAAATTCTAGCCGAATTCCAATCACCCCCTCATTTGGACATTAATTTTTTTGTCATGTATAAGTTTCTACTATTATTCCTTATTTGATACTCTTTTCTTTTCTTCAAGTTTTGTTATACTTACAAACACCAATCCGTTTTTCTATGTTGTTTTCAAAAGTGTCACATCATCTAGAGTGCTTTGAGTTGATGAACGATACAACCATATCCAATGCATATTGATTGGCCTAATATACATATATATAATTAACTTGTACTTGGTCAAGGCTGCCTGCCCCATTAATAACTTGGACAGAAGAGTTCCATAACTTTTCTCTTGCGGTGCGAACTGAGTAGGCTTCTAAATATTGCTCTTCAAAGTAACATGGTAGTAACAACATACTATTTGAACACCAGAATTTTTTATTATGGTTGATATAATTTCTAGCCACCGATAATTACCATTAGGATAACTACATAATCTTTAGTGTACAGTGTTGACCACTGTTTGTATCTGAATAAATTATTAATGAAAATGAATGTTTTATATTACGAAACTGTGTATTTAAAGAATAACATCAGGCACTATATGTGAGTGAGTGAGGCACTACATGCAGCTGACTAGTTAATCAAGAGGAAATCAATCATTGAACATTATTACTTGATAATCCCGCTACGTAGAAATATGATTGCAAGCACCGATACTTGCGCTAGTACCTTCTCTCCGTGCTTGCAGAACCAGCAGTTTACTATTAAACCATGGAGAGCAACTTCATAGTACATCCCAGTCTGTAATGGGGATTTAACGTTTGGTATTAGTTACTCAAGATCTATACTGACTAGTAAGTCCGTTAGTCAGATCGACATACTAATTAATCTACAGCCTACTTACCTCGACTTTGCATCATTCCATAATTCCTGTCCAAACAGCTAAAACGGCATGCAAACAAAATAGAACAAAGGATGTATATATTTAATTCAATGGTTACTTATAGGATTTGCTAAACCCTAACTTTCATATCCTAATGTTTCTATTAGCTGAACCCTAAAGCCATGGATCCAAAACATCTGAATGAAAAAAATCAACCATGCATGTGGATCAACCCAACTTCTTCGTCACTCCATAAGCATAGAGATTTACTAGATGTTACAGTTTCAAGTTTCCTTAGATCTAGGAAGTTATTTAGTTAATGTTAGTAAGTTCTTGGAGACTCCTTTTTCTAGCAAAGAGCAAAACGACCTGATAATACACAACGGAAAATGTCGGTTGTCGATACATTAAGGGACTGCACAAGCACAAGCACAATAAGAAAAAACAACAACAGTGTGGATCAACCCTGACTTCTTCGTCTCTCATAAACTTTAGCCCCTTATTTGTTAAAAAGAAAAGAAAATAGAATCAGGCCCGTAGATGGAACTGAAGAGGTTTATACATCTCTCCATCAAGCTAATCTCAATGGATATCGATCTATGTGGACATATTAGACAAGTGACTAGTTTATGTATATTTTTATTCAATAGTTCATTAATTGTACCACTGTCAGGGTGTCACAAAAGAAGGCAGCACTTTCATCTTTTAACTTCGTAACCAACTTTCTTTTTCTGAAGATGTCCTTGTAGTTGGTGTGAAAGGGCTGTGACACCTACAGGTATATAACAGCCTCCACAACTTTTACCCGGATATGCACTAAGTTTATTTACTATGTGTTATTATCTCAACCCCATAAAAGTTATGTTGAGACGTTAGCTTAACAAGTTTTTCCCTCAACTTAGGACCCTTTTTTTTTCTCATGCATATAATGTTTCCAGATATGTATACTTCCCTATTGTCTTTTATCTGATACTACTCTTCTTCTTTTTCTAGTTGTGTTATGCATCCATTAATTTCTTCCCTAATCTCCCTGACATGCATTTATAATTAATAACTACTTGGTCAAATGTTGGCTGCCCCAATAATAACTTGGACTATAGAGCTCCACGATAGCATCTCTCCGTTGAAGATTGATTTGGAAAAAACGGAGGATAATAAACACATTTCCATTATTATTAAGTGCACAATTATTGTCTCCAATGCGGCGGATGAAATATCTTTCAGTTATTTGTAAAATATAGATGTTGAAGCTGAAGGAAGAGTGTCTAGAGAAAGAAAGAATCGACGCAATTTCAGAACAGCTCGTCGGATGGATCTGGGACGAGGTAGTCAATCCCCGAGGAGAATACCACGTCCCAGTGGAGGACGTGCCGCAAAGCTCACAAAGTCATGCATCATCCTAAGTTGTAAATACAATTTAAACAATAACTCGAGTCCGATATATATTTTGTAATATATATGTCTTATATTTGTAATATATATGTCTTCTATTTGGTACACAGCTAATATGAATATAGAGTTGGCTGAATATTTGATATACACGTATTAGATTAGAATATATACACACATGTATATAAACGTGCATGCATGCATGACTACTGAAAAAAGCAAAAAAAAAAATCCCGGGGCCTTTAGCACTGGTTATTCCACCCGGTGCTAAAGGGCTTACCCTTTAGCCTCGGAATATTGGCACCGGGTGGGAAACCCGGTGCTAAAGGGCTTTCCTACCCGGTGTCAATATCAACTATTCTGGTAGTGAAAATTAAAATGGTTTAACATTTAAATTAACTAAAAGTGTTCTAAATAACCGTGTTCTCTGTGGAAGATAACTAATGACCGTGCTCTAAATAATGTCTGATGTTGCTCTCCAGAATCATGATCGATGTGAAAAAGATCATTCAAGTGCGAGCGTCTACTCAAGTGCGATCGACTTGATTTAGTGTGTCTGATAATTTATAAATTAGAATGGGGATTTCACGTCTACTCAAGTGCGAGCGACTACTAAATTAAACACGCTAATAAATCAGTCAGACACACTAAATCAACAGGCTAGATACTAAACATCGTCAAGCAGTCGCTTTACATCATTCCATAAGTTGCTGTTTTAACAACTAAACACTAAGCTTAGCGATTTCCTACATAGATGCTACACTACTAGGAAACGGTACGGTGTACATGCATAGTTCCAGGATCACTTAGAAATTGAGAATTTGCTAGACCTCTAAGACACATATCCTAATATTTCTATTGGCTATACCCTAACTCACATAACAATTGAGTAACAACAAATTCAACAGTGTGTCGGATCGCGAATGGGCTTGTAGTCCAATGATAGGACGGTCCAGTGGGACGCTACCCTAATCCTGGTTCTCGCACACGTCTGCGTTGTACTGTGTGATTCTCAAAGGCTAGATGCTACAGTTTTATTTTATTTTACATCTAGCAAAGGCTAATTAGTGAATCTTAAATAATTATTGGACCGAGGCCCCTTATTTTTATCCTAGCAAAGAGATCAAATAAACCACCACCTCATACCCAATGAAAATGACAGTAAAGTATAAAAAAAAATGAAAATGACAGTAGTTAATATTGCCGGCAGCGTGGGTCATCGATTACACCGACTGCACAATAAGACTGAGAGATGAGTATATATACTACCGTTTCGTGTAGTTGTACGGAACGTACAGAACAGACATGTAGTTGTACAAATCTGAATTATTCCACGCGAACTTATATTAGCGAATTGAACCAACGTGTTGATGAGGCCCCAATTAAGCTATATATGGAGTTTGATCAGTGCTTGAGGACGTCCGGAATGTCCACCGGGTACCTGTGGATGGATGTTGCCCACGGTCCCTCCGCGTTGGCCGCGGGCACGATGCACTCCCACGCCGCGCTGTTGCACTTGAACCCTGACCCAAACCCAATCATCCACACCCGGTCTCCCCTGCGCATGCGCCCCTTGGCCTCGATGTAGGCCAGCTCGTACCACAGCGAGCTGCTGGACGTGTTCCCGAACCTGTGCAGCGCCATCCTCGACGCCTCCACCTGCTCGTCCGACAGGTTGAGGCTCCGCTGCAGCTCGTCGATGACGGCGCGGCCGCCGGCGTGGATGCAGAAGTGCTCGAACGCCGTGCGGAAGTCGGGGATGTACGGCCTGACCCTGCCGCTGGTGAGCACCTTGCGCGCGATGAAGGACAGCGCGAACAGCAGCTGCTCCGACGCCGGCAGCACCAGCGGCCCGATGGCCGTGATGTTGGCCTTGAGCGCGTTCCCGGCGATGGTCATGAGGTCCTTGCTCAGGTTGATCCCGACGTTGCCCCTGTCGTCCTCCTCCTGGAACACGCACGTGTACGCGCTGTCCTGCGCGCCGCCGGTGAGCGTGCGCACGACGTGCTTGAGCCGGAACCGCGCCCTGTCCGGCGAGTTGGACAGCAGCGCCGCCGCGCCGCCGATGCGGAAGAGGCAGTTGGGCAGGAGCATGGCGCGCTCCCTGCCGACGTAGTAGTTGGGCGTGATGGTCTCCGTGGACACGACCAGCGCGCGCGTGCCCTTGGGCGCCACCTGCAGGAGGTTCCTGGCGAGCCCCACGGAGATGAGCCCCGCGCTGCACCCCATGCCGGAGAGGTGCACGGCGCGCACCTCGCTGCGGAGCTTGTACCTGTTGACGACCATGTCGACGAAGGACGGGGTCGGGCAGAAGAGGCTGCAGTTCACCACCAGGATGTCGATGGCGCCCGGGCTGACCCCGGTCTTGGCGAACAGGTCGTCGAGCGCGGAGAAGACGACGAGGTCGACCTCCCCGCGCGCCGCGTCGAGGGTGCAGTACTTGTACGTGGGGATGTAGTGGTGCGCGGGGGGCAGGCACGTCTCCTCCCCGAGCCCCGACCGCTCCAGCAGCTTGGTCATGAACCGGATGCTGCGCTCGTCGAGGACGGGCAGCTGCTTGGCGTGCTCCAGGAAGGTGGAGAAGGGCACGCGGCAGTTGGGCGCCGTGCGGAAGCAGGCGTAGTCGACCAGGTACACCGCGCGCGGGCGGAGCAGGAGGTACACCGTGGCCGCGGCGGCCGGGAGGAACGCGGCCAGGAACAGGTGCACGGGCCGGGCGTCGCGGAGCCGGGCGGCCAGGTCCTCGGGCCCGGTCCGGGCGGTTGCGGCAAGGGCGGCGGCCGCGAGGGGCACCGTCACGACGGCGAGGATGTTGTCCACGACGCGGCGGTACACGGCCTTGAGCAGGGGTGGTGCCGAGCTCGTCATGGTGCCCGGTCTCGCGTGGGGTCCGTCCGGCCTTGAGCACGGCTCGATCGGTGCCCTACGCTAGGTGCAGTGCAGCAGCACGGTAGCTAGGGAGCGGGTGATGTGTGGGTTCGGACAGGGGAGCTGAGGGTGAGGCGGTTTTAAAGCCGCGGCGGCGCAGGGGAGGCCACAGTGTAGGGAGCCTGTTTCTTTACTTCGGTCACACGCTGGTAGGGCCAGGGCTGGCTCATATCACAGTACAGTGGCGCAGTTAGCCACGTTAGCTACACTGATGAAGTGATGATACAAAAAGCTGGCGGGATAGGCCCGTGGCACCGTGGCAGCGTAGCTATTATTAGAAAGGGCTTCAATTATAACGTACAGATTCTGGTTGGCAGCCAAGCCAAGCACACGCCCATTATTTTGTATTCTTATTTTATTTTTGCGATGGGAAGTATGCCGAGTAGTTGTCACTACTCAGTACTCACTACCGGCCGGCCACGGTTGAGGCAAGCATGACGAAGATGCCAACCGTACGTTTATGGGAGATTGCACGGCACAGCTAGCCACGGTGTCCAGTGACTATTGGGATCGTGGCAGCATTGAATTGGGATTGTCCTATGTCCTTCTGGGTTACCTTTTTGCACGAGAGAATAGTACGCATTGCGGCCATGGATCGAGCGCACCACGGATCGGAAGAGGGGTGGACGAAGCTGAAGCTCATCACATGCGTCTCCATGGCTACCGCTTTTACGGACGAAGCACGGGAGAAGGGCACTGTTCACCGCGATGCCGGGTCATTCGGCCTGTGATGGCTTGGAAGTACTGGGAGCTGCCATCGTTTTTCATTGCGCCCATAAATTTTGGGCTGCAGATCGGGGAAAGCAGGAAAGGAGGTTGTTGGTGTCTCTGAAATGGGTGGCTAGCTATACTTGAATTATTGTGTTCATTAATGGCTGAACCCTTTTTGGAAGATAACTGGGATTTGCTTAGACCTTTGGCTTGTTCAGGTGCATACAAGCCGGTCAAGGCATTCATAAAAGAACAGATGGACAGCTAAAGGTTAAAAGGATCATCTCCAACATGGCAACATCTGAACAAAATCTAGGCTACTATAAAAGGATCATCTCAGACAGTTTGAATAATAATCTATATACCACATGCCGCCCACGCTGTGGGAAGTCAATCGACGTATATCCCCTTCCCTCACCCACGCGTCTGTTTTTTTATTTATTTCGTCTATGTTAAATAAACTGGCCATGGCCCAGTTACGACTAGAACTTCTGCATGCTTCAGCTGTGTTGTACCGCCGCATAGTACTGTGATGTGTGGCTAACGAAAATCGAGCATCCCATTGCCGAAAAGCTGGAATAAACGGTTCTTCTCTTCATTTCTTTTCTGATTTTTGTTTTTCTGTTGTCAAATGTTTGGAACACTAAATGTCTGCAGGTATTTGCCTAGGTGGAATTCAACTGTTTATTTTTTATCTCCTACGGAATTTCTCAAGGATAGGCTATCTGCACCGGCAGCCGGTATCCGCTTATGCAGTACTCACATGGCGTAATATTTGCTGCAGCGGGGTACTGGGAGGTAGCGTCCTCCTGCTACCCCGCCACGGTGGCGTAGGGTTCGCGGGCCCAACCACCCCGCTCCGTAGCCTGCGCGGCTCCACCGCCCGCCGCCCCCGCTCAGCCGCTTTCGCCCTGCCCCGCCGCTCTCGCTCGGCCGCCGCCTCACCGCCCCGCTGGGCCGCCCCCGCTCGGCCGCTTTCGCCCTGCCCCGCCGCTCTCGCTCGGCCGCCGCCTCACTGCCCCGCTCGGCCGCCCCCGCTCGGCCGCTTTCGCCCTGCCCCGCCGCTCTCGCTCGTCCGCCGCCTCGCCGCCCCGCTCGGCCGCCACCCCGCCGCGCTCCCGCTCTGGCCGCCTTGGCCACCCCGCCAACGCCAAGATCCCGCGGCGGGAAGTGCTAGAGCAGCTCGAGGAGCTCGTCGCCCGTTGCACTCCACGTCACCGCTGCCGGCTGGGGAGGCCCACGTAGACCATTCCCGCCGTGGAGCCGCCGACGCGAAGTCGCTCCCACCACCGCGGAGGTTGCATGCATTCTTCCCGCCACGAGACCTGGCCGAGATCCGCGCGGAGAGGCGGGGGATGGGCGGTGGTGGGGGAGGGGTGCCGGTGGACTAGAGAGAGAGAGAGAGAGTGGTTACGGTAGGAGTGTTGGCAGTCGTTACGGCACATTTTTAACCACCAATACTCGGGAATAAAAGATGTTATATGTGACATTTATGTTTATTTCTAATAAAGTTCTATGAGTGTTGGTCTGCATCTATTTTGCAGGTACAATAACAACAAATACGTGATATAGGGGTCGGAATTGACCGATTCGGCCAAATGACTCAATTCGGTCGGTTACCCCCTTAGTCGTACATGAAGCGAAGCACAACCGAAAGGCCATCCACGTTAGCAGTGACCAAGCACTGATGGTGCAGGACACGTCGACCCACACCACCTCATCTCTGGGCCAAAAGCACCCAAAGAACATCAAGCCAAGGCAACCCAGGCCAGCCCAAAGGGAGAGGCGGTGCAGGGGTCGCCACTGAAAGCCTAATTCGGCCGAACCAGGTCGGTCCGGCCGAACCTCCCCCATTGCACAACCGCCTCCTGGAGTTGATCAAGGCCGTGGGATGGAGGCGGTGGAGAATGGACGGTTCGGCCTAATAGATCGGTTCGGCCGAACCAATCCATTCGGCCGAATTGGCCGGGGGCACTCCCTCGGTCCCTTGGCCGGTACTCCTCCTCAACCGACCTCCCCAACTATAAATGCAGCAGTCCAAGCCCCAGATCAACACACACTCAAGCCAAGGAGCTCCACTTTTCATTCTAGTAGAGTTAGGATAGTTTAGTTGTGAGTTAGAGTCGAGTCGTGTTGTGCCTCGGAGGTTTCGGAGTCGTCTTCAGAAGCTCTGGTATTAGCTCTTGTATATTTTCTATTTCTTTTGTAGACTTTGAGTTATCAATATAGTTTATCCTTGTCATCTTGTTTGAGTTATTTATATCTTGCCTCTACTTTATTCTAGTTGCTAGTATTTCATGTTTAGACTATAGTTGTTGTGATCTTAGTTCTTCTAGTTCTTGCTTAAGTATTTGCCTCAGTGGGCTCTTCGTTTCTGCTCAATACTTGTGGTGAATTGTCACTGAGGTATTGACAGGATTGCTTGCTTCTGCTAGCGGAGTAAGTAATTGTTGTCTAGTGTAGGTGAGGTACCTAGACTAGGTAGTGACTTTAGATTATTCCTGAGCTGGCACGGAGTTGGTAGTTGTTAGGTGGTGACAGCCCTATACGGCCTACGTAGTCCATCATGCCTGGCTTGGCCCATAGGATCCTAGAGTGCGGAGTTGGTGGCACCCCTACTCATCCCTTTCTGCGTGTCACTGGCTCTGTTGTCCCGAAGCTAAGGTGATAGAGTTATCCTTGACCTGTCAGAGCTATTTCTCAGCTTCTGTATCTCTTGACTCGAGTAACCTAGATAGACAAGTACCCAGAAATCCTTTATCTCGTCTCATTGTCCTCCCAGCTAGTTACTCCTTCTCTCTCCTTTCTGAGTCACCTTTGAGCTGTGTGTCACGGTATATCCACTCCTATCCACTCCTATTATCTCCTTTCTTGATAGTAGTGTACCATTTTCTGATAGTCTTGAATACTTGTTTGCTAGTACTCCTGGCATAAGCTTTCCTGCGGAAATATAAATTATGATACCTTGGATTACTCTCTGGTGAAGTGCTACAGCGGTAATTCTGTGCGCTTGCAGAATATTTATATATTTTACCGGCCATAAGAAAAATCACTGAAACACTCCTTACCCAAGTACCCTGATTCACAATCCTGATATTGGATCGTAAGAAGTGACAACAGGGAGCAGGGGTGGTGGGATGGGAAAGAGAGAGAATGAGTGGGAAGGATGGGAGAAAAGATAAATAAATATGACATGTAGGGTCCAGTGGTGGTAGTTGGTACAGAGAATGAGATATAGAGTATGACGCGTGTGGAGGAAATTGGTATGGAAGATAGAATCTTGATGAACATGATATAATATTCCTTTTATGGATGAAAATACAGTACGAAGAGTGCGGATAGCCTTATCCCAGCTACTCTTCAGTTTTATAAGCTCAAGAGATTCCTTCCCAATCATCGTTCACTACACCATTGGCCAGGGTATAGTAACCGTCGGTACAAAATTAACTGTACAAATAGACATTTCTATTGTGGATCATCATTTTTCAATGGTACTAGTCTTTTATCACTTTTCATTCCTATAACACGACTTTACAAATGATGGGTTGTACCGTTATATAGTTCACTGATGGTACAACCATTTTCGAAACCGATGGTAAAATTAGATACCCGCCTCGAGCATGGTGGGGTGGGGTCAAAGATTTTTTTTTATCAGGCAAGCAAAGGAAATAATGCATAAAGATTTCTCGCTTTAAATATAATCTGGAGCCGGTTACATAAAAAAAGGACAACCGTCCAAAAATATGAAAAAAAACATAACCGATGTCGCTCTGGCACTATTTAGGAAGAAAAAACGCTTCAGAAGCTCCCCTTTTGATCACCACTTATTCCGCTCCTTATATGATATCACAGCGCTCCCGCTACTCATTTCAAAACAAAAGCTCCCCTTTGGATCAACCAATCGAAAAGAAAAAAAAGGATCGTCACTTTTTCTCTTTTACATACACCACCAGATATCTAGCCTGTGATCCGGATTTCTTTTTCTAACAAAATCACGTCACGCTGACAATCCAACGTAAAGGTGCCTTACGGCAGTGTGATGGTGGTGTTGTCTTGGGAGAGCGAGGGGCAACGTGGCTAGGGTAATTGGGCCAAATATTGCGTGCGACTAGGCCTAATGGGCGCGGAGGCCTTCGAGCCTTATACGGTGACTAAGTATTCACCAGCTGATACTCCAATAACAAATCTTAATAATTTTACCGATGGATTACCTATAGTGAACCATAGATTTACCGATTGATAATTAGTTAGGTTAGTCTCAGTGGGCGTTTCATGGAGAGTTTTGTGGTATAAAATTTACTAACGTGGCAGCGAAGAGAGGAGAGAGTTTTATAGCATGTGAGAGGAGTTTCATCCCCCATGAAAATTATCTGGCTTGGTTACCTAGTTTCTAATCAAGATAGCTGCGAATGGAACTGTGCAGTGAGACTGACCTTAAAATTCTTTACCAACTGATCATACATATAGATAATTGTCTATTTTACTAGCTAACATCAGCTATTAATTTGGTGTTGTGGTGTAATGGGAACGGCAGGGCATTCTGGCATTGCAGATATCTCCCCACAACAAAACATGTTTTGCTAGCTATTCAAATATATGGCTTTAATTTGCTGTAAGGTTTTAAAAATAGACTTCTTTATAAAATAGACTCATATGGGGTCGAAAAAAATAGATCATGTCCATATAGCTTTTCTGTAAGATTTTTATTATGATTAGACCTCACATACATCTTTTATGCAGGAAAGAAGAACATATTAGTTGCAGTTCTAGAGAGTGTGTAATAATGAACTGGGGTTGTATGTGCATGGATGCATGCAAGGTGGAAACTCTTTTCTTCCGTAATAAAAAACTACGAAAACCTACTTTTCTTAATATGACTGTCAAGGGCGTCGACGCCCAAGACGGCAGGGTCTCGACTACGCAGTTCTTAGCCTCGGCTAGTAGAGGCGTCGGGGTTTTTGCCGGGCAGCCCGATGTTGAAGGAGGTGAGATTGAGAGAGGAAAGGGGGATTAGGGAATGGTAATTCTTGATTAAGTCTCAAATGTTCTGATTACACTGCCTATATAGGCACCAATCCAACCGACTAAGGAAACAAACTCCCTGATTCTAGCTTTCCTTGCACGCCAACTTCCCTAAACTTGCGCTCAGCCACTTGCCGCCGGCGCTTGGTGCTCCTGCACTCGCGGCCGTCGTTGGTAGTGACGGCCCCACATGACAATGACAAATGGGTGTCTGCAAGTGGTGACATGTCGCATGATCAATGTGTCATGCAGATTTTAGTTGGACAACCCAATGACCCATTACCCAAACTATGAATTGTGCTGTAAATACCCGATAATTTGGTCCACTGAAATTTAGTTCCAGTTGATGCCCGGCTCCTTGGGTTGGGTAACCCAAATCGTCCATGGCTGCAGCGCTGTCTCTTGCATCTGTCGCCTAGCCCTGGCGTTCTCCATGAATACACAAGCGCACGCGTGCTGGAGTCTGCACAGCAACCCATCACGCAGACGATGTCAATTCTTGTTGCTGGCACGCTTCAGCTGACAGCTTCGAGTTGAAGCTAAGTCCGGTTTAGTGGACCTGATGGCGAAGCTAATTATGTGTCCATATATATATATATATATATATATATATATATATATATATATATATATATATATATATAGCATCCTTGTTTTAGTGGAGCTGATGGTGAAGCTCTTTGGAATAACTATCGTTCAGCAAAATCTCCATCTTAGCAATGTTCACATCGGTGAAGGGCTTATCAAGAACGTGGCACTGTGAATGGGTAGCGGCCCATATATATATATATATATATATATATATATATATATATATATATATATATATATATATATATATATATAACGACTCTCAAGTATTTCCTTGTATCCATCCTTTGAAACGAGCAACTGTCGCGGTCTTCAAAAGCATTGCCGTGTGCCCGTAATAAGGTCCACGGTGAAGCCCGCTTTGCCGTCGGACCTTGTTGTCATCGGTCTATCGTCGTGGGCCGCATACGATAAAGTCTTTCTCGTGTGCATTGTAGGCTTTGTTAGGCACACGGCAAACCCCCTCTGTGCGGTAGTGTAGGGTTCATCGAGATCTTACTAAGCTTTGTCGTTTTTCCAATCTTGCACCACTAATAGAATTGACAGCAACCGGAAACAACAGAAAGTGTCCATGGCTTCGAGAAGCAGGAGCGGAGCCAGGATTTGAAAACGTACTTAACGTCTACAAGAGGATTGAAAAGTCGGTGGATGGCTAGACGCTAGGCCAGTGGGACCGCTAAGAAGTTGAATCTTCTAACAATTAATTTATATGACCAAGCATTTTTGAACTGCAGTCACTGCAAGAATAACTCACATCCGCACCCCTCATATGCCTCGGTGCACTTAAGATTCGGTGCTAATGTAACGTTAGCACTGGGTGCGAATTTGGGACGCCCTCGGGAACCCTTTAGCACCGGGTGGTATTACGACCCGGTGCTAAAGGGCCACCCTTTAGCACCGGGTGGTGTTACGACCCGGTGCTAAAGGCCCTTTAGCACCGGTTCGTAAATACGATCCGGTGTTAATGTAGGTGTCACATGCTACTTCAAAAGAAGTGCATCTTTAATCCTATCAGATGTGCTGTGTAGGTGAGATGGTTAGGTGGGTGCACGCGCGTGAGCCAAGAGGTCTTGAGTTCGAATCCTGCAACACGCAAATATGCAAATATTTTTTGCTAGTGCCCCCACCTTTAGCACCGGTTATTTGACCCGGTGCTAAAGGTGGCACCCTTTCGCACCGGAAGATTGGCACCGGGTGGGAAAGCGCATGATTCTGGTAGTGAGTTTTTGCAATTTTAATAAAATTATGATTAAAGATTATGGAACATGCAATTTTAAAATTTTGAAACCTAGATAAACAAAAAAATTATTGTGTAGAATCTAAGCATTATTATTTCGTATTTTTCTATTCAGCATAGCATTTAGCAACCACCTAAATCATATTGAAATGAGGAGAAAGAAAAAGAGTGGGGAATCAGATGAGCTGGGCCGGTACTTCTGTTGTGGATGAGGAATTGGTTTAACAAAGGATGAGCGGGGCCCTGGGCTTCACGTATTCATGTATTCTGTGACCTACGGGCTTTGAGCTGCCTTGCTCTCTCTAACCTGGGCCATGGATCCTAATGGATCATGTGTTGCAACGACTTTATTTTCTTTGGCTGTGGCAAAAACTTTGCCATATATTTGATTGCAATTTTCATTTTTGATATTTTTCCATACTACTTTTCATTTTTCTTAATACTCCATCCCAAAATAAATGCACTTCAACTAAGCCGAATCATCTTAAATTTACCAAATTTACATGAACATTTATATTTGATTGAAAATAAGCTAGAAGTGTACTTACTTCAGGACAGAGAGAGTATAAATAAAGTATATGTTGCCTTGTCTTTCGCCTTAGCAAAAATTGCATAATTTTTGCTTAACCACACCATAATCCCTCCATCCTAAATGTTTCATCCTATATAGGAGGGGCATGATGATAGGATGTGGATAAAATTACCCTCCATCCTAAACCCTAAAACCCTAGATTCAAGGGGTTACTTTAGATTGCTTTTATAATAGCAGGGCTACGATGATTTGAGTCTACTTAATTAATTGCCATTTTTTTAATTATTATAAAATTTTCTTAGATTTATCTTTTTTTCTTTCATGTCTCATTAGAATTCACGTGAAACCTACAATTAGTAACAGTAAGATGTTCAACCTACACACCTATATGGCTGACATTCTGAAATACCATAAACAGTAGAAGGTCAAGAAAAACCGGTTGTATCTTAAATATTTAGAATTTATCCACAAGTACATGCTTATTCAGAATAATCACTTTTATTATTTCACAAATCTAAGTTTCAGCTATCTCCTTGACTGAAACCGCGTCGCGGTACAGAAAATCCATTGTGCCACGTCATTATTGTCTTGAGAGCCGTCCGATTGGAGCTGCCTAAACCATGAAACCGTTGGATTGAGACCTCATGATGTCTCCTGCCTACTGCCTGCGCACGGGATCCGGAGTCATCCGGACTCTTCAGTAGCCTACCAGACCGCATAGTCCCACACGAGGACATCGCCTCTTCCCTCTCTCTTCAACTTTACGGCGCTGCTGCTCTCCGATCTCTCCGCCACTGGCGCCCCTATGGCTCCGGCTGCCGGCTATTGCCTCTCCCTCCCATCTTCCCCGCGGAACGCGGATGGCGAACCTGAGCCCCAAGCCGATCTGGCAGAGGCGTTGTTGATGGAGGCCCAAACCACATGGCTAAGATCAGTAGGAAGGAATGCATCAGAGAAGCTCAACTCGTCGTGTGCACCTTGCTCGGCTGGGAGTCCAAGGTGGTGTCTGCCCCCGTCTTCACATGGTCGATGTGATTGTCCATGGTTATAATCTCTCAGATGCCGCCGGTGTCGGGAAACGAGGAGGCTACGCTAACACATACAAAAACTCGTTTACCCGAAAACAGGAATAACAACAGTTATAGATCACGGATCGTTACCACTAGACGCGCAGTTGTAGCGGAAGCCGTCTCGATGTAGACGAACACGTCGAAGTGCAGTGCCGTGCAGTTGCTCACGTCCATCTGGTCCTGCACGTGCAGTCCGTCCTTGTGCTCCAAGCGTAGCACCTCCGAGGTTCCACACGTACGAGAATTGAACGCCGAACGTAGGTGTACTAGCACCTCAGGAATGGTTGTGATCTGAAGGATATAGATGGAGGTGGGACTGCAGGAATTACTGTAGCATGCAGCTACTTTTCACACGCGGCACTATAGCGGCGGCTACTGTAGCGCCGAGTAATGTAGCGCTAGGGTTTGGGCCGTCGGCGACTGGTCTTTGCACCCCTAGCCCCTCCCACATATATATAGGCCGTACTAATGGGCTAACATCTCATGGGCCCTATCAGTTAACCTAATCCCTCGTGGATCAAGCCCATAAATAAGCCCAATCCAATTGGCTCTTGGGCATATATCCAACAGTCTCCCACTTGCACCATAGACAATCACATAGGTAAGTTTTCAGTGTTTCAAACCTCTTAAGTGTGTGACCCTATGGGTTCACGCACACATAGACATGTCCCGAGTACTCCTACTCAGTCCAATAGTTGATAGCGGTCTCTAGCAAGACGTGTCAACTCTCATGTGCACGTAAAGATCATATCAGAAGAACCACCACAACATCATGTACAAGTTATTCCCTTTGCCTCACGATATTTGGTCTTACTTCAAGGTGACCTCTCTTTCTCGAACTTGTGAGTCGGATCCTTCGAGAGGTTAACGCTTAACCTAGCACGGCCATGCATTTCTTGATCCGATCACTCGAGGGGCCCACAGATATCTCTTTCATATAGAGAGGGGCAAATCCCATCTTCATTGACCACGCCTCATAGAATGCTTCCTGACAAACCTGAAAACTACCTTTATAACTACCCAGTTACGGAGTAGCGTTTGATAGTCCATAAGTAGGTCAATTCACATCTTGAGTACATACGACAATCTCAGGTCTTAGGACAAAGCATACATGTTGTGAAAAGAGATAAACATATAACAAAATGTCAAGTTGGGTCAGTCCAGTCCCATGTCATACATGTGCCCACAATATTAGTTTGACATCTTTATGTCCATGACTTGTGAAACATAGTCATCAACTAATACATGTGCTAATCAGATTAGGGACAACTTTAGAATAACCATACAAGTAAAGAGTTTCACAAACAATTTACATAATTGCCAATCATATACAAGTTGCCTTTCATGGATATTCAACAAATAAACGATATGTCATAGATATAATACAATCATCCACTCTAGAGCTAATCTAGATGATATCTAATACCCATAGCTCTCATGTGTGACTCATGCTTATTAGGCTGTGGAATAGCTTTTGTCAAAGGATCAACAACATTTAAATCCGTATGTATTTTGCATATCTTTATCTCACCCCGTGTAGCAAACTCTCGAATGAGGTGAAACTTCCATAGTACATGTTTGTTTTTCTAGTGATTCCTAGGCTCCTTAGCCTGTGCAATTGCCTGTCACACCCGGCCCAGTTTGTATGGCCCAGTAGTGGCCCATGAGTGCGGGATGCACGTGTTTAGTGCCACATTGCTAGTTTAGCAAGGGTGGAGGTAACTTATAAGTCTTTGTCTTCCAGCCATAGCACCTTCGGGTTAACCCTTTTACACGAAGCGAGGACGAAAGTGTAAGCATGGTGCTATGTGTACGCGTGCGCGCCGCTCGGAAGGGTTGTGCGCGGGGTGGCTCGTGGAAGGCGGGGTGTTACAATGGTATCAAAGCTGTATCGACTGTAGGACGTAAGCCTAGATAGCACTGGTCGTGTCTTAAAGTTTAACTTGCTATATAATCCTTGATTCAACCATCCTTTGTAATTTTTTTTAAAAAATGCTACCCTTGAGCATTTACCATCCCTTGACAAATTATTTTGGTCGTAAGATAATTATCTCCGGCATTATTTATTGTTTCTCTAATAATCCTTGTCCACCTACCTAATCCATGAAAATTTCTTTCATCTTTTCCTTGACCACTGCTCTATGTCCCACGCTTAGAGTTAGCCCCTTTTTCTTTTGCCTTTACTGTTGCTAAATCCTTATTCCTTGTTTATTTATCTTATTCTTGGTGCGTAATTTTCCTAACCTGTTTTCCTTACCTCCTCCTTTATAATTGTTGTCGTATTCCTCCCTACACTCTATGAGAAATCCTTTTACCTGTTTTCTTAACTATCATAGCCTGTTTCCTCTCTGTTAAAAAAAATCCAAACTTTCAGTCAGAATCTTTATTTCCCTTTGATATTGCGATTGCTTATCTCATTCCCCTTGCTCATCTTTTCTATGTCTATTTTCTTGTGTCACTTAGTTTCCAAAGTGGCATTCTCTTTTTTTATATATATATACAAAAGGTTAGATGATATGTACCACTATCCCATGCGTGCCCAAGTTCAACACAAAAATTCAAGCCTGTGCATTGGAAGGCTACATCGCACTCCTCACCATTATTAACAAGCTTGATAATATGCAAGACGAGTTTAAAGTTGCACAGGTGCGATGGTTCAAGTTGGAAGAGATAACCTATATATAGGAGGATCCCTTGCCACTTCATTAACAACGTTTGACATCGTTGATGTGCTTATGTGATTAACTTTGGTTGACTGTGTTTGTAATGCATGTAAGCATGTTCTTATACCTTCGATTGATTTGCTTCTTTGTAATGATTGCTTTAGTTAGTCCAGTTGGGTTCTGTTTTACCCCCCATGTTCTTGTTCTCTTTCTATCTCCTCCTACATCAGATGAAGAAGTCAAAACGAAAAACCGGAGTTAATCCCACGGAGAAGGAAGAAAGTTAAAGAAGATTCTGAAGTGATTCTACTAGGAAAGATAAAGAAGAGATGAAACTTCCTACATCTCCTCCTTGTTCATAGTCTTTGCGAATCTCGGGACGAGATTTTGTTTAAGGGGGTAGTTCTGTCACACCCTAAAATTTCCTAATTTCAGGATGTGAATAATAAGCATAATTAATACAATAATTTTCGTGAATTTCTAAAAATTTTCCAACATTTATATAATTGTCACGGAATTTAGTGTAAGAAAATTTTGTTTTCTAAATTAAAATAAATGTGTGTTGCTTGCATTTAGTTACTTTGTGTGTGCAAAGTTTTCAAAAACACGTTTAGGAGCCTATGGGAATTTTCTAGAGTTTTCTGTGATTTATTCCTATTTTTCCGATAGGAGATTCCTATTTTTGGAACAAGCTAAAAATCCTTTTTGTGAGGTCCAAATACATTATTTGGGTTCCTCATGTACAAATCTATCTCTAGGAGTTTTCCTGAGATTTTTGGAATTTTTGGAGTATTATTCATGGTTTAAATATGAATTCTGGACTTATATAGAATTATTTTATAACCAGGAAATTAATTGTTCCGAGAATAAAAATCATCATAATTCTTTGTGGACCAGCCTTGGCCTAAAGCTGACCCAATTTTAGCCCAAATCCATCCCATTAATTTATTTCACCAAATTTCAAAACCCATTAGCATTGGAACAGAGCGAACCACCTTTAGTCCCATATTGCTAATGAACCTGGAGGGTCTCCCTATATATACCAACCACCTCTCCTCTGAAAAAGACACACCATAAACTCTTTTATAGGGAGACCCCTTTTTTTGGAATTCCCTAAGGTATTCTTCTTCAAACATATCTTCTGCTAGTATCCATTTTTCATCTCGTCATCGCCGCCAAGTCGAAGCAGACACACGTCGCCGATCTGTTTCGCAGCGCCGCTAGGCCAAGCTGCCAGCACCTAGAGCGTCAGCGAGTTGCCGTGAAGCCAGTGGCGGAGCCACCTATATGGCGAACCCTAGCGGCCGCCATACCTGCCGCCGGCGAGCACCTCCTTCTTTCCCTCTTCGGTCTCCATATATAAATCCGTTGTCTACGTAGAGCTGAGTTATCGTAGTAGCGAGTTCGCCATAGGTGGATTTTGGCTCTGGCTCCGCTACTGCGTGAAGCCATAGTCACGCCATCGTCGATCTGCCGAGCACCTTCACCGCGCCATCAAGGTCTTCCCGAGGTCGCCGTCGTTATCATCGAGCTACGGTTGTGCGCCAACGTCAAAGTTCGGTCGATCTCGACACATCGCCAATCCCAGTCGTCTTCGCCCTCAACTCCAGTAATCAAAGGTGATCACATCAGCGTGTTTCCCATCTGTTCATGGTTTTTGTTTCGCCTCTTACGAGTTCCTCACGTACGCCCTGTCGTTCCCGTCGAGCAGAGCCATGCTGTACTGTTTGCCGCATGCTGCTCAGTTGCCGTCGCCAGCAGTTTCAAGCCACGCCGGTCATTGTGGCCCAAGCAGGATGAATGCCATGCATGGAAAAAGAACTACGCAGGGGCGGAGCTACGCACCCACTGAGAATTGAGCTCCAATTATTATCCTCTAAATTTTCACCAGATTTGTTCAAGCATCATGCATATTCTCTTAAGCGCCGCAGCCCCCTCTGTTCTTCTCTAGCTCCGCCGCTGGAACTACGTAGGTACAAAAACAATGTCCAGAAGCTAGCTAGCAAGCAAAGTATTGGTGCGCAAGTGTCATAATAAGAGGTAATTAGGAGATTCTCTTTACCATGATAATTAAGATGTTTGATATATATCCCTTTCAGTATATTCAAACCTTGGAATCTTTGAGTCTTCCCGCAACATGAAATGTAGTGACCCTTTACCTCAAGCCATGCAACCATTGCTCACGTCATACATAGTTTCTTCATTTATTTAATCCTTTTATTCATATTATTTGCACATCTCCCTTGCACAATTGTTCTTAATCCTATTTACTCCGAGACTGTCTAGCCTCTCGCGATCATGTGTATCTCATATCTTTTTCACTTTAGCTCTAATTTTAGTGATTCTTTCGCCCGCATGACCATAGCATCGAGCCCAATCTTTTAGAACGCTCTTTTAAAGCTTTTATTTTGCTTGCTGTACTTTTTTAATTTATTTTATATGTTTGTTTGTATGCTTGCTGTGGATGCTTTGGTTGATTGCTGCGAGTAGAACGATTGTGGTTTGAGAGATTGCAAGATAGAGATTATAAAGATTCGGATGCTTTGGTTGATTGCTGCGAGTAGAACGATTGTGGTTTGAGAGATTGCAAGATAGAGATTATAAAGATTCGGAGCAGCTAATATTTGGAGAAAGGAAAGTGTCCCTAACCATCTTTCTACCTATGCTTTAATTACACTATCATGATGTAATTGGAACATGGAGTGACCACCCAGGAAAACAGTACAACCATAAGACTAATGGGCTCTGGTCTTGGCTGAATAATTAGAAACTCTAGTATGTGCATGTCTTACCGAAAGGGCAAGAGGGGAAGACTTCGACGAGGTATAGCCCGGTCCTCTTGAGCTGTGAGCTTTGCTAAGAGAAAGACCTCATTAGGGAGGGTTATGCTTTGGGGATTTTGAAACCTTAGCGGGCTGCACTTATTAGGGAATCTTTGTAAAGGCCTCGTAGCGTCCCTATGCAGTCACAGCTTAGAAGTGTGATGCGTGCCTGATCCGCACGTACAGCATGGTTGGGTTTAATGTTCTTCTATACTTTTACACGACTTATGGTGAAAGTGTACAACCTCTGCAGAGTGTAAAACTGATATATCAACCGTACTCACGGTCAAGAGTGGCATGGACCCTCGCATGATTAATTTACTTGAAGTTGAAATAATTTGATCTCTGGTTATTTCTTGTGGCCTTGCTGAGTACCAACCATAATTGAACTCAACCTTGTTAATTGCTGCTTAGAAGAAAAAGGTGTGTGAAGATGATGAAGATGGTGCCGAGTTCTAGGCGTACGCAACCCCCAGTCGATTGCCTGTGAAGTTGGAGCCGTCGTTTCCAGGATACGCTATTACTCTGATAGACTTGTAAGTCATTTTTATAGTTTATTTACGTGATACTGCGTCTTTTATAAACTACTGGCTTACTGTATGTGTGAAACTTGATCCTAGCACACATACAATGGACACTTGATTTGTTTTCTAAAACCGGGTGTGACATTGCCCCATTACGTCTCGGTAGAGTTCCAATGGGCTAGATGCATTGGGAAACACACCAAGCTCAATGAGGAACTCCCTCATCCATACACCTTCCTTCGCCGCTTCAGAAGCTACGATGTACTCGGCTTCCATTGTAGAATCAGCCACAGTATCTTACTTAGAACTTTTCCAGCTTACAGCACCACCGTCTATCGTGAACATGAATCCTAATTGCGACTTTGAATCATCTGGATCAGTTTGGAAACTAGCATCAGTGTAACCGGTTACAATGAGCTCCTCCTACCTCCATAGAATGCTTTTCACCATTGTCCAGTGACTTTCACCTGGATTAGACTGGTGTCTGCTCGTAACACTTAGAGCATATGAGACATCTGGGGGAGTACTTATCATGGCATACATGATAGATCCAATTGCCGAAGCATAAGGGACCTTACTTATGCGCTCCTGCTCATCAGCTGTCGAAGGACACTGAGTCTTGCTGAGGTGTACGCCATGTGACATAGGCAAGAACCCTTTCTTGGACTATTCCATGCTGAACCGATTCAACACCTTGTCAATATAAGTATCTTGGCTTAATCCTATAAGCCTTCTCGATCTATCTCTATAGATCCTTATGCCCATAATGTATGCAGCTTCCCCTAGGTCCTCCATAGAAAAACTATTTTTCAGCGAAGCCTTAACAGATTCCAGTATAGAAATATCATTCCCAATCAACAATATGTCATCCACATATAACATTAGAAATGCAACAAAGCTCCCACTTTCCTTCTTGTAAACACAAGCCCCTTCTTCATTCTGACGGAAGCCAAACCCTTTGACTACCTCATCAAAAAGAAGGTTCCAACTCGGAGATGCTTGCTTTAATCCATAGATGGTTTTCTGAAGCTTGCATATTTTTCCATCATTAGTTGGATCAATAAAACCTTCGGGTTGTATCATGTATACATCCTCCTCTAGGTTTCCATTTAGGAAAGCTGTTTTGACATCAATCTGCCATATCTCATAATCGAAATACGCAGCCATTGCTAGAATGATCCGAATAGATTTAAGCATGGCTACTGTAGAGAATGTCTCGTCCTAGTCAACTCCTTGAACTTGTGGAAAACCTTTTGCAACAAGTCGTGCTTTGTGGACGTGAACATTTCCGTCCACATCTCTCTTTCTCTTAAAGATCCATTTGCACTCGATGGGTCTCACACCATCAGGCGGGTCAACCAAGTTCCAAACTGAATTTTGTCCCATGGAATCTATCTCGGATCTCATGGCGCTTTACCATTTCTCGGAATCTGGGTCCATCATTGCTTCCACATAGGTCCTAGGCTCATCGTTGTCCATCAACAATATGTCGCGCTCTCCCATAACTAGGGGAATCATTCTATTAGTTGTGCGAAATGGCCTTTCCGACCTTCGCGTTTGTGGCGGTTCTTCTCTAGCCATAGGTGTCTCGACTTGTTCAGCTACATTAGCATCACTCGTAGAGTCTTGCCTCATAGGCTTATCTCGAACTTCTTCAAGATACACCTTCTGTCCACTTTTCTTGCTTTTAAGAAACTCTTTCTCCAAGAAAACACCGTTCCTAGCGACAAACACTTTGCCCTTTGATCGGTTGTAGAAATAATATCCAATTGTTTCCTTTGGATATCCCACGAATATGCACTTGTCTGATTTGGGTGTAAGCTTGTCTGACTGAAGTCGCTTAACATATGCCTTCAGAAAAGACAAACTGAGAGTCTTGCCAGTCCATATCCGAAGCATTCTTCTGATTAGAGGAGACTAAATGTGATTGCAAATACTAGTCCCAGGAGGCTGGTTCACATTATTACAACAGATAGTTCAGTAATTAAACAACTCTACGCGGACGGGGGCAAGACAGTGCCACTAGAAACAACACGAAAGCTAAACTCCAGATGCAAACGTTTAGGTAGTAGAGGTTTTCATTAGAGCAATGCGCCATACGGAAATCCTGCGGGTGACCCCTAACTCCACAGGCCGGGTTGGGAAGCAAAACGTAACCCCTACTCAACGTCCTCCGGAACAAAGTCCAGGTCTTCCTATGTACGAATTAAGCAAGGGTGAGTACAACCGTACTCAGCAAGCTCATATACACCCGCGAAGGGGTCAAAGCAGTAGTATGCATGAAATTTATCAAGGGTAGGGTTAAGTTTAATTTGCAGTAAAAGCTATATTTTCATATGCAATGGTTTGATTTTTAAAAAGGGTTTTCTAAAAAGGGTTTTTTCCACGGATCAAGAACAAGTGTATTATTGACTTGGCTTCACAAGAATCCAAGTTCCATTTTTAATGCTACCGGATTTCCCATCCGACATAGCCTCGGCACCCTGCCATCACTTTCAAAACAACTCACACAACTGGATTAAATAAAAGGATTCGTGAAGTGACCAAGCCATAACTCGCCCAATACTGTGGACACGACTATCCGGATAAGTTCTAAATTCTGCAGTGGCATACACAACCACAAGTAGGCTACCACAACATGAGCACCTTAGTGCTAGTGCAGCTCCTAATAAAGCCATTATCCAGCATAGTTAAACGGACTAGTTGCCACAGAATAATCAGGGGGCTAGCAACCTCACATAAACAGTTCTACGCAGGGAATACATCACACAGTTCATATCCTGGCTCCATGACCTTCTATTTCACACAGATTGTTTGGCAACTAACAATTTAACCAATGGGATTTATGCTAAGCCGTTGCCACATACAACGGTCGAGTGGGGGTACTAACAGTTGGGTTAGGCAAGATGACACAACAACCCTCCTTTAATTTTATTCCAAAAACATGGGCACTTTGACCTAGCTCATTCGCACAGAACTGAGCATCACCTCGATGCATCACAGAGATAGCACCATTTGCCCAAACACATAGTTATGGCATCTCCCACCTTGCTCAATCACACAGATCTGAGCATCACCTCGGTGCCTCACACAGATAGCACCGTTTGCCACAACACACAGTTCTTTTCTTAGTTTTCCCAAAACACATTTCCATTTTCAAGGTACTCACACCTTTTATTTTGTAAACATTGTGTAGTTGAAAAAGTAACCAGGTCCTAAGCATCACTAGCAATGATTAATGTTTAAACAGAGCAACCTCATATTCAACATTAATCTAGGTTTGCAAGGAATGGTCATAACAATCAAGGAGTGGCTATCCAATCAGGGTTTAGCAGTAAAACATGCAGGTTTTATAAAACTAGGACATCAAGCCCTTCAAAAAAAAAACTAGGACATCAATATGCATCAAAGGGTGCATTAGAACTTGCCGTGCTCAAAGCCTTCCGAGAGGTCGAGCTCGCGGTACGGGTCTTCCGGCTCCTGCTCAAAGTACGGCTCGTCCCCGGGCTCCTCCTTCATCACTCCATGGTCTACGACGTGCACAACAAACAAGCATACAATAAACGAACAAAAATAAAGATTTTATGCCGTGCTCGAATAGAGAGTGAAAGGAAAACAAGGAAGAAAGGGTTATTTCTGGGATTATTTTGGATAACTGTGTTGGAGATATTGTAGAGAAGGGCATAGTGAAATTTGGGGCCGATTGGGATTAAGATGGCGCATGAAATGATGTGTCATTGATCTTTAGTGGGTGTTTTAAAAAGAAGAAAGGATTTATTTTAAAGCTTCCGGAAAATCTAGGGGCTTGTCTGGAAATATTCAGGGACATAAATGAGTTGATTTTTTGGTGTCAGAGGAGTCATTTGTGAATATATAAAAGGTGGAGGAATTTTGTGGAAAAGGAAATGAAAAGAAGGAGATGGAAGAAAAGGAAAGAGAAAAAGAAAAGAAGAAGAGGGAAAAAAGGAAAAAGAAGGGAAAGGGAAAATAGGAAAAGAAAAGAAAAAGATTTAGGGAGGAGATTAAAAGGGAAAAAGAAAACGGGAGACGGACGGCGGAATTTGCGGCGATGGTCGGCCGGTGGCCGGCGAGCGCGGTGCGGCAGAGCTAGCCGGGCACCGGCGGTCGACACGTCAGCGGGGAGGGGGACAACGTGCGACTGGGGAAAAAGGGAGGAGGGAAAAAGCTGGGGTCCGGGGCAGAGACTGGGATGGCGGAAACAAGGTCAAGGGTTCAAGGTTCTAGGAGCTTGGCGGAAAAAGATTTTGAAAAACGAAATTTTTACCGAGTGATTTTTGAAGTGATTTATTTTAGAGAATTTTGCGGGTGTTACAATATCTCATATGATGTCTTCTCCACGGACTTAGATGATACCCTATTTAGTGTGAAAGATGTTGTGTCTAGAGCGTAACCCCAAAATGATAACAGTAGGTCTGAATGGCTCATCATTGATCGAACCATGTTGGACATGGTTTGATTACGCGGACACACCGTTCCTCTAAGGTATTCCAGGCGGCCTAAGTTGTGGAACGATTCTGCAACTCTTTAGATGAGTGCTAAACCTGTGACTCAAATATTCGCCTCCACGATCAGATCGCAAGGCCTTAATTTTCTTGCCACGTTGATTTTCAACTTCATTCTGAAACTCCTTGAACTTTTCAAAAGTTTCTGACTTGTGCTTCATTAAGTAGACATAGCCATATCTAATAAAATCATCAGTGAAAGTTATGAAGTACTGAAATCGACCTCGAGCTGTCGTGCTCATTGGTCCACACACATCAGTATTTACGAGTTCCAACAAGTCTTCCGCCCTCTCAGGAAAACCTATGAAAGGTGCCTTGGTCATCTTGCCTAGCAAGCAAGCTTCGCATGTCTCGTATGATTCAAAATCAAACGAAGAGCTTCTTCATGCGCTTCTCACTTATATGACCCAAACGATAATGCCACATATAGGTAGGATTCAAATCATCTAGCCGAGGCCATTTAGCACTTATATTACATATAGGTGAATCATCAAGATTTAAGATAAATAACCCATTCACAATGGATGCAAGAGCCACAAACATGCCATTCTTAGAGATCACACAACCATTGTCTTCACTTGCAAATGAATAACCATCCTTCATCAAACATGAAGGAGACACAATGTTTCGACTCAAACTAGGAACAGAATAACAATTATTCAACTCCATATAAAATCCTGGCGGGAGGTGGAGTTGCATCGTCCCGACGGTCAAAGCAGCAACTCTAGCATTATTGCCCACGCAGAAATCAACTTCGCCTCTTCCCATGCTTCTACTTCTTACTAGTCCCTGCATCGAATTGCAAATATGAGCAACTGGTCTGGTATCAAATACCCAGGAATTAATACAAGAATCGGCGAGGAAAATGTCTGTGATATGAACGACAAGTGTACCTGATGCGGAAGTACTCTTACTACCACCATTCTCCAGGAAAGCTAGGTACAGCTTGTAATTCCTTTTCCAGTGACCAAGTTCCTTACAGTAAAAGCACTCCTTGTCCGCAGCTAGTCCCGACTTAGCTTGGGGCGTTGGGTTTGGCTGAGAGATCACATCTTTAGCCTTGCCTTCTTCTTCCAAGATTTGCCCTTCTTCTTAAAGTTAGGCTTGTTTTGGATCGCCATCACATGGCTGCTGCTAGCGCTTTTCTTAATGTCAAACTCAGTTGTCTTGAGCATGCCACACAACTCATTCAAGCCCTTCTCCGCCCCATGCATATGATAGTTCGAGATGAAGGTCCCAAAGCTAGACGGAAGTGATGCTAGAATAAAATCAGTGGCCAACCCTGGGCCAAGTGGGAAGCCCAGCTTCTCCAACCTCTGGGTGTAACGAACCCATTTGATCACATGTGGCCCTACTGCTGCGCCTTCTGCTAGCTTGGTTTCCACAAAGGCCTTCGAGACATTGAACCTTTCAGTCCTGGCTTGAGTTTGGAACATATCCTTAAGCGCCTCGATCATATCGTGTGCTTCATGGTTTGTCTCAAACTACATCTCCAGCTTGGGTTCCATGCAAGCAAGCATAAGGCAACTCACTTCAAGATTTGCATCACATGCTTTCTTGTAAGCATTTTTCACTGCAGCAGTCGCATCTTCAGCAAGCTCTGGTGGTAATGGGGTGTCTAGAACTTCCTTTCTCTCATCCATGAGAACAATTCTCATGTTGTGGATCCAATCCACATAGTTTGTTCCATTCAACTTATCCTTCTCAAGGACCGAACGCAAAGAAAACGGTGTGCTAGGTGCCATTGATCTACAATATAAAATAATGCAAAATACTAAGACAACATATCTATGATAGAGTAAAATCCATTAAACAATTTAACGGAATCTACTCCCACTAAAATCAATATCCCTCCAACTTAGCGATTCAGGATCCACAACTAACAAGTCCACTAGTGAGCTTTAGCATCACTGCTAGAAGACATGGTCGATCGGTAAGCAACCCTTTGCTAATCATATCACATATGACTCCTGTTGTTGGGTGACATCTCTATGTCTCGGCGCCCGACCTTCATGCCCCAAGGTCCTTAACCGTTAGGATGACCTTGTCTAAGTTAACCAACCCTTTATGCAAGTAAGTATCCGATACGAACCCATCTAGTCAAGGAAAACTAGTGTCACCCTAATTTCATAGACCCACCACTAATTGTACAAGACATGTGATGGTGCAAGATTTGGTTTGGAGGGCATTCAAAACTTAAACATTGTAGAGGGATCGTTCTAGTTCTACCATCGCATGTAGAAAAATAACCATTATCATTGCATATGTAGAAGTAAAACAATAAGAACGACATTCACCTAGTAATGACACGATATGGCCCATTAACACATGGTGATCTCTATCTCCATTGTACTGTCCATCATGATGATCTTCATCTCTATGATCCATGTATGCCATCCTCCAGTGATGAGTCCTCCAAGAACTATCTAACATATGATAGTAAAATAAATTACACAACCGCGCATTAGATCATCACAAGTTGACACGCAGGCCTTTACATGAAATTGACAATACATATGGCTCCGGCCGTATTGCCCTACTCACGACACGCAGGTCATGATTAATTACAAACATGCATCACATACACTTAGGGCCATACCGATCACATGAATAGCAAAAACAAGTTAGACGATTCCGACGTCCAAACTTAAAGGGCCAAAACTCTATGTTCCGAGCCTTTTTTCGCGGCACTGTTGCGCTAGGGTTTGGGGTGTCGGCGACTGGCCTTTGCACCCCTAGCCCCTCCCACATATATATAGGCCGTACTAATGGGCTGCCGTCTCATGGGCCCTATCAGTTAACCTAATCCCTCGTGGATCAAGCCCATAAACAAGCCCAATCCAATTGGCTCTTGGGCATATATCCAACAGCCGGATGGTGTTCGATCAAATGTCAAACCGTGATATCCTGTAACATCCACAGGTTTGTATCGCAAGATTACTTGAAAATTACCTCAATTGTTCAATGCCTTATCTCTACTGCAGGTCACCTGAATCAAGCCATTATCATAGTGCCCTTGCTTGCCTGCCAAATGGCAAACACAATTTGTTGGCCTTTAAGTGATTAATTTTTCTTAGGAACTCATCTTCATATAAATAACGTCTATAGCAGTCATATATCTAGCAAATTTACTCATAAAGTCAGCAAATATATTTCTAAAGCAGAAATATGACACTGGATAGGCCACTCTCTGAAAAAAGGAACGCACAAATCAATCATATACACTAGGTCCAAGAAATCATGTCAATTTTGCAAATATGCAGATATAGTTCTAAAAATAAATCCCTTAAGTAACTCCCTAGCAATTGTAGATTCAGAAAGCAGAGAAACATGGGTGATATGAGAGATGATTTTTTAAGTTGCAAGGTAAATTTTAATGGCCAGTACAAAATCTTTTAGACATAAACATTGCTCTAATTGATTGCTGTTGATTTGAGTGTGATATAATATACCATTAGGTTAGTTGGTTACCTCTTCAACAATTCAGCTTCAAATTAAGTAATTGATCACTTGGCAGGAACAGAGGCTCCTAATGCAGGGGCAATAAGCTGCACTCCCTCTTTGTTGGCCTTCGGTCTTGGACTTTTAACCAACACAGATGTATAATTTAACTGGAACCTTTTTACTAAAATTTCCACAAAGTGCACCTTATTTTTGTTAAATATATTTCATTTAATTTTCAGCGGACCCCAAAACTCAATGCTGAATTTGGGCCTTGGAGAAGAATATGGAAGAGTTGGGCACCCCCCCCCCCTGCTGTAAATTCTTTATTTGGTTGGTCTTCCATAATCGTTGCTGGACTGCTGATCGCCTCGCAAAAAGGGGACTGCCCTATCCCGTGGCATGCCCTCTTTGTGACCAGGATGAGGAGACTATCCACCATCTGCTAGCTGGCTGCGTTTTTGCCAGGCAAGTATGGTCAGGAATCCTCCATCAAGTGGGTCTCCTACCCCTGGCGCCAATCACAACGTCTGGTCGTTTCTCCAAATGGCGGTGGACATCAATTTCTGTTGTTCCAAAGAACATGCGAAGAGGCCTCAATTCCTTGATCATTCTAGTGGCTTGGGAGATTTGAAAACACCGGAATGCCTGTGTTTTTGATAATATCAGACCAAAGGTTCAGGACGTTATTGATTCGGTCAGGAATGAAGGTAGCCTTTGGTGTAGCGCTGGAGCAAGTAAGCTCCAGGAGCTGTGGTCAAGCACCTGAGTTTGGGTTTCTTAGGGATGGTCTGTAGGACCTAATCCCTGGTCATGCTGCTGCATGGTTTGTGTGGCACTTGTGGGTCCTGTTTTTTTTCTCTTTGTTCATAGTTAGTGGGTGGGTGTGTTTGTAATAAGTGGGATCTGCCCCAGTGTTGTTTTTCTTCTACCTTAATGAAATGACACACAGTTCTCATGTGTGATTCGAGAAAAAAAAACTCAATGCTGCAAAGAAGGTGGAAGATTACCTGGGCATTGTAGCATTCAGCTGCCAACCATAACCACAAGATGGTCCTCTACTACTAATTTTACTCATGAAACTCCTAGAAGTATCATATTGGCTTTATTTGGTTCAGCACTTTTAGTTAATTCTCATGGCAAAACTCCATGTTTTGTTACTTCCTCCGCTGTTTTCCCAAGCTCAATTGGTCAAAGCTAATAGCATCATCCGAGAGCAGGTTTGTACTTCGATCGATACGTGATAATTGCCAACGGCTTCAATAACCAATAGTTCATGGGTAACCATACATTTGTGTACTGAATGTGCACACATCTAGCAAGTCTGATTATGTGAATTTCAAATAGATCTGGACTTCTAGCTGCTCGACATCAGTTAAGAATTTGTTTATAATGAGTTCAAATAATTTAGGCATCTAGCAACAGTTTATTTCTAAATTGATGCCTTTCATTGTCTTTGTATGGTACAAAAAGTTCCCTCGGATTGATCATTTCTGAGACATGAGCATTACTAGACTTTTAAAAAGTTGCAAACTTAGGATATAAAGGTTCAATTTTTTTCCTTGTACACTTCACCTCATCAGCCGCTACTGAAAATGTAAATTAACCCTACTAGCGAAGGACATATTTTGCGTGGCAAAGCCACGCACTGTTCTAGTATTCTTGAATATTAATTGAAAAGATACCTTCTCCTGCCATAAGCCATAATTTGTAGGTAAGTAGTAGGAAATAGCATTGAGCTTTTAACATGTGTCACTATGCATATAAAGCGATTGTTATATCTGCCCACATTTTCCAATCACGTTTCTTATTTCCATGTATTTCCATTATTTTCTCCAGCCCCACCTTTCACCATTTCGAATTGCAAAACAATGAGCTGATGCACGCCTGAGGATACTACGGAACAATATCAATTGATGCTAGCACCCAGCAGTAGTACCAAATTCACATAACAATAATAATTGATAATGGTTGGCACTTGGCAGGTACTCCTAACAACAAATTCAGTATTATATATTGTTGGTCCGCACATTCATTAACATTCATCCCTTCTTCCATTTTAAATTCTCTCGCACTGCAGGCCAGTCTTTCCCATTCCTCACCTCCACCACATTACTTCGATCAGATAGACACGCTGCAGCATGAATACATCACTAATTCACAAGTGCCTCAAAGCAGTCTACACAAAGACTGTAGACAACTTCCTCTTAATAGTCTCCATGTCGCTCACAATAGCAGCATTTGTTATGGTGGCAACAAGCAAGCCTAATGATCTCACTGATCAAATTCAAGCCCTCGGTCATTCAAACAAATTGTTGATTGGGTTTGTCGTATTGGCCGCCGCAGTGACTCTGTACATCATGCAGCGTCCACGCATGGTGTACCTTATCGATTATGCTTTCTTCCGAGCCCCATATAACTACCGTATTCCCACCGCAACTTTTGTAGAGCATGCCCGCCAAGTAAGCCAATTCAGTGAGCGTAGTATCCGTTTCTTAACACGCCTTCTCGAGAAATCGGGCCTTGGTGAGGAGACAAGCGTTCCTCCAATGGCCAAGTACATCGAAGGTTACAAGTACTGTACACTGGAGGAGGCTCGCAAGGAAGTTGAGCTTGTGGTCTTCTCGGCCATCGATGACCTATTTGCCAAGACAAGCATCGATCCCAACACCATTTACATCATTGTCGTAAACTGTACCGTATTTAACCCAACACCATCTTTTCCAGATATGATTGTAAACAAGTACAAAATGCGTAGCGACATCCGCAGCATCCATCTATCTGCAATGGGGTGTAGCGCAGGGTTAATCTCCATAGAGCATGCAAAGAACCTACTGCAGGCCATGCCCCAAGGTGCACGAGCTTTAGTCGTATCTACGGAAACCCTGACACCCAACTACTATCTTGGGAACGAGAGAGCTATGCTGCTTCCATACTGCCTGTTCCGCTTGGGTGGAGCTGCCATGCTGTTATCGACATCACCCTCAAAGGCCCGATTTAAACTCAACTGCATCATACGGACACTCACTGCGGCAGATGATATATCATACAAATGCATCCATCAGGAAGAGGATGACAAGGGAAACACAGGGGTCAATCTCTCCATGGACCTTATAGATGTTGCTGCTAACGCACTCAAAATCAACATCACCACCATTGCACCGCTCATCCTTCCGAACTCCGAGAAACTGCTGTTTGCATTGTCCTTCGTTTCACAAAAGCTTCTCAAAATGAAGATAAAGCCATACATGCCTAACTTGCTCACAGCATTCGAGCACATTTGTATCCATGCAGGTGGACGTGCAGTGATTGATGGGATCCAACGCAGCCTTTGCCTATCAGATGACCATGTTGAGCCATCCAGGATGACACTTCATCGATTCGGTAACACATCCAGCAGCTCCATGTGGTATGAATTAGCATACATCGAGGCCAAGCGACACATGCACAAGGGTGATCGGGTATGGATGATTGGATTTGGGTCTGGGTTCAAGTGCAACAGTGCAGTATGGGAGTGCATCATCCCTGCCCACAATGAAGATGGACCATGGGCTACTTTTCACTCATCAGTTTACGCTCCATTCAGCTATGTTGTGAAACACTTTAATTAGTGATCAATTTACTAATTATTAAGTAATTACTTATTAGCAGATAATGATATAACTAGCAGATACTAAGGCCAGACTTAGTGGAGATTTATAGAAAATTTCATGGCATTAAATTTTCTAACTTGACATAGGAGTGAGATGGAAGAGAGAGTTTCATGGCACTGCACCGGAGCCGCGCGAGCGTAGCCGTCGGCGAGGCCTCCCTACCACCGGCCATCGGCGAGGTGGGTTGCGAGCACCGGCAGGCGAGCGACGCGGGCGCGACGGCCATGGCTGCGGGCCAAGCGGCGCGGCGCGGCGGCAGGCCATGGCTGCGGGCCGAGCAGCGCGGCGCGGCAGCCATGGCTGCGGGCGGATCTTGGCGGACCGGTACCTCCTCATCGTGGCGGTGGAAAAAGAGCAGGCCCAGGCATGGGCTGTCGGTGGTGCTTGGCGGCAGGCCAGTGCGGCGGGCGCCGGCGCACGGCCGCAGGCCAGCGTGGGGGGGGTCGAGCGAGCGGCGGCAGGCCAGCGCGACGGGCGGCGGCGCCGGGCAGCAGACCAGGGCGACGGGCTGCGAGCAGCGCGACGAGTGGTGGGCTGCGGCCGTGGAGCAGCGGCTCGGTGAGCTTAGCGGGGCGAGGCAGCGGTGGCCTGGTGGAGCAGCGGCTCGGCGAGTGCGGCAGGGCGAGGCAGCGGTGGCCTGGTGGAGCAGTGGAGCGGCGGCGTCAACACGGCGAGGGCAGCGCGAGGGATGGCAGCCGGCCACCAGCGCGGGGCTCGGACGGGGGCGTGTCCGCCAGCGGCGGCGGGGCGGCGAAGGGCTCGTGGGGCGACATCGGATTTCGAGGTCTTATTTGCAAATATTCATACATGTGGCGCCACGTCAACCTGCCACATCAGATTTTTTTTTGACGGGAATGCCACATCAGATTTAAAAGGCCATCAAAGGGTTACGGACCTAAGTGGCACAGCTTGACAAGTTTAGTGTGCCAGATTTTGATTTTGCCAGTTTGTGAACCTAAATGGTACATGACAACAAGTTTAAGGGCTCCTGGTGTATTTAACTCTTCCAATAACAAATATACAACAATGAGACAAAACTTTTGCATCAATCTTGATCTGCACGCTATTTTATATTGTGAGCTAACTCCAAAGCGCAGCTCAACAAACTTTAGAACCGATCTAACTTCCGTTCACCAAACCTTGAGTATTTTAGATAACATACACATGTTCTTTGCTGAACAAATGTAGACTCTTTTTTTTGGAAACGGGATGCTTTATTAATTTTCAGTTAGATACATCGAGGTGATACATCCACCTGAAAACAAGTTCCCAGCCTATGTCGTTACGACACACAGCACAACAAATGTTTGTCACAAAACCTGGACCCTAATAGCTGCCAATCCAAAGACTAGACTGCCACCCAAACGCACAGGCAAAAATAACCTTGGCCACTTGGACCAAGCAAGAGTGTCTTGCGACGAAAGCGGTTGTAGGATAGCCCACGTACGGAGCCAGTGCGACGTTGTAAAGATGACCTGCAAAAAATTTGGGGTCTTGTTATAAAAAACCGCTGCATTTCTGCATCGCCAGACTGCCCAACATAAGGCTATCGTGCCTACAAACACCAGAGGTTTAAAAATTTGTGGAATTAGATTAAGCCAACCATTAAGCATATTAGTCACACTAGATGGTTTAGTTAATCCCCAAGCCCTATAAACCGAAGCCCATACCATACGTGTGAATCTAGAATCGAAAAAAAGATGTCGAATTGACTTATTTTTGTTGGGAATATGCCCAAGAGACAACTGGATTCGATAAACTAGTCTTAATGGGCCACAAATGTTGTGAAGCCCGTTACCAGGGGAAGGGGTGCTTTATTTATTAGTCCCATATTGCTAATGGAATATGGTGTGGAGAATTTCATCCAAATAAATAGAGACCAAACCCCTCCTGAGAAAGATATGACTTCCAAGCAATAGTTGTTTTTCTCCCCATCGTGCTCGCGGACCTAGCAGTCCGGTGCGCGACGTTTCAATCCTCGTACGTGTGGATACCTCGGAGGTGCTGCGCTTGGAGCACAAGGACGAACCGCACGTGCAGGACCAGACGGACGTAAGCAACTGCACTGCACTGCCACTTCGACGCGTTCGTCTACATCGAGACGGCTTCCGCTGCAACTGCGCGTCTAGTGGTAACAATCTGTGATCTATAACTGCTGCTGTTCCTATTTTGGGTGAACGAGTTTTTGTGTGAGCTAGCGTAGCATCCATCGTTACCCTACAGTGGTACCAGAGCCGTAGCTGTTTCGTTATAGATTCGGATATATGCATATAGAGATATGCTTGGATGTAGATTAGTCTCTGATCGGTTTGTAATCTCCACTATGATGGTAGTGTAACGAATTACTCCTACCGGTCGGAATTCCGCCATCGGAGTTAAGTGATACATATAAACCCAGGCATGGTGAGATATAGATCAATTGGATTGGTCGAATCGAACTTAGATCAATGACCGCGTCGCATGTCGATATACGACAGTGTTGACTGGATCCACTATGATGGTAGTGTAACGAATTACTCCTACCGGTCGGAATTCCGCCACCGGAGTTAAGTGATACACGTAAACCCAGGCATGGTGAAATATAGATCAATGTGATTGGTCGGATCGAATTTAGGTATATTGACGGTAGCGATAACGGCGGACGGTCCGTGCAAGAACGGCGGACGGTCCGCGAGAGAGCGGCGGACGGTCCGCGAGAGAACGGCGGACGGTCCGTAAATTCGGTCAAGAATCTTACAGAGACGTTATCTAGCGTTCTAGAGGGTCGGACGGTCCGCAAGAGCTGGTCGGACAGTCCGCGGAGCGAATCGGACAGTCCGGGGAAAACGGCGGACGGTCCGCGCAAGAACGGCGGACGGTCCGCGAAAGAGCGGCGGACGGTCCGTAAATTCGGTCGGAATTTTGACAGAAGCATTTTCCAGCGTTCCAGAGGGTCGGACGGTCCGCCAGAACAGGTCGGACAGTCCGCAAGGAAGCGGCGGACGGTCCGCAGGGAACGTTGGACAGTCCGGCGAAATTAAAATTTTGAAAACGATCCCTCAGAAATGTTTAAGTTTTGAATGTCCTCCCAACTAAATCTTGCACCATCACACGTCTTGTACAATTAGTGGTGGGTCTATGAAATTAGGGTGCCACTAGTTTTCCTTGACTAGATGGGTTTGTATCGGATACTTACTCGCATAAAGGGTTGGTTAACTTAAACAAGGTCATCTTAACGGTTAAGGACCTTGGGACATAAAGGTTGGACGCCGAGACATAGAGATGTCAACCAACAACAGGAGTCATATGTGATATAATTAGCGAAAGTTGCTTACCGATCTACCATGTCTTCTAGCGGTGATGCTAAAGCTCACTAGTCGACTTGTTAGTTGTGGATCCTGAATCACTAAGTATCAATGGAGGGATATTGATTTTAGTGGGAGTAAATTCCGTTAAATTGTTTAATGTATTTTGCTCTGTCATAGATATATTGTCTTAGTATTTTTGCATTATTTTCTGTTGTAGATCAATGGCACCTAGCACACCGTTTTCTTTGCGTTCGATCCTTGAGAAGGATAAGTTGAATGGAACAAATTATGCGGATTGGATCCGAAACCTTAGAATTGTTCTCAGGGCTGAGAAAAAGGAAGATGTTCTAGACACCCCATTACCAGTTGAGCCTGATGATAACGCAACCCTTGCTGAAAAAAATGCTTACAAGAAGGCATGTGATGTCAATCTTGAAGTGAGCTGCCTTATGCTTGCTTGCATGGAACCCGAGCTGCAGATGCAGTTTGAGACAAACCATGAGGCGCACGATATGATCGAGGCGCTTAAGGACATGTTCCAAACTCAGGCCAGGACTGAAAGGTTCAATGTCTCAATGGCCTTTGTGGAAACCAAGCTAGCAGAAGGCGCAGCTGTAGGGCCACATGTGATCAAGATGGTTGGTTACTCACAGAGGTTGGAAAAGCTAGGCTTCCCACTTGGCCCAGAGTTAGCCACTGATTTTATTCTAGCATCACTTCCGCCTAACTTTGGGAACTTCATTTCGAACTACCATATGCATGGGGCGGAGAAGGGATTGAATGAGTTGTGTGGCATGCTCAAGACAGCAGAGGCTGACATCAAGAAAAGCGCTAGCAGCAGCCATGTGATGGCCATCCAAAACAGGCCTAACTTCAAGAAGAAGGGCAAATCTTGGAAGAAAAAGAAGGGCAAGGCTAAAGATATGATCTCTCAGCCAAGCTCAACGCCCCAGACTGAGTCTGGACCAGCTGCAGAAAAAGAGGAGTGCTTTTATTGTAAGGAACTTGGTCACTGGAAAAGGAATTGCAAGAAGTACCTGGCTTCTCTGAAGAAAGGCGGTAGTAAGAGTACTTCCGCATCAGGTACACTTGACATTAATATTACAGACATTTTTCTCGCTGAATCTTCTATTAATTCCTGGGTATTTGATACCGGATCGGTTGCTCATATTTGCAATTCGATGCAGGGACTAATAAGAAGTAGAAACATGGGAAGAGGCGAAGTTGATTTCCGAGTGGGCAATAATGCAAGAGTTGCTGCTTTGACCGTCGGGACGATGCAACTCCACCTTCCGTCAGGATTTATCATGGAATTGAATAATTGTTATTTTGTTCCTAGTTTGAGTCGAAACATTGTATCTCCCTCATGTTTGATGAAGGATGGTTATACATTCGCGAGTAAAGACAATGGTTGTGTGATCTCAAAGAATGGCATGTTTGTGGCTCTTGCATCCATTGTGAATGGGTTGTTCATTTTAAATCTTGATGATTCACCTATATGTAATATAATTGCTAAAAGACCTCGGCTAAATGATTTGAATCCTACCTATATGTGGCATTGTTGTTTGGGTCATATAAGTGAGAAGCGCATGAAGAAGCTCCATTCTGATGGATTTTTAACTTCGTTTGATTTTGAATCATACGAGACGTGCGAAGCTTGTTTGCTAGGCAAGATGACCAAGGCACCTTTCACAGGTTTTCCTGAGAGGGCGCAAGACTTGTTGGAACTCATACATACTGATGTATGTGGACCAATGAGCACGACAGCTCGAGGTGGATTTCAGTACTTCATAACTTTCACTGATGATTTTAGTAGATATGGCTATGTCTACTTAATGAAGCACAAGTCAGAGACTTTTGAAAAGTTCAAAGAGTTTCAGAATGAAGTTGAAAATCAGCGTGGTAAGAAAATTAAAGCCTTGCGATCAGATCGTGGAGGCGAATATTTGAGCCACGAGTTTAGCACTCATCTAAAGAGTTGTGGAATTGTTCCACAGCTAACGCCACCTGGAACACCTCAGAGGAACGGTGTGTCCGAGCGACGTAATCGAACCTTGTTAGACATGGTGCGATCAATGATGAGCCAGTCAGATCTACCGTTATCATTTTGGGGTTACGCTCTAGAAACAGCAGCTTTCACACTAAATAGGGTACCATCTAGGTCCGTGGAGAAGACACCATATGAGATATGGACTGGCAAGACTCCCAGTTTGTCTTTTCTGAAAATTTGGGGTTGTGATGCATATGTCAAGCGACTTCAGTCGGACAAGCTTACACCAAAATCGGACAAGTGCATATTCGTGGGATATCCAAAGGAAACAATTGGATATTATTTCTACAACCGATCAGAGGGCAAAGTGTTTGTCGCTAGGAACAGTGTTTTCTTGGAGAAAGAGTTTCTCAACAGCGAGAAAAGTAGACAGAAGGTGTATCTTGAAGAAATTCGAGATGAGCCTATGAGGCAAGACTTTACGAGTGATGCTGATGTAGCAGAACGAGTTGAGGCACCTGTGGTAAGAGAAGAACCGCCACAACCACGAAGGTCGGAAAGGCCACGTCGCGCTACACAGAAAATGAATCTCCTAGTTACGGGAGAGCGCGACATATTGTTGATGGACAACGATGAGCCTAGGACCTATGCGGAAGCTATGATGGACCCAGATTCCGAGAAATGGCAAAGTGCCATGAGATCCGAGATAGATTCCATGGGGCAAAATCAAGTTTGGAACTTAGTTGACCCGCCTGATGGTGTGAGACCCATCGAGTGCAAATGGATCTTTAAGAGAAAGAGAGATGTAGACGGAAATGTTAACGTCTATAAAGCACGACTTGTTGCAAAAGGTTTTCGACAAGTTCAAGGAGTTGACACGACGAGACATTCTCTCCAGTAGCGATGCTTAAATCTATCCGGATCATTCTAGCAATAGCTGCGTATTTCGATTATGAGATATGGCAAATAGATGTCAAAACAGCTTTCCTCAATGGGAACCTAGAGGAGGATGTATACATGATACAACCAGAAGGTTTTGTCAATCCAACTAATGCTGGAAAAATTTGCAAGCTTCAGAAATCAATCTATGGATTAAAGCAAGCATCTCGGAGTTGGAACCTTCGTTTTGATGAGGTAGTCAAAGGGTTTGACTTCCGGCAGAATGAAGAAGAGGCTTGTGTTTACAAGAAGGAAAGTGGGAGCTCTGTTGTATTTCTAATCTTGTATGTGGATGACATATTGTTGATTGGGAATGATATTCCTATGCTAGAATCCGTTAAGACTTCGCTGAAAAATAGTTTTTCTATGAAGGACTTAGGGGAAGCTGCATACATTCTGGGCATAAGGATCTATAGGGATAGATCAAGGAGGCTTATAGGATTAAGTCAAGATACTTATATTGACAAGGTGCTGAATCGGTTCAGCATGGAACAGTCCAAGAAAGGGTTCTTGCCTATGTCACATGGCATACACCTCAGCAAGACTCAGTGTCCTACGACGACTGATGAGCGGGAGCGCATGAGTAAGGTTCCTTATGCTTCAGCAATTGGATCCATCATGTACGCCATGATAAGTACTCGTCCAGATGTCTCATATGCTCTAAGTGTTACGAGCAGACACCAGACTAATCCAGGTGAAAGTCACTGGACAGCGGTGAAAAACATTCTTAAGTACTTTAGAAGGACTAAAGATGTGTTCCTAGTCTATGGAGGTGAGGAAGAGCTCATTGTAAAGGGTTACACTGATGCTAGTTTCCAAACTGATCCAGACGATTCAAAGTCGCAATCAGGATTTGTATTCACAATAAACGGTGGTGCTGTAAGCTGGAAAAAGTTCTAAGCAAGATACTGTGGCTGATTCTACAACGGAAGCAGAGTACATCGCAGCTTCGGAAGCGGCGAAGGAAGGTGTTTGGATGAGGAAGTTTCTCATTGAGCTTGGTGTGTTTCCCAATGCATCTAGCCCATTGGAACTTTACTGTGACAACAATGGGGCAATTGCACAGGCTAAGGAGCCGAGGAATCACCAGAAAAACAAACATGTACTGCGGAAGTTTCACCTCATTCGAGAGTTCGTTAGACGTGGTGAGATAAAGATATGCAAAATACATACGGATTTGAATATTGCTGATCCTTTGACAAAGGCTCTTCCACGGCCTAAACATGAATCACACACGAGAGCTATGGGTATTAGATATCATTTAGATTAGCTCCAGTGTGAGTGGACAATGTTTTGTATCTATGAGATATTGTTTATTTATTGAATATCCATGAAAGGCAACTTGTATATGATTAGCAATTATGTGAATTGTTTGTGAAACTCAATACTTGTATGGTTATTCAAAAGGATTGTCCCTAATTTGATTAGCACATGTATTAGTTGATGACTATGTTTCACAAGTCATGGGCATGGAGATGTCAAACTAATAATGTGGGCACATGTATGACATGGGGCTGGACTGACCCAGTTTGAGACTTGTTTATCTCTTCTTCACAACGCGTATGCTTTGTCCTTAGACCTGAGATTGTCGTATGTACTCAAGATGTGAATTGACCTACTTAGGGACTACCGAACGCTGCACCGTAACTGGTTAGTTATAAAGGTGGTTTTCGGGTTTGTCAGGAAGCATGCTGTGAGGCATGGTCAATCAAGATGGGATTTGCCCCTCTCTATACGAGAGAGATATCTCTGGGCCCCTCGAGTGATCGGATCAAGAAATGCATGGCCGTGCTAGGTTAAGTGTTAACCTCTTGAAGGATCCGACTCACAGATTCGAGAAAGGGAGGTCTTACTTGGAGTTAGACCAAATATCGTGAGGCAAAGGGAATAGCTTGTACGTGATGTTGTGGTGGTTCGTCTGATATGATCTTTACGTATTCATGGGAGTTGACACGTCTTGCTAGAGGCCGCTATCAACTATTGGAACGAGTAGGAGTACTCGAACCATGTCTATGTGTACGTGAACCCATAGGGTCACACACTTAAGAGGTTTGGAACACTGAAAACTTGCTTATGAGATTGTCTCTAGTGCAAGTGGGAGATTGTTGGGAATATGCCCAAGAGACAACTGGATTCGATCCACTAGTCTTAATGGGCCACAAATGTTGTGAAGCCCGTTACTAGGGGAAGGGGTGCTTTATTTATTAGTCCCATATTGCTAATGGAATATGGTGTGGAGAATTTCATCCAAATAAATAGAGACCAAACCCCTCCTGAGAAAGATATGACTTCCAAGCAATAGTTGTTTTTCTCCCCATCGTGCTCGCGGACCTAGCAGTCCGGTGCGCGACGTTTCAATGCTCGTACGTGTGGATACCTCGGAGGTGCTGCGCTTGGAGCACAAGGACGAACCGCACGTGCAGGACCAGACGGACGTAAGCAACTGCACTGCACTGCCACTTCGACGCGTTCGTCTACATCGAGACGGCTTCCGCTGCAACTGCGCGTCTAGTGGTAACAATCTGTGATCTATAACTGCTGCTGTTCCTATTTTGGGTGAACGAGTTTTTGTGTGAGCTAGCATAGCATCCATCGTTACCCTACAATTTTCATGGCAGAAACTACACAGTTTACTGCCATTCCAGTTACGTCGGGCAAGATTATCTTTAGTAAGGATAACCCCTCGTTTGAGAAACCACATAAAATTTAAATCTTTAATGAGATTTTTGATTTCCATAATCTTTTATTTGTTCTTGGGACATTTTGGTGGATTAGAGCCAGGTAATGTGTTTTCATTGAAAAAAACACCTGTCGGGTCCAAACTCCATTTAAAATCATCCATTTCCTCAGTGAGATCTACATTTCCAAGTCGTGCCACTAGATTATTCAAAATTATCAACTTAGGCCCAATCAAATCTCTTCGCTAGTATATATTGAGAATCACTGTACTAAGTACATCCGCCACCGTATCCTGATTTTTCTGAGCTATATTATACAACTGTAGATATTGATCACGAAGGGGACTATTTCCTAGCCATTTATCCTCCCAGAATCTTATCTGAGTCCCATCCTTTATAATGAAGGTTCTAAAATTTAGGAAATCATTCTTAACCTTCGTAAGAGTAGCCCAAAAGTGAGAATCCCTGCTTTTCCATTGGACATGAACCAGCGACTTGGTCCCTAGATATTTATTGCGTAAGATCTGTTGCCAGGTATCATATGATGTTAGCAGACGATATAGTCACTTGCTGAGCAAAGCGGATGCTTTTGAGTTCTAGATTATGTAACAAATGTTGACTCCTACCCTACGTAGATATTATGTAACAATATTCCACAGATGAAAATGAATAGATAACTAATACTTAGAAAACTTTGCTATGGTTGCATGTGAAATATAAGAACTACTGTCTCAAACCCTTCTCGAAGCCTTCATTAGGCGTAGGAGAATTTTAATTATAAAATAAGTCTTAAATAGTAGGATTGGTATCAGAGGCATTGAGCACTTGCACAAGCACTGCTGTGACCAGTTGCTGTCATCTAATTAAAGGAAAAAATTTGAACTAAGAAAGTAGGGAGAGAGAGCAAGGATAGTGCCGTAGTGGTACTCGATAAGTATCGATGCCAGAAAAAGTGGATCTCGGTCTCCTCCCCAGCCCCCGCGAGTGCCGCCAGCCCATCCTCTCCCCGCCTCGCCGCCACCGGAGCAGGCCACCGGAAGTCCGTGTGGCCACTATGAGGGTGGCGGCCGGGCCAAAACGCGGCCGACGGTGGCCGTGCATGGGGCTGGAGGCAAACGCCGGCGCTTGGGTGCGCGGCGGCTCGCGCGGGGCCGTCTGCGGACAGTTGCGGGGAAAGTGGCGGCCGAGCGCAGAGAAGGAGGCGGGCGGCGGCCGCGCGGTGCCTGTAGTGGCCGGGAGCGCGGCGCACAGAGTTGGAGGTGTTCCGCATCCTTCTTGGAGGTGTTGCCTTGGAGTTCCTCTGGTCGGTCATCCACTGTACAGACAAAATCTAGTCGTGTGAGATTTGGTGAGAAACAACATCAAGTTTCTAAGAAGATAAGAGATGTGATTGTTGCATAAATATATTGCAAGATTGAAGCGAGGACGAGAAAAAGATTGAAGCTTAGTTCTTTAGTTTTTCTTTCCATGTCATAGAAGCTTTTTCTTGTGTTTTTAAGTTTCTCTTAGGAGAATTAGAGTCTAAGAACTCTCATAAGGTGTAAATTTTTAGCCGTAAGGATCCACTACGTGGATATAGTAGGCTGTTGTGTTTTTGGCTGTGTCGTGGATATAGAGGCCAGATTATATCCGTTATCTAAAAAAAGTATCGATGCCATATCGCGTATTGGAAATGTCCGGAATACGCCATACAACAGCATATCGATGCATGTATCAGCGTGGTGTAGCTAAATGATCATCTCCCTCAAAAGAAATGTAAGGGAAAACAATGATCTCCTTCAGTCAGGAAAGAAAAGATTCGACCTCCCCTTCATTCAGACACAGAAACTAACTGCATATAGGTGAATCAGTGATACATGATGTAACACCCCATATTATAAACAAAATCGAATGGAATCACATGTATACCGGGATCAATTAAATCATACAAATGCCAACTTTATTAGTGAATCACGCCAATGCTTTTACATAACGGTAGACATTCATTACAAAATGACTTGTGGTCTAAAATAAAAATACATAATCTGAAACGAACCGAACCAGATTTTCGTAAAAGAGAATCCGACTCCCTGTACCATTGTGATAGTCCCAGGACACATCAGCTATTACGTACAGAACTCATTTGAGAATAATATCATTTCCATACATCGAAAAACATGACTGCATTCATTATTTACATCAGAGTACGAGACTAGTACATGCCACTTGGGCTACATCGACAAGATGAAACATCTACGAAGCGGTAGCTAGGGCTTCAAGTCTTTACCTCCGAACTTCACTTCTTCTCCACGGTCATAATTGAGCGAAGCACGTAACCCTCCAAAGCAGCATCCATCAAGTTGTAGTTGTCACCTAAAAACTCCAGAACTGTCCCCAAGGAAATGGGACAGGTCCACGTCACCTTCCGTATATGCGCAAGCTTTAAAGTGGCCTATTCTAGTATAGAAAATATAGCAAGGAATAGGATATGGCTTCCTATGTGAAGCTGCAGCAGAATAATATTCGAAACTCAAGACCTTTGAAAAACAAACGGGCAATCCTGTCAACATAGGCCCCCGTTCTCCACACCAGCTCCTTTTCCACTCTCAGTTTTGAGACAAGGAAAGCTCCCTCCCTTCCAAGTCCAGAGCCGAAACCTCACCAAAACAGTTTAAAAGGGGGGAGATAGAGATAAAAACACGGGCACAACCAGACAAACAATTCATAGGGGTTGTCCATGACCGAGGACGCGACTATACATATAGTTTTAACTCTGCAGAGTGTGTACACCTAGAATCTATGCGAAGTGCATTCACCCGGGGATCAGCCACATGAACAACACAACACCGAATGGAGGGTCTAGTAGTTACGACACCATCTTGCTTTTCCGGGCTTGGGCGCATCCTCCCGTAAGAGGTCACCCTGAAATTGTGAAGCACTCCCCCGGGGCCAGTCGGGGGGGCCAAAGCAAACCAGGGAGCAAAGGTCAATACCAGTCCCCCTTACACTGATACTCGATCCTCCTGCAGGCTTGGCACCGCACTTGCTAGTCTCGGAACGGGCCCACCCTCATAGTGGACACACAGTGTGCACGTTTACATAGTCCCATGACGCGGTTTGTCCATGTCAGTCCGCACAACGCCGAAGGCGAGTTTCTTCCACAAATGCGTATCCACCGCAACGGTCCGCCATCGGCACCCATTATAGGTATTGCCGCCCAAACACCTCATATCCATCAATCTCAAGTATTCCATAAGTCGCCACAGGTACTCCATAGGAGATGCCCAAGTGCAACTCCCCAGCATCCCACAATCCGAAGATTGGGTTGTTGCTCGCCTCCGCGGAAATAGCTATTTTTTCAAAATCCACCTGGTTTTACCCCCCCCCCCCCCCACGCCAAGAAAGTTTTAAATCATTTTATCGCACCAAGCAAGCATTGCGTAGCATAAGTATATAGCAGAGTAAAACAGGGTAGCAAGGAATACCAGGCATATAATAAGGCTATGCAGGGGATATCATCACCATCATGCGAATTAAGTAAAGCGCTAGCAAACTAGTTGCAATGTCTAATAGGAGTTCAACACCAAAGCATACTCTAACGCGTAGACCATGATTTTAGAAAAATAATTAAACTTTTCAAATTTTTCTGAGCTACGGTTGATTTATCATTAATTTTTGAAGTTTAAATCATTTTCTGAAATTAATTAATTAATTTCAAAAATCAAAGTAACAGACATGACACGTGGCAGCCTCTGGTGGTGGCACGTCATCACTTCTGACATCATCATTGTGTCCGGGTATGCTGACATCATCGTGGGCCCGGATGACGCGAGCGTTGTCCCGGGCAATGTTGACCAGTCAACGTCTATGACAGGTGGGGCCATGGAGTCAGCAGGTTAAAGAAAAGAAAAGGAAAAGAGGGGCGACGGGCTGGACATGGGTCGAAAGTGGCCGGCTTGGCCAATCAAGCGCTGGACCCGGCCCAGGAAGCAACGCTTCCGGCCCAGCTTGGCGACTCGCGCGGTGGATAGGGTCCACCGTGCACTGTGTCTGCGGTTCACGTGAGCCGGGTGCATGAGATTAGTTTGTGGCCGACTCAGGATCTTCTACGACAGCTGTGTGACGACTCGGTGTGGTCCAGCGTGTGGCTGGCCCGGCGCACGCTCACGGCGCGACGTCGTGCGGGGCTTGCGCTCTGGCTCGCCGGCGTCGCGGCGGCGCTAGCAACGACGAGGGTCAAGGAGTGTCCGGCGAGGTCGAAGAAGAGGGGGAAAGCTTCGGCTGGGTCTCGCGGAGGTGTCCGGCCGGGAAAGGTGGGTTCTTGGCTGGCGCGGTGGCCTGTCGACGAGCGTCGGCGGAGCTTCGGCCCCGGCCATGGCGGCGAGTCGGCGGGCCAAGCTCTAGACGACGAAGCGCTCGACCTTTGGATCGGCTTTCGCGAGACGGGTGCAAGGCGAAGCCTTGGGTGCAGTCCGGTAGGACAGAGAGGGCTCCGACGAGCTTGACCACGGCGGCGCGCCGTGAGCGACTCGTACGACGGCGGTGGACGAAGAGGTCAGGAAATGGGCGGCCCGGCTCGAATGGAGGAAGTTAGAGCGCGTGCTCGCGGTCTCCAGTTAGCGCTGGGCCACGCCACGGCTAGGTGAACGCGATGGCAAGGTTCGGCTTGGGTCGGTGGCACAACGACGGAGCGGGGCTTGGCGCGGCGGGAAACGACGAGACAGAGGCAGGGCAACGGTACGGCTGGGCTCGTTGTGCGCATGACGTTGGCAAGAACCAGAGCTCAACGACAGCGGCACGGCATTGCTTGGGCGGAGAAGGGAAGGCTCCGGCTTGGCTCACGCGAGGGCTCATGGTCGCAAGGTCGGACCTTGGCTTGGTTCGTGGCGCTCGCCAACACGGGGCAAGCTCCGGGCTTGTCTGCGCCACGGGCATGGCGTGCGCGCGCTAGACGGGCGGTCCCAGTGCACGGCGGAACCACGGTGGCCATGGGATAGCGAAGCGGCGACTGCGGTTTTGCGTGGGGGAAGACAACAGCGAAGGGTCCCTGCACAAGAACACGGCTCGAAGGCCAGTACACAGAGATTGGCTAGCCAGGCGGCAACGATCGACGGCGCACGGCCGGAATAGGGGAAAACAGGGGAAGTGAGGGCGCGGCGGCGGCTCACCGTAGGGGCGGTGGTGTAGTCGCTGCTGGCCCGGGGAAGACTCACGGAACGGAGCAGATTTGGCTTGCGGCGCTCTGGGCCGGCTCCTTATCCTCTTCGCGCGGCGGTGGCGTGCGGACGACGGCGACACATATACCCTAACGATGGTGCTCGACGACTCCTCCTCTTCCTCCCCCGGCTCCTCTTCTACTCCTTCTCCTCCTTCTCCCTTGCGAACGATGGCGGTGGATTGGGTGAGGGAAAACCCCGGCGGGGTGTGAGGCGGCTAGGGCTGGGAGCGGCGGCCGACGGGGCCTTAAGTAGGCACCCGGGTTAGGGTTTGCGCCGTGGGAGCGGGCGCGGAGCCTCGGACGGTCGTTGTTTCAGGGTCCGTGCCCCCAGGCCACGGTGCAGCATCGCGGCGAATTTTTGGCGCGGTGCGCCGGCGCAGCGTCGCAAGCGCGCGCTCGGGGGAGTGGGGATGTGAGGAGGAAGGGAAAGCTGACAAGCGGGCGCCCTGCTTGTCAATGAGAGGAAAAGAGGGAGTGGGGGCGCGGCGCGGTTGCTGGGCCGGCTGGGCCGAACGACTGCGATGCTGGGCTGGCGGGGTAGATATGTTAGCTGGGCTGGGCTCTTCACGATTAGAAAACGAAAGAGACCAATGGACCTTCATATAGACTAGCTGTTGCACAAGATTCTGTACAGAGTTAGAACTGAGAAAAGAATGCAAGAAAGAATAACATACAAGGCATGATTATTACTCGTGAAAGAAGATTAGAAGGGATTTGGATATTTACACGAGAAGAGGTAGAAGAATTAGTGAAGGCTTGGTAAAGGAAAACTTCCCGTAAAAAGGAAGGATTGGAGAGAGATGTGCATGTGTGTGTTGGTCTTGGTCCTGATCAAGATAGTCCAGAACCGAGTTAGTAAAGGTTAGTTAGCTTGTCAGAGCCCCAGTTGGATGTTGGGCTCAGTGATGGACTTCATTAATTAGGTCAAACCCATTATGTCCCGCGAAATAAATTGATAGTAATTTATTTCGTGAACTTGGATTGAAAGAATTAAACTAATTTTCTGGGAACGAATTAATTAGCAAATAGTTAATTCGAGAAGCCGGAAAATAGAGCCATAACTCAAATGAAGTCCATAGAAATTTAATACAAATGAATTAGACTACTTTTTGAGATCAAATCAATTAACATGGAATGAATTCGAAGAGTCGGAAAATAATATCATAATTTATTTATGAAATTTCCAGAGTGGCCGGGAAGGTTAGCGGGTCACCTATGTTAGTAGGTTAACGGACCGGTACAAGTTAGCATGACAGATAGCGGGTTGATCGGAGTTAGACAGGATTGTTAGCGGGGTAATTAGCGGGTCGGTTAGTCTGGTTAGGTTAGCTTAGGCTTAGTTAGTAATTAGCTTTAGGTTTATATTTGAATTGGAAATTCAAATATAAACTCACACACAAAGAAACAAACAAAACCAAGGAACTCCAACTCACACTAACATTAATAGTCCTTAATTTAAATTAGACTTCGATCTATTCTCTTACTAGGAATTTTTAGAAGGCACAAGAAGACATCTTTAGGTTTTCTAGCTAGCAGACAAGCATTGCACGAAAATTTTTTGAAATCCACATTTTTTCAAAACAAATATCATTCCAGAAAAATCCGGGATGTTACATAATCAAATTGTAGTCTTCAGCAGAAGGGGTCTCCATCTCCACAGGCAGCTAACCGGGGGCACAACAACCTAGAATGAAGCTCCTAGATTGCAGTCGCCGTCTTCGGTGAACACGTCCCTAACATCTATGGTTGGGGGTAGCAGGGGAGAAAGGAGGGGTGATTTCATCGAATTGTACTCTGCAATTGTAGTAGAAAAAATATGATCTTTAGAAGCTAGGGAGTGTCCGCTCCTGTTGCGGTTAAGATCTCGTGGATTTTGGGGATTATGATACCGTCCATCAAGCTCGAACCCCTACCTAGCGCGCCAACTCTCGGTGTTTGGTGCCGGCAGTCCACCATAGGTGTGGCCACAATGGTAGATTTTTTGGAGTGGTTTGCTTCACCTAGAGCTAGATGGTGAACACAAAAACACAGGGATTAACCATGTATGGGCTACCAGATTGATATAATACCCTATGTCATGTGCTCGGGGATTGTACTGTGCATAATGCATTGGATTGTTTTCAAGGGTGGTCCATGAAGACCTTTATAGTTCAGGAGGCAGGTTTACAAGTCAGTTTAGATCTAATACTAGTTAGTTACAAGGAAATATATCATTTTGTGTACAACTTTGATATCCAAACTATCCAAACTAAGTCTATCCCTATCTGTAAAGATCCTTGTGCCGTATGCTGGCTTGCCCTTCACATTGCCTGTCTTCATCTGGATGGTGCCTAAGGGTCATATCCCCCACAAACATGAAGATATATGGCCGATAAGATGTTATCGCTCTTAGGAGAAAAAAAATTGGCCAACGAGTGATTATCATTGTCCTAAGTCAACATTGGTGATAGTTACGTTTCTAGTACATAAGCTTTACCACAAAACAGGAGCAAATGTTGGCGATTAAAATTTACACTGCTCGGTTTTCTGGGCAAAATTGGTTAAACCGGGTTTAGAACCAATCAGACTAAAACGAACCGGATTCTCGATGACAAAAATCCGACTCCCTGTACCCTCGAGATAGTCCCAGGAATAGCAGCTATCTCGTACAGAACTCATCTCAGTCGAATATCACATCCATACAACGATAAAAGATCCAATACATGACATATAAAACATAGTGGTCTGGTATAAGCCCTCTGGGCTAAATCGACAATAAGGAACAGCTACGAAGCGGTAGCTAAATCTTCTGGGTCCACTTCCCGCAGGCATCCTTGAGCATAGCGCGCACCCTTCAATCGTACCACCCGTCCTGGTTGAACTCGTGGTCAGGGTCTTCACCTGAGAACCCAAAGTATGTCCCCAAGGAAATGGGACAGGTTCACGTCACCAACCATAATATGTAGCAAGCTTTAAAGTGGCCTATTCTAAGGTATAGAAATAATCAAGGTTTGAGCCAGGGTTTTCCTATGCGAGCAGCAGCAATAGCCCAAATTCATCTCATCACCAACTCCTTTCCTCGCAAGCACATCCACTCCCCAAACCCAACCTTCAACCTCACAATCACATCGGGCTCGTCCTGCCACCGCAGGTTCCCGCAAACATCATTCACCAACACCTTTCGCTCACTAGTCGACTCGGTGAGCTCCCTCCCCACCTTGTCTCATCAGCAACGCTGGACCAAACTCTCATAACCCAAACCAAGGATGAGGTAAGAAAGCAAATTCCCATGCTAGTCGGAACTTATAAGAAGCGGGTCGTCCGTGGACACAGCTATACGTATAGTTTACACTCTGCAGAGGTGACACTCCAGGAATCCGTCCGGGCTGCAAGGCTAGTCCGCAACCAACCTGAGACACAGCCCACAGCAAAGACCCTAAACAGTAACGGCGCCAATCCTGCCTCCCTGGGCTCGGGAAACATCCGATCTAACATCTGCCCCACGGATGTGAAACCTTCCCACCGGGGCCAGTCGGGGGCCGTGGTAAATCAGGGAGAGTACGCCGCAACGAGTCCCCCTTACACATATCAAGCTCGAATCTCCTACAGTCTCGGCGCCGCACTAGAGTAGGCTTGCTAGAACCCTCCCCATACTGGGTAGATGGTGAGCATGGTATTCCCACGTCCAAAGGTGGAACGCGACTGCGGCGGCTCGACGGCACGGGCATCCCCGACGTGCGGCGGCCACGGCGGCCAAGGTCGGTAGGGCGACGGCGGTTTGCGGGTGCGACAGCGGCGCGACGGGATCCTGCACAAAGGTTGGCCACGGCTCGAAGGCTAGGTCCCAGAAGGGCTAGGTCGGCGGCGTGGCGGCGACATGGCCGGAAACAGGGGAGGAAAGGGGAGCGGCGGTGCCGGCTCACCTTGGGTCAAGAAGATGATCGCAGCAGCTCGATGTAGACTCGCGGTACTGCGGCGGCTCGACGGTGTCCGTGGTCCGGCTCCTGCTCGTCGGCTCCACGTGCAACGGCGCCGTGGCGGCGCGGTGCACGGCGCTGGCTTGGACTTCGACTCCGGCTTCTCTGCTCCACACCCCCTCCGTTCTTCTCCTCCCTCACTCTCCCTTTCCCTCACGGCTCGAAGAAGAAGGAAACCCCGAAGGGCGGCGGCGGCTAGAGGGAGAGAGGCTCTCCGGCGGGGGTTTTATAGGGGCTTGCTAGGGTTGCAAATGGCACGAACGGCGAGATGAAGGGGGCTTCGCACCCGCGGACACGCGTCACCATCACAACTGGCCGCCAAGGGTGCGATGGGACAGGCTCGGGGTCACGGGCGCGGCGGCAGAGATCACGGCGCCGGGCGTGAGGAAGAAAAGGGAAGGAAGAAGGCTGACATGCGGGGTCCACCAGTCAGCGGAAGAGGGGAAAACGCGGAGGCGACGCGGTGGAACGGCCGGGCCGTTGGGCCGCAAGGCTAGCTGGGCTGGTTTGGTCGGCTGGCTCGGGAAGGAGTTAAGGGAGGTTTTCTGGACTTTACGAAGGTGATTCGGCCCAAGAAGGTTAGTAGGGTTTGAATTAGTTTAGTTAGTATTTGTTTGAATTCAAATTTAGGATTTGAATTCAAACACAACCAAAAATCCAACAAAAACCAAATGAACTCCAAATCACACTATTTGATCCTTAGCACTTCAAATTATTTTTAATTAATTTAAATTTTGCCTAAGATCAAAGGGAGCAAATAGAAGCAATCTTATATGTTGGTTTGCATGCACAACAATTTTTTTTTAAATCCTCATTTTTTGCATTCATCAAATCCTATGGGAAAATTTAGGGTTGTTACAGTCTCCCCTCCTCACAAGAATCTCGTCCTCGAGATTTGTGGTTACCTATGGTTTAAACAAGTTGGGGTATCTCTCTTTTAGTACTGACTCCTTCTCCCAAGTAGCCTCCCTTTCTGAATGATTGCTCCACTGCACTTTGCGAAATGGGATAGCTGTGCTTCTGGTCTCTTTGACTGCTCTGTCTAGTATCCTCTCTGGGTACTCTAGGTACTCCAAGGTGTCTTGTAGGTCTAATGCCTCTGTCTTGACCTCATGTTCTGGTACTCTTAGACACTTTCTCACCTGGGATACATGGAACACTGGGGGTACTCCAGCTAAGTCCTCTGGTAGGTCTAGCCTGTAGGCTAGCTTTCCTATTCTCTTCAGTATCTGATACGGTCCCACAAAACGGGGTGCTAGCTTCCCTTTCACTTGGAATCTCTTATGCCCTCTGAGGGGTGACACTTTTAGATAGACGAAGTCCCCTACTTCGAACTCTAGATCTCGTCTCCTTTTATCTGCATAGCTCTTTTGTCGGCTCTGAGCTACCTTCAGGTGCCCCCGGATCTTGGCCACATTTTCTTCTGCCTCCACTATCATATCAGGACCAAAGAACGTTCGTTCTCCCACCTCTGACCACATTAGAGGCGTTCTGCATTTTCTGCCATATAGTGCCTCAAAGAGGGACATCTGCAGGCTGGCCTGGTAGCTGTTGTTGTAGGAAAATTCTGTATAAGATAGACTCTTCTCGCAGGTTGTACTGTAAGCCAGAACACATGCCCTCAACAAGTCTTCCAGAATCTGGTTCACTCTTTCGGTCTGCCCATCTGTCTGAGGGTGGTAAGCTGTGCTATACTCCAAGGTTGTCCTGATGGCTTGATGTAGGCTTTTCCAGAACTGAGCTGTGAATTGTGGTCCTCTGTCTGACACAATACTTCTTGGTGCCCCATGCAGCTTGAGAATGTTGTCTATATATAGTTCTGCTAGTTTGCTCACTGGGTATGTGCCTTTGACTGATATGAAGTGGGCTACCTTTGTCAGCCGATCAACTATGACCTAAACGGCATCATTCCCTTTCTGAGTGCGAGGTAGGCCAACCACGAAGTCCATGCTGATATCTTCCCACTTCCACATTGGAATTTCCAGTGGTTTCAGCAGTCCTGCTGGCCTTTGATGTTCTGCCTTGATTCTTCGACAAGAGTCGCACTTGGCTACATACTCTGCTATGTCCTCTCTCATTTTCTTCCACCAGAACTTATCCTTCAGATCTTGATACATCTTGGTACATCCTGGTGTATCGAGTACTTGGACTCGTGAGCCTCTAAGAGAATTGTTCTCCTGATTTCCTTATCCTGCGGTACACAAATACGGTCTTTCAGCCATATTGTCCCTGCTTCATCTACCCGGAAGTCAGGTGCCACTCCTCGCTGGATATCCTCTTTTACTTCTTGGATTTCTGGACACTTTCCTTAAGCTTCTTTGATTCGGTCTTCTAGGTTGTACTTCACCCTCATTTCCTTGGGTTTTCCTTCTTCTACTAGCTCGAGTTTCAGCATGTACAACTCCTTTTCTAGTTCTGGCTGACTTTCTTCTATCATCAAGTTGTTGCAATAACTCTTTCGGCTCAAGGCATCTGCCACTACGTTTGCTTTGCCAGGATGGTAGTGTATCTCCATGTCGTAATCTTTGATCAGTTCTAACCACCTCCTCTGCCTCATGTTCAGCTTGGACTGTGTAAAGAAGTACTTCAAACTCTTGTGATCTGTGTAGATATCACACTTGTTGCCAATCAGATAGTGCCTCCAGATCTTCAAAGCATGTACCACTGCTGCCAGTTCTAAATCGTGTGTGGGGTAGTTTTCCTCATGTTTCCTCAGCTGCCTTGATGCATAAGCAACAACCTTGCCCTCTTGCATTAGGACACATCCCAAACCTTGTCTCGAAGCATCGCAATAGACAACGAAATCCTTGCGAATATCTAGCAGGGTCAATACTGGCGTTGTAGTGAGTTTTTGCTTGAGCTCTTGGAAACTTCTTTCACACTTGTCTGTCCACTCAAACGGGACGTTGTTCTTGAGTAGTTCGGTCATTGGCTTGGCAATCTTGGAGAAGTTCTCAATGAACCTTCTGTAGTAACCTGCCAAACCCAGAAAGCTTCGGATTTCCGTGACACTCTTCGGCTGCTTCCATTCTGCTACTGCCTCAATCTTTTCTGGGTCTACTGCTATGCCCTCAGTTGTCAGCACGTGGCCCAAAAAGGCTACTTTCTCCAGCCGAAACTCACACTTGCTGAACTTCCCGTAGAGTTGGTGTTGCCTCAGCTTCTCTAGCACAATCCTTAAGTGCTCCTCATGTTCTTCGGCTATTTCTGAGTAGATCAGTATGTCATCAATGAACACCACCACGAACTTGTCTAGTTCCTCCATGAATAACTTGTTCATCATGTTCATGAAGTAAGCGGGTGCGTTGGTCAAACCGAAGGACACAACGGTGAACTCGTACTGCCCGTACCGAGTCACAAAGGCTGTCTTGGGAATGTCGCCTTCTCTAATCTTCATCTGGTGGTATCCCGATCTCAGATCAATTTTACTGAAGTACTTGGCTTTCTTCAATTGATATAGCAAATCATCAATTCGTGGTAGCGGGTATTTGTTCTTGATTGTCACTGCGTTCAGGGATCGATAGTCTACGCACATGCGCATTGACCCATCTTTCTTCTTTACAAACAACACCGGCGATCCCCATGGGGACGCACTTGGTCCAATCACCCCGCTTTCTAGCATCTCTTTCAGCTGCTTCTTGAGCTCCTCCAGCTCTTCCACTGACATTCTGTACGGTCTCTTGGCAATGGGCCCTGTGCCTGGTTGCAGTTCGATTATGAACTCTATGTCTCGGTCAGGTGGTAGTCCCGGTAGCTCTTCGGGAAACACGTCGGGGTACTCACACACAACAGGCACTTCTTCGATCGTCTTTTTCTCGATAGAGTACACCAACTGTCTCAGAATACACGATCTAGACTCCTTCACTGTTCTTCTTCTTTGTGGCTCTACTGTTACCTTGACTCCGCTAGGGTGTGTCAACTCAACTGTTCTGGGCGAGCAACTGATTACCCCTTTGTGCTATGTAAGCCAATCCATTCCCAGTATTACGTCAATTCCGTCTGACTTCAGGACTGTCAGGTCTCCTGCGAACTCCTGCCCACCTATCATCAGACTAACTATTGGGCACTCTAAGGTGCACCTAAGCTCTCCTAAGGGAGAAGTAGTGACTATAGGTCTAGCCTTAGGTATTGTCGGGGGAGACTGCTCTTTCACAAACTTTGACGAGATATAAGATCCAGTTGCACCAGAGTCAAACAGTATCAAAGCTGGAATGCCATTTACTAAAAACTCACCGAGCACAACGTCGGGAGCGTCCTCGGCTTCTTCCTCTGTCAGGTGGTTGAGGCGTCCCCTCTGCGCTGAAGCTGGCTGCCTGTCTTGTCCTCCAGGTGCCGGTGTCTTGGCTGGGGTCTGTTTGTTCTTCTTCTCCGGACAGTCAAAGGACTTGTGACTGGGCTTCCCACAAGCAAAGCAGACTACTGAGGTCCCTCCGCCAACTCTGGGCATGTTGTTTGGCTTCCAGTTGGAGTTTCCCTATCCAGTGTAGTTGTTGTTTCGGTTGCCGAAGCTGTTGTAGTTGTTGCTTCTATTGCCAAAGCTGTTGTTGTTTCCGCCTCGGTTGCCTAAGTAGTTGTTTCTGTGGAACCCTAAGCCTCCCTGACTGCTACTCTGCTGAAACCCTCTTCTGAGCTTTTTGCTCTAGCCACTCCTCGGCCTCTGACTTAGTCTGTTGTTGACACCAAAAATTGGCACCAGGAAGAGGCCGAGATGTGGGCCGGATTCGTTGAAAAGATATCATTCGGCAAAGAAGTTTTTCCCCAGAGCATTCGGTAAAGACGTTCTGCGGTCGGGAACGCATTGTCATTCGGCAAGAAAACTATTCCGCAGGAGGAATTCGGGAGTGCGTGATGACGTGGATCAAGTGTAAGGAAAAGGCTGGTTTAACTTCGAATGCAAGACGGATACGGTGCCCCGGCGTTTATCTTTTTAGGAAAATAAATAATGTGATCGTAATCAACTAGGAGTCGTGTCGAAACCTGGGTATAAATATAAACCCATGGTAGTTGTAAAAGGGAGTTCAATCAATCATACAACAAATCGGCCCCGTGCCAACTTCGAGTCCTTTAGTCGAGTCGTCGAGTTCTTCGAGAGGAATCATCGATCCGTCGACCTCCGTAAGTACCGGCAACCCTGCACCATGCCTAGTATCATGCGGTGGATTTAGGCTTTGGTTCAGGAAGGTTCCATTGTTAGATCATGAGCCATGCGGTGGGCTAAGTTTTAGCTTGAAACAAGTTATCGGTTCTATTGGATTTTGGCAAGATCTGATAGATCCATTAAGTTACCATGTGTTGCTCTGGATTTTACCTTTGTGTTTAATTCATTATAACACTCGTTTGCCCAGTCTAGGTTGATTAGATTCGGTTCCAGCTCACAATGCACCGCGTTTCCATAGCCGAATTCGAAGTCAATCTAGATTGCCACGTGTTGCGGGTTCAAGCTCGTTGGTCTTGTGTAGATCTTGACAGAACCGGGTATCATGCGGTGGATGCAGGTTTTTGGGTCGTCTTAGAGCTAATCATCCGGTGGATTAGAATTCGATTCGATCTGATAGACCTATCATCATCAACGAAGCATGTTCTTTCTTCATGGAACCCGATTCGGCTATATAGCTGTATTCGGCAGTATCGCCACGAGTGAAATATGTCCACGGATTTTGTTTTAAATAAAGAATGCTTTTAGCCTTCCACGTTTAGAGTATATCATGCGGTGGATTGATCTATTCTTGGTTGGTGGTGTGATTCCAAGCAAGTCGTATCATGCGGTGGATTAGCTTGCTCGTTTCATGCTCGACGGGTTGAAAAGTACCTAGACATGCGGTAGACTAGTGCTTTTAGTCTATGCATTCTTGTTTATTTTGAAATTATGGTCATGTTTTCACCCTTTTATTTATTTATCATGCTCTGTTCCTCGTTAATCGGTTATGAATATACGTTATAATGTTTATTCAGTCAAATACCGATCTTTCGTCATGCTTACGTCACGCATTCGGCAGTACACTTCCTGCACACTTTGCCGATTGCCGAATGATGCTTTAACTGCTGACAGATAGCTTCTCTATAGCTATATGTCGTTCAAAACTGGCTCCGTAACCGTAACTATGGAACTATCTGGTATTACCCGGTACGTTCCAGGTGTTATTTGAACATCTTTTCTCCCTTTGTCAGTTTCAGGAAAATTGACTGGCACGCTTCCGGATTCAAACGCCCGGGCCACGTGTAAAGCTAGCTAATTCGGCTTGCTGTGTGCTTGGCGTAAAGTGCGGATTTTACGTCAACACACTTTTTGGCACGCCCGGTGGGACACAACAAGCTTCGAAGATGCCTGAATTAAAAGACATTCTGGATGTAACTTTCGAAGAATTGTCTGATGAACATCAACAAATGGTGAAGACTGCTGCAGATCAGTTCATCAAGAAATGCTTGCTGTCTTTTGCTAAGAACAGGAGTGGTGCACCGTTTCTCAAGTCAGATCTGCCAAGAGTTCTTTTGCCGGGACAATCTGATCTTACTGAAGATGAAGAAAGGGAGAAGTTCTCTAGCTTGTTGTACAAGGCTTTAGGAGAAACAATGACCAATCATAATGCTGCATTCCTGAACAGTTTTCGGCTCATACTGGTCAACATCTTTGGTCAACACGTGGATAAGCCTTTTGAGCAAGCGCATGGACAACTTGGTGGACCAACATATTTCAATGTTCAAGCATCGGTCCCAAAACGTCATGGTAAAGGTACTGAAGAAACTGGAGCTTCTGGAACTAAAGACACGAGTGGACAGCCGATTCAGCAAGAGCTTCAGCATGCATTGCCGAAACCTCGTACATATGGTGATATGGCATTCGGCACCACGGGAAATTTACCTGCTTCTGCTTACAAGATATCCCCTCTGAACAACAGGCTGCAAAGGGATGTGTATGGGAACGGATATTCAGAGTTCATGGATTACAATGCTATCGACGCTTTCTCGAATCCCGGGTATGTTGGTACTACAGGGATGCCTGCTGGGAGACCAGGGAATCAAGATACCAATATTGACCTCATGGTGCAAAACATGACCGATATATTGCAAAATCAATTCGGTCTGAAGCCTAAAAATCAGGGGTACATGTACTCGTCTCCTTTCCCAGAATGGTACCAAAGGGTATCATTGCCGAATAGAGTCAAGGTGCCTACGGAGTTCACTAAGTTCTCAGGACAAGATGATACTAGCACTGTGGAACATATAGCTCGATATCTGATGCAGCTTGGAGAAGCTTCAACAGATGAGGCTTTCAGAATCAGATACTTTCCTTTGTCGCTGACGGGTCCAGCTTTTACATGGTTTGCTTCTTTGCCTGCTCAGTCGATTTGTAATTGGAAAGACCTGGAGCAGAAATTCCATGCTCATTACTACATTGGCAGTACCGAGAAAAAGTTGGTTGATTTGACCAGCTTAAGGCAGAGGAATAATGAGACACCTACGGAGTTCCTCAGGAGATTTAGGGAAACAAAGAGCATGTGCTTCTCTCTGAGCATACCTGATGACCAGCTAGCTGGTATGGCTGTAGCTGGCATGCTGCCTACTATTCGGGAAAAGTTATTCGGAATGGAGTTCGATGATTTGGGCCAGTTGTCACACAGATTGGCCTTAATGAGCAACCAGGCATATGGTTTCAAGAAAGATGCCAGATTTGCTAAACACAACGATGTAGCTGACATCTATAACCAATTCCTTGAAAGAGCAGAGCAAGGAGATGAGTATGAAGATAGTGAGGAGATAGCTGCAGCAGAGATAGTGTGGGGCAAAGAACCAATCATGGTGAATCAGAGGTGGATTAAACAGAATAAGGGCACCTATGATTTTGATGTAACTAAGGCAGATAAATTGTTTGATTATCTTGTAAAAGAAGGCCGGATCAAGCTACCAGAGGGGCATTCTATGCTTCGGCCTGATAGAGTGAAAGATAAAAGGTACTGTGGATTCCATGATAGAAATTCTCATTCCATCAATGAATGCAGGGTTTTTAGAGTGAGGATTCAGAAAGCTATCCAAGAAGGGCATCTGAAATTCGACAATAAGATGAAGTTGGACAGTAACCCGTTTCCTCAGAACATGATTGGGTTCTCAATCAATATGGTGAGTGTTGCCGAATCTGGAGAAAAGGGAAAGATGAAAGTCCTGACGTCGAAGGGAGCGAAGCAGAATGGCTTAGTCGATCCTAATCGGCAAATCACGATCGAACAGATTCGCGAGGAAAAACCTCGCTTCCCGAATAGCCGATTTGAAATTGGGAAATCTTCTAAACCCAGAGTCACATCGCGCATTCTCCTCAATAAGTGGCAGCGTCAGCAAGAAAAAGAATGCTATCAGAGACGTGAGTATGAGGAGGAGAGGAGGAAGTGCGAAGAAAAAAGGTATGAGGAAGAACAAGAGGAATATGTCCGAGAACGAGAACATGCACATTGGGATTGTGTCTTCTTCAGACACTGTTGGAACGAGGGTTTAAAGCTGCCTACATGGAATAACTGTCCTGAATGCAATAATGGATATGTTGAACATAGGCAAAATGATGCCAGTCGCCGATCCGTCCACGAAAGAATTGGAAGGATACATCCTAGTGATGATCGGCGTCTAAAAGTATATAAGAATGATGATCAACCAAGGAAAAGACATGCTGATCGTAGATGGATTGATCATGAAGAAGAAGATCGTGAGTATGTCTGGCAGAAAGGACAGTGGTGTCCACCTGGTTTAAGAAAGAGCCAGAAGAGAAGAGTCCAACGTCTGAGGAATCAAGAGTTGAAGCGAGCAGGAACCAGGATGAGATCGATATGGCGTCCAAAAGACAAACCTGACGAATCGGGTCATTCGGCTCCTACATGCATGGTATGTTTCTTGCCGAATGAATTTATGGCTCCAGCTAATCAAATTGTACAGGAAGAGATATTGTCAGAAGTGGATGAAGCCGAGCAATGTAGGTTAATGGCACAATTGGTATTGAATAAGCAAGCTATTTTCGAGAAGCCAGTCCAGAATCGGCACATGAAGCCACTGTACTTAAGAGGATATGTTAACGGAAAGCCACTGACGAAGATGTTTGTTGATGGTGGAGCTGCTGTTAATGTGATGCCATACAATACATTCAGGAAACTTGGCATGAGCCCTGGAGATTTAACGCCAACAAGCATAGTTTTGAATGATTTTGCTGGAAATCCTTCGGACACCAAAGGATGTGTACATGTAGATCTGATGATTGGATCTAAGATTCTGCTTACAACCTTCTTTGTTATTGAAGGCAAAGGGGCATACAGCTTGCTACTTGGAAGGGATTGGATCCATGCGAATCGCTGTATTCCATCTACTATGCATCAGCAGCTTATGCAGTGGATAGATGATGAAGTGGAAATTGTCCCAGCAGATGATTCAATTAGCGTGGCTAATGTGGAACCAGCCTTCTGGGAATATCAAGGCATAGATTGTTTCTCAGGTAAGGACTGGGGAGAGGGTCCTGTTGAGCCAGTCAGCAGTGATCAACAGCCGATCGAAGCAGTCGGCTCTTTTAGTAATTTTTAATGGATAATCCAATTGATGGGACTGATGGGGAGCTAGGACGTGGATTTGTGTCGGCTAATAAATTAGAAGAAGTAGACATTGGAGATGGTGACAAACCAAGGCCGATATTCATCAGTGCTAGCTTGGATTCAGTCTTCAGAGAAAAGTTGATTGAGTTGTTGAAAGAATACAAAGATTGCTTTGCTTGGGATTATTCGGAGATGCCTGGTTTAGATCGTTCCATTGTTGAGCATCGATTTCCGATCAAGCCTGGTTATAAACCTTACAAGCAACCACCCCGGAAAATCTACAAAGATGAAGTGTTGACCGATGTGAAGAAAGAAGTGGAAAGATTAATAGCAGCAAATTTTATTCGGCCATGCAGATATGCAGAATGGATCTCTAATATTGTTCCTGTGTACAAGAAAAATGGGAAGATGAGAGTTTGCATAGACTTTAGAGATCTGAACAGAGCTACACCCATGGATGGATATCCAATGCCTATTGCTGACTCGTTGGTTGATGCTGCTGCTGGATATAAAGTGATTAGTTTCATGGATGGTAATGCAGGGTACAATCAAATTTTTATGGCATTGGAAGATATAGCGAAAACAACTTTCAGATGTCCAGGACATATAGGGTTGTTTGAATGGGTTGTCATGACGTTTGGTTTGAAGAATGCTGGTGCAACTTATCAGAGAGCCATGAATTATAGTTTTCATGAGTTGATCGGCAAGATTGTGGAGATATATATTGATGATGTTGTGATTAAGTCATTGGATCATGAAACACATTTGGCCGACATAAGGAAAACTCTAGAGTGCACTAGAAAACATGGGCTCAAGATGAACCCAAATAAATGTGCTTTTGGAGTTTCGGCAGGAGAATTTCTGGGATTTCTGGTGCATGAAGGAGGAATAGGAGTTGGCAAGAAAAGTATGAAAACCATTGATGAAGTTATTCCTCCAACTAATCTTAAGGAATTACAGTCATTACTTGGCAAGATCAATTTTGTAAGAAGATTCATATCAAACTTATCACAAAAGGTGTTGCCTTTCTCTTCACTGCTAAAAGTCAAGAAGGATCAAAAGTTTGTATGGGGTGACGAACAACAAAAGGCTTTCGATGAGATTAAGGAATACATGAAAAAACCACCAGTATTGGTACCTCCACAGCTAAACAAGCCTTTTAAGTTGTACGTGGCGGCCGATGCCCAAACTATTGGATCGGCCCTCATACAAGAATTTGCGGGAAAAGAAAGGGTAATTGCATACCTTAGCCGGAAATTGCTTGATACCGAAACGAGGTATTCGGCTACCGAGAAACTTTGTTTATGTGTTTACTACTCCTGTACAAAATTTCGGCACTACTTGCTACATGCCGAATGCATTGTGTATTCAAAATTTGATGTGATAAAGCACATGTTGTCTATGCCGATTTTGAACGGAAGGATTGGCAAATGGATTTTAGCTTTGTCTGAATTTGAGTTAAGGTTTGAATCGGCAAAAGCTGTTAAAGGACAGATTATTGCTGACTTCATTACTGAACATCGCGATTCATCAACTAATTTGCTTGAAATTACTCCTTGGGTATTATTCTTCGATGGATCTTCATGTGACAAAGGTGGTGGAGTAGGTATTTTGTTCATTTCGCCAAGAGGAGAGGTATTTGAATTTGCTATTCCTATTCAACCTACTGTCACTAATAATCAAGCCGAGTATGAGGCGTTGCTCAGAGGACTTCAATACTTGAGAGAAGCGAAGGCCATTGCAGTTAAAATTTTTGGAGATTCAGAATTAGTCATAAGGCAACTAAATGGCGAATATGAGTGCAGAAATGATATCTTAAGGAATTACTATGAGGAATGCAAGCAAATCTTAAAGGAGTTTCAGTCAGTAATTCTGCGGCATATTCCTAGGAGAGACAATGGAAAGGCGTACAGATTAGCTCAAAGTGCTTCGGGTTATAGAGAGCTTCAAGAAGTTTTTGCTAATGATGTATATGCTTTCGGGAGTAATCTGGCAGAAGATGATTGGAGAAAAGAAATTGTTGATTATCTGGAGAATCCATCCCGAAAGGTTTCTAGAAAGCTCAGGTATAAAGCTTTAAAGTTTGTTCTTCTTGATGATAATTTATATTATAAATCCTTGGATGGGGTGCTGTTACATTGCTTAAGTCAAGAAGAAGCAAAAAGACTGATAAGTGAAGTGCATGATGGGCTGTGTGGAGCACATCAATCGGCTTACCGAATGAAATGGGTTATTAGGAGAACTGGGTACTATTGGCCCACAATGCTAGAAGACTGCTTTGAATATTACAAGGGATGCCAAGATTGTCAGAGATTTGGAAACATTCAGAGAGTTCCAGCATCAGTCCTTAATCCTATTATCAAGCCATGGCCATTCAGAGGATGGGGAATAGATTTGATTGGCCAGATAAATCCTCCATCTAGCAAGGGGCATAAATTTGTGCTTTTAGCAACCGATTATTTTACTAAGTGGGTTGAGGCGATTCCATTAAAGAGAGTGACATCAGAGAATATGGTTGAATTTGTTAAAGAACATATCATTTACAGATTTGGAATTCCTCAAACAATCACCACAGATCAAGGGACTCAGTTCACATCTTCAGAGTTCAGAAATTTTGCTGAAAGTATGGGCATCAAATTGTTGAATTCTTCTCCTTATTATGCTCAAGCTAATGGTCAGGCAGAGGCTTCTAACAAGATTATGGTTAAAATTATACAGAAGAAGATTGATCAGAAGCCAAGAAAGTGGCATTCGGTATTAAATGAGGCTTTATGGGCTTACCGAATGGCTCCACATGGGGCTACACAGACGTCTCCTTATGAATTGATATATGGACATCATGCTATCTTACCATGGGAGATGCAGTCAGACTCAAGGAGAATAAAGTTGCAAAAAGATTTAAGTTCTAAAGATTATAATGATTTAATGATGGACGAATTAGAAGATTTGCATATGATTCGTCTCGGGGCCTTGGAAAATGTTGAGAAAAATAAAATGCGAGTTGCCAAATATTACAACAAGAAGGTGAAAGTCAAACAATTTGCAGAAGGAGATTTGGTTTGGAAAGCAATATTGCCGATTGGAACTAAATACAGTGCATTCGGTAAGTGGTCTCCAAACTGGGAAGGTCCTTTCAGAGTGATCAGATGCGTGCCTGGAAACGCATATATCCTGAAAACTTTACTAGGAGAGGAGTTTACTGCTGCTATCAATGGGAGATACTTGAAGAAATATTATCCTAGTGTTGAGATTGATCGCTGATTGAAATATTCAATGTCAGAACGACTGAAACAGCCGGCATTCGGGAAGGAGCCGTCTTCAGAACAAAAAATATTGACAGGAGAAGAAATGGCCAATACCAGAGTGTATTGCCTTAGTGCAAACATATTACAAAAAATGAGTTTGACAGAGTCATCACATAAGGGTTGCAAAAGATAATGCTTTATTATCGAAATTCCTTAGTCCCTAATACAAACTAATAAAAAAGCTTGTTCAGAACAGACTGAAGATGGATGGAATCGGCAGTAGCGGCGCCGTGAGCATCAAGACGGCCTATGGAGGCGTCAATATCGTCGATCTCCTCTGGATCACCGTCCCAAAGAGTTCGGAAGATGGAAAGGATTCTCCGACCGATCAATTTCCATGTTGTTTGGGGTTCTTGCCGAAGTCGTGTTCGGTTTTGACTGAATGAGACTCGGCTGTGTCGTGTTTGAGGCGTTTTCGGGTTTGACGCTGTTACAATCAGCTTTGCCAAATGAGTTATCCACAATGGAGAAAAACAGAGTTAAGAAATGACAAAGTTACAGGATTGAGAGAGCATTCGGTTATTAATTATTTACAATTACAAGCCCAAGTACTTTGAGATTACATTTTTAGCATCTGATATCATATTGCTAATGCTCTCTAATAAGTTTTTGTCAGCTTCTTGGGTTTTAGCCAGAGCAGCAAGCTTTGCCTTGAGTTGTTTTTCTTCGTTCAGAGCTGCTGAAGCTTCCTTTCGCATCTTCTTTGTTAATTTGGGAAGCTCGACTATCTTCTTCTCATCAGCTTCAATTTCCGCCGATAGATCTCTCAATTCGGCTTCAAGTGCAGCTTTTCTGACCTTCTTCTTTTCAAGTTCAGATTCTAATTTGGTCAGTAATTCTTTGCTGTTCTGAGCTTGAGTATGCAGGTCTTTCACAGATTGTTTGGCTGTGGATCTCCTCTGTTCCAAAGCTGGTTGAGAAGATTGGTTTTTTAGAGCCTGCTTTACTGCGGCGTATTGTTGATCCAGATGAGAAACTGGTTCCAAAGAAGTTTTGATATCATCAGGGAGTTCTTGGTCAATGGATTCCAGTACATCCCTTAAGAGATCAGCATCTTTGACTTGGTCTTGGATACTCTGGTGCAGCAAAGCAAGGATATTTTTCAGCTTTGTTTGATTTTCTTCTGACAGAGTTTGGCCAGAAGATGTTTCTTCCCCTTGTTCGGCAACTAAGTCGTCCACAGCAAAAGAATAGCTGGATGATGAAATGGATTTCTCCTGAAAGAAAGTCTTGCCGAATTAGTAATAATCCGCTGAGTAAAAGGGTAGAGAAAGTTGAACGATTTTGTTTACCTCGTTCCTGACTTCCTGAGTGGGGGAAGGAAGCCTCTCGGGCTCAATGGAAAGATTCTGTGTATCTTGCTGAGGAGAAGCTGGAAGATTTCTTGGTGAAGATAGTGCTTCTGATTGAGGAAGGAGTTGCAAAGCTAAAGATGAATCGTGATGAGGAGAAGAGCTCTCCAAAATTGGATCCATTAAGGATTGTTCTGCAGTTAACAAAGAATGAGTGCCGATGAAAAAGAAGTTAAGAGGATAAAATGGTAGAATTTTACCAATCAATGAAGCATCGGCAAGATCTGTACTGATTGCTAGTTGTTGTTCTTTGACCTGAAACCAAGAAGAGATAAAGCTGAGCAAAATACCAATGGCATTATGGTCAAAGGAAGAAGGCTCTGACCTTGATAACTTTTTTGCTGCTTGTTCTTTTCTTCTTTACAACTAAGGGAGCAGTTAAAGAAAGGGTTTTCCTCTTGACAGATGATGGTCTAGTAAGTATTGGATCTAGAGAAGCCTGTCTAGCCATCAGTTGAGCCAAGGTAGGAGATTGGTGCCCCAAAGCAGATATTGGGCCTGCAGCTTTGTACAAGATCGCCCTGGCAAGAGGGGCAGGTGTTATATCCTGCAAGATGACAGAATCAGAATCAATCGGGGTTAATATTATTGAAACAGATGAAGGGATAAGCGTATTACCTCTGAAGTTGGCTGATAATCGGGCATTAACTCGAAGCAGAAGGGATGGATTGGCATGTTGAAGATATGATCATGGAATTCTTGTCACCAGAGAGTGAAAGAGGGATGGGCAGATTTATTGGCACAAAAGGATCAGGTGCATAGATGGTTCCGCAGCATTTATAAGTAAAAATCCTTCTTGTCTCTGTGGAATCCTTGACAATCTCCCTAGGCTTGAGGAATTCGTGGAGAAATAGCCTAGGGGGCACTTGGCCACATCCCAACTGTCTAGCCATCATATTTGGCTGATAATATTCGTAAGTGCTTTGAACCAGCCTTCCTCCACAAAATTCGGCTGGCAGGATGCAGGGCTGGATGAAGGCATTGAAAATCGCTATAGATTGTACATCAGTGCATCCAGTTTCAAAGCTGAATTCGCAAGGGAGAGTGAGGTTGTCATTGTCCAGATATGGGAACCAAAGAGGATGAGCAAAGCCTTTGAAGAAGAGCTCAAACAGTTCACTGACGTTCTTGTTGATAGATACAGTGGAGGCAGCTTCTCCATAGGTTTGACAACCTTTGGTTCTCCGGGTTTCTCCTTCTTTGTAATTGATTGAAGGAAAGTCTCGGCTGTTGAGATCAATAGCGACGATTTGATGCATGTACAACTGCAGCCACATTTGGACAAACCACCAAGGACCATTGACACAGGGGATTTTCTTGCTGGTATACATCAGGTGGGTGGTTTGATTGAGCATATGGTAGACACTTCCCAGGAGGTATTTCCCAAGTGGAATGAGTTTTCCGGCAGCCAGCTCTTCAGCCATCACGATATGATTCAGGGTTGGCTCATTGGCTTTGCCACAAAAGACTGATCTGCATAGCCACATGTTCAGGAAGGCTCTATATTTGACATCGGTCAGAGGGCCATCAGACATATGGTTCTGGATGTATCTCTTGTATCCAACCCCTGTTTTTACTCCTGTCTGCATGGAGGAACCTTTGTGGTCATATGGATATACAGTTCCTGTAACGTTCAGGCCGGTCATCATGTAGACATCGGCCAAAGTGGGAGACATTGGGCCATGACCGAAGAGAAAAGCATTTGCACCATTGGACCAAAAATGGCAAGCTGCAATCAGAAGGTTCTCGTTTTTTGGTGTTTCGGCTAGTGACAGCTCCAGGCAATGAGAAATACGCAGATGGTCCCAGTTCTGTGTTTGGGGGCTTTTGTCATCAGATATCCTTTTGTACCAATTTCTCCAGCCGGCAATTGGGGGCAAATGCCAGTTCTTGAAGGCGTCTTGCCACTCATGAGATTTTGTCAATGAAATCTTGAAAGGAACCCTCTGAGATTCAGCCGCGATGAGTTCGGAAGGATCTGAGTTCCCTACAGGGCCGAGGAAGTAGGATGGAGCTTTTTCCTCAACGGGGATAAGGATTTCGGAAGCTAGTGCCTATCAGAAATGGAAAGAGATGAGAGGAAATTTAAAATGCAAATCGAAAGAAGAATACCAAATATGCTTGAGGGGATTGAAGTTTACCTGGAGGACAAAATCTTGGTTCGCCATTTGAAGATTGAATCTTGGAAGTCGATAACCTAGGGTTCGGATCTGGACGAGAGCTCTAAGGATTCAAAAGGAGAAGCGGGTGTCGAGCAGAACTAACTTGGGAATGTTGAGTGCTTCTAGTCAATTCCGAGCTAAAATTATCTTTTATCCCGAAATTGAAGGGGCATGTGTTGACACCAAAAATTGGCACCAGGAAGAGGCCGACATGTGGGCCGGATTCGTTGAAAAGATATCATTCGGCAAAGAAGTTTTTCCCCAGAGCATTCGGTAAAGACGTTCTGTGGTCGGGAACGCATTGTCATTCGGCAAGAAAACTATTCCGCAGGAGGAATTCGGGAGTGCGTGATGACGTGGATCAAGTGTAAGGAAAAGGCTGGTTTAACTTCGAATGCAAGACGGATACGGTGCCCCGGCGTTTATCTTTTTAGGAAAATAAATAATGTGATCGTAATCAACTAGGAGTCGTGTCGAAAGCTGGGTATAAATATAAACCCATGGTAGTTGTAAAAGGGAGTTCAATCAATCATACAACAAATCGGCCCCGTGCCAACTTCGAGTCCTTTAGTCGAGTCGTCGAGTTCTTCGAGAGGAATCATCGATCCGTCGACCTCCGTAAGTACCGGCAACCCTGCACCATGCCTAGTATCATGCGGTGGATTTAGGCTTTGGTTCAGGAAGGTTCCATTGTTAGATCATGAGCCATGCGGTGGGCTAAGTTTTAGCTTGGAACAAGTTATCGGTTCTATTGGATTTTGGCAAGATCTGATAGATCCATTAAGTTACCATGTGTTGCTCTGGATTTTACCTTTGTGTTTAATTCATTATAACACTCGTTTGCCCAGTCTAGGTTGATTAGATTCGGTTCCAGCTCACAATGCACTGCGTTTCCATAGCCGAATTCGAAGTCAATCTAGATTGCCACGTGTTGCGGGTTCAAGCTCGTTGGTCTTGTGTAGATCTTGACAGAACCGGGTATCATGCGGTGGATGCAGGTTTTTGGGTCGTCTTAGAGCTAATCATCCGGTGGATTAGAATTCGATTCGATCTGATAGACCTATCATCATCAACGAAGCATGTTCTTTCTTCATGGAACCCGATTCGGCTATATAGCTGTATTCGGCAGTATCGCCACGAGTGAAATATGTCCACGGATTTTGTTTTAAATAAAGAATGCTTTTAGCCTTCCACGTTTAGAGTATATCATGCGGTGGATTGATCTATTCTTGGTTGGTGGTGTGATTCCAAGCAAGTCGTATCATGCAGTGGATTAGCTTGCTCGTTTCATGCTCGACGGGTTGAAAAGTACCTAGACATGCGGTAGACTAGTGCTTTTAGTCTATGCATTCTTGTTTATTTTGAAATTATGGTCATGTTTTCACCCTTTTATTTATTTATCATGCTCTGTTCCTCGTTAATCGGTTATGAATATACGTTATAATGTTTATTCAGTCAAATACCGATCTTTCGTCATGCTTACATCACGCATTCGGCAGTACGCTTCCTGCACACTTTGCCGATTGCCGAATGATGCTTTAACTGCTGACAGATAGCTTCTCTATAGCAATATGTCGTTCAAAACTGGCTCCGTAACCGTAACTATGGAACTATCTGGTATTACCCGGTACGTTCCAGGTGTTATTTGAACATCTTTTCTCCCTTTGTCAGTTTCAGGAAAATTGACTGGCACGCTTCCGGATTCAAACGCCCGGGCCACGTGTAAAGCTAGCTAATTCGGCTTGCTGTGTGCTTGGCGTAAAGTGCGGATTTTACGTCAACATCTGTGGTTGTGCAGCTGTTCAGCCTTTCTTCTCTTCTCTCGCCAAGTATCTTCAAGACCCACTCTTTCCTTCTCAATTGCGATAGCCCTGTCGTTCAGCTCTCTGAGTGACCTGTGTGAACTCGCTGTGAGTGCTGTCCTCAGACCTCTGTGCAAGCCACGCTGGAACCAAAACTGCTTCTTCTTTTCGGTGTTGACGTCTTCAGGAGCGTACCTCGACATCTTAGCAAAGTGTCGAGCGTACTCAGCTACAGACAAACCACCTTGGGTCATTGTCCTGAACTCCATTGCCTTGTGCACCATGACTTGTTCTGGTATGTGGTACTCTTTGAAAGCTTCACAAAACTCCAACCAGGTGATCTGAGCAGGGTTTGCGTGAGAGTCACAGTAGCCCTCCCACCACGCCTTCGCTGCGCCTTCAAGCTGGTGCGCCGCAAGGGCCACACACTCCTCTTTATTGTAGTCTGTCAGGTCCAGCTTCGTCTCGATGGTACGCAGCCAGTCGTGCGCGTCGAGTGGCTCGTCCGAGTAGTCGAAGGTGGGTGCTTTCAGCCTGATGAACCTTTCAATCTTCCTTTGCATGTCTTCTTCATGGTGTCCCTGACGGTTCTGGTTCTGGTTTCCCTGGATCTGTTGCATAGCTTGCATCATCTGAGTGTTGGCCTGTGCCATTTGTTGCATCAGCTGTGTTTGAGTAGTCATTACTTCTGCCAAGTTAGGCGGTGGCGGTGGTTGCTGGTCGTTCTGCTGGTTCTGCTGAGGCTCCACTGCTGGCTCTTCCATCTCCACTTCCTGTTCCCCACCTGGTGTGTTGTTCTCGGGCTGGAGCACGCCTGCTGCGCATCCACGGCCCCTGCCTCCGACTGCAGCTGTTGCTCTTCCGCGACCATGACCTCTGCCACGTCCTCTGCCCCTAGCTGCCACTACTGCCTCTTCTTGCTCAGCTTCCTCAAAACGTGCAAGCAGTCGGTCGGATCTTCGGATCGACATCTTGCTGCATTTTTCATAGAGCAGGTATAGTGGCGGTCATGTAATGGTTAGGTTAGCGAAAACTAGAGTAGGAGCTGCACACAAGAAATAGACTCAACACTAGAGTACACTCAAGATGAACTTCAATAAAACTGCAAGAACAGCACAAAGACCGATCACTCATAACAGCATTACACCCTAGACATGAGTACTATCCCGAGGCCAGCTCTTGGAACCTTGAGGATTAGTACATCTAAGCGGATGCTGCATCGCGGCTGAGCCAAAAGGTGGTCATGATCTACCAAGTCTAAACATCTACTCATGAAGATAGATACAAGTCTCATCACTACAGCTGACATCTGCTGATACTGTCTACTGCATCTATCTCATGCTGCTGGAAGTGCCTGTGAGGCGCGCTGCCAACCTCACAGCCTCAGTCTCTGTCTGCTGCTTCGATCACTGCCTGTCGTCGTGGAGAGTGTCTGTGAGGCACGCTGCCAACCTCACTGTGTCCACCTCAGGTCTTGCCAACTGCTTCTCTAGGGGTGCCAGTTCTTGTCTCAGTCTTGTCATCTCGGGGGTAAGGGTTCGAGTCTCAGGTAGTGGTATCGGCTCAACCCGGCTTGGTGAGACCCTGTAGTGCTCTGTTCTGGGTTCAACTCTGCGTTCCTTTGGAAGTCCTTGGTTCAATGTGATCACCTCTGCCACCCTCCTCCTGTCTGACCTCACCCAACTACTAAGGGTCCTTCGAGCTTCATCCTTTGCCATAATCTGTTGAAGACTCAAGTGCTTTATCAGCTGGTAGTTCCGCCCACTCTTCTCCTTGTAGCTATCCACCTCTTCTTGAAGTTCTGAGTTGCGGTTGTCCAACCAATACACTTCTTCCTTCAGTCCTTCTATCTCTTCTTCCTTGGCTGCTAGTGCTTTGTCTTTCTCTGTGAGTTGATCTTCCAGACAGAGATCTCGAGCATGGTGAGGTTCTCGGATTAGCCCTGCCAACTGCCTGTTGTTGCGAGCTTCGTACTCCAGGGCTCTGACTTCCCTTGCTTTAGCTTCGAGGCGCTTCTCAAGTAAGGCGATCATGTGGTCCTTCTCTAGGAGCTGGGTGTCTTGCTTCCATACCTTCTCTCTTAGCTTGGCAACTTTCTCTTCTAGGCCAACGTTTAAGTACTCTTGCTCGATCATGCACTGAACTGAGGTCCGCAGGGTCACGTTCTTCTCTCGGTCAGCTGCGTGAGCCAGCAGGCTGACTGCGTCTCTGTCAGCTGGCTCATCAAGAGCTCGTGGCAGGTACCGGAAGCGGGTGTGGCTGAGCTGGTTCTGGTACACAAGTGTGGCAAGACGGAGTATCCTCATGGCAATAGTCTGCACTGCCCGACTGAAGGTGCTCTCGCTGGTTGCTGCCCGTAGCATCAGTGACCTTGGCCGTCCAGGGATATTGGGTACTTCCATCTACAACCAGGTGTGTACTCCCTCGCCAGGGCCGTAGGTCCAACCCTCGTAGAAGACGTTGTCCACGTCTATCCCCACTGTACGCAGCACCTCCCTCAGTAGCACTGCCAAACCTCCATAGTCTGCACCAGTGGTCCTGATCTCCTGTCGTTCATCTGCTGGTCTTCTTGCTTCCATCTGCCAGACAGTTAGTGGGTTGTTAGTAAGTTAGCAAGTCAGTAAGGTAAGGTAAGGGTAAAAATTTTTGTAATAGTTGAGATGTACATATATATAGTTTTCAAATAGTCCAAGGAGTTTCATATATAATAGAGGACTCAGTTAGAGCTTCTGTCCTAAGTTTCCAGTCTAAGGGTTACGCGCTATGGTCAAGTATGGCTCTGATACCAACTGAAATGAACCGGATTCTCGATGACAAGAATCTGACTCCCTGTACCCTCGAGATAGTCCCAGGAATAGCAGCTATCTCGTACAAAACTCATTTCAGTCGAATATCACATCCATACAACGATAAAATATGCAATACATGACATATATAAAACATAGCGGTCTGGTACAAGCCCTCTGGGCTAAATCGACAATAAGGAACAGCTACGAAGCGGTAGCTAAATCTTCTGGGTCCACTTCCCGCAGGCATCATTGAGCATAGCGCGCACCCTTCAATCGTACCACATGTCCTGGTTGAACTCGTGGTCGGGGTCTTCACCTGAGAACCCAAAGTCTGTCCCCAAGGAAATGGGACAGGTTCACGTCACCAACCATAATATGTAGCAAGCTTTAAAGTGGCCTATTCTAAGGTATAGAAATAATCAAGGTTTGAGCCAGGGTTTTCCTATGCGAGCAGCAGCAATAGCCCAAATTCATCTCATCACCAACTCCTTTCCTCGCAAGCACATCCACTCCCCAAACCCAACCTTCAACCTCACAATCACATCGGGCTCGTCCTGCCACCGCAGGTTCCCACAAACATCATCCACCAACACCTTTCGCTCACTAGTCGACTCGGTGAGCTCCCTCCCCACCTTGTCTCATCAGCAACGCTGGACCAAACTCTCATAACCCAAACCAAGGATGTGGTAAGAAAGCAGATTCCCATGCTAGTCGAAACTTATCAGAAGCGGGCCGTTCGTAACCGTGGACACGGCTCTACGTATAGTTTACACTCTGCAGAGGTGGCACTCCAGGAATCCATCCGGGCTGCAAGGCTAGTCCGCAACCAACCTGAGACACAGCCCACAGCAAAGACCCTAAACAGTAACGGCGTCAATCCTGTCTCCCTGGGCTCGGGAAACATCCGATCTAACATCTGCCCCAGAGATGTGAAACCTTCCCACCGGGGCCAGTCGGGGGCCGTGGTAAATCAGGGAGAGTACGCCGCAACGAGTCCCCCTTACACATATCAAGCTCGAATCTCCTACAGTCTCGGCGCCGCACTAGAGTAGGCTTGCTGGAACCCTCCCCATACTGGGTAGATGGTGAGCACGGTATTCCCACGTCCAAAGGTGGAACGCGACTGCGGCGGCTCGACGGTGTCCCTGGTCCGGCTCCTGCTCGTCGGCTCCACGTGCAACGGCGCCGCGGCGGCGCGGTGCACGGCGCTGGCTTGGACTTCGACTCCGGCTTCTCTGCTCCACACCCCCTCCCTTATTCTCCTCCCTCACTCTCCCTTTCCCTCATGGCTCGAAGAAGAAGGAAACCCCGAAGGGCGGCGGCGGCTAGAGGGAGAGAGGCTCTCCGGCGGGGGTTTTATAGGGGCTCGCTAGGGTTGCAAATGGCACGGACGGCGAGATGAAGGGGCCTTGGCACCCGCGAACACGCGTCACCATCACAACGGGCCGCCAAGGGTGCGATGGGACAGGCTCGGGGTCACGGGCGCGACGGCAGAGAGCACGGCGCCGGGCGTGAGGAAGAAAAGGGGAAGGAAGAAGGCTGACATGCGGGGTCCACCGGTCAGCGGAAGAGGGGAAAACGCGGAGGCGACGCGGTGGAACGGCCGGGTCGTTGCTGGGCCGCAAGGCCGGCTGGGCTGGTTTGGTCGGCTGGCTCGGGAAGGAATTAAGGGAGGTTTTCTGGACTCTAGGAAGGTGATTCGGCCCAAGAAGGTTAGTAGGGTTTGAATTAGTTTAGTTAGTATTTGTTTGAATTCAAACACAACCAAAAATCCAATAAAAACCAAATGAACTCCAAATCACACTATTTGATCCTTAGCACTTCAAATTATTTTTAATTAATTTAAATTTTGCCTAAGATCAAAGGGAGCAAATAGAAGCAATCTTATATGTTGGTTTGCATGCACAACAATTCACCAATTTTTTTTTTAAATCCTCATTTTTTGCATTCATCAAATCCTATGGGAAAATTTAGGGTTGTTACATAGACCGGGCTTAGAACTAGTCGGACCGGCTTGGGTGATGGTGTCAAAATGTACTTTAGACTTCATTGCGTAGACCTCGTCGAGGTGATTAAAATGCATATCCAGAACATCCATATTGGATTTTGGAGGAGGGAGTTATGACTTCGACATGGTCTACACTTAGGCAGAACCGGTTTGACCGGTTTGGGAAAGTGGCCAGACCAGTTTCGGGGCAGTTCGAGTTGGATTTTGATATTCGTGCGAAATTTGAGTTGTAAACGATCTAGAAGTCAGTGCATGACCTCCCCTCATATAAATATAAAGTGTCACGGCTGATTGAGGTTTTTTCCTATCAATCAAACATAATACAAAAATTCAACTTTGTGTCCCTTTTTTTTCCTTTGCCCTAGCTTTCCAACCTCATAGATGCGATTCTTCCTTGGTCTCTATGGAGATTGACCGTGTTCTAGATGACATGCTAACCCTGGAACAATCCTACGTGCACCAATGTTGGCAGTTGTTACTGTGACGAACCGGATTCTCACCGACGAGAACCCGACTCCCTGTACCCTTGAGATAGTCCCAGGAATAGCAGCTATCTCGTACAGAACTCATCTCAGTCGAATATCACATCCATACAACGATAAAAGATTCATTACATGACTCATATAAAGACCAAGTGTCTGGTACAAGCCCTCTGGGCTAAAACGACATTAAGAAACATCTACGCAGCGGTAGCTAGAACAACTGGGTCCACTCCTCCACAGGCATCCTTGAGCGTAGCGCACACCCTTCAATCGTACCACCCGTCCTGGTTGAACTCGTGGTCGGGGTCTTCACCTGAGAACCCAAAGTCTGTCCCCAAGGAAATGGAACAGGTCCACGTCACCAACCATAATATGATGCAAGCTTTAAAGGTGACCTATTCTAAGGATGTGGAAATAAACAAGGTTTAAGCCAGGGTTTCTTATGCAAGCAGCAGCAATAACCCAAATTCATCTCATCACCAACTCCTGCTCACACACATACATCATACACTCCCCAAAACCAACCATCAGCCTCACATTTTCCCATCGGGCTCGTCCTGCCACGGCAGGTTCCCGCAAATCATCATCCACCAATCACCTTTCACTCACTAGTCGACTCGGTGAGCTCCCTCCCCACCTCGTCTCAACAGCCTCAGCTGGACCAAACTCTCATAACCCAAATCAAGGATGAGGTAAGAAAGCAGTTTCCCATGCTAGCCGGGGCTTCTCAGAAATGGGTCGTCCGTAACCGTGGACACGGCTATACGTATAGTTTACACTCTGCAGAGGTGGCACTCCAGGAATCCATCCGGGCTGCAAGGCTAGTCCGCAACCAACCTGAGACGCAGCCCACAGCAAAGACCCTAAACAGTAATGGCGCCAATCCTGTCTCCCTGGGCTCGGGAAACATCCGATCTAACATCTGCCCCAGGGTCGTGAAACCTTCCCACCGGGGCCAGTCGGGGGCCGTGGTAAATCAGGGAGATTACGCCGCAACGAATCCCCCCTACACATATCAAGCTCGATTCTCCTACAGTCTCGGCGCCGCACTAGAGTAGGCTTGCTGGAACCCTCCCCATACTGGGTAGATGGTGAGCACGGTAAATCCCAAGTCCAAAGTGGGGGCACGACTCGGTCCTTAATTGTTCGGTAAAGCGAGTATCTGCATCACAAGCGATCCGCCGCAACGGTCCGCAATCGGCACCCATAACAGGTATTGCCGCCCAAACTCCTCAGGTACTCACCGAGTACCAACCCCAAGTAACCAGTAACCATGTACCCGCAACAGGTACCCCATAGGGACTGCCCGAGTGCAGCCCCTCAGCACCTCGATCAACGATCGAGTTGTTATTTACTCGCTTACACCGCCTAGCTGCACTACTCCTCCCAAACCACCCACAACTCACGCCAAGAGGATCAATCACAACCATCCCAACACATGCATATCATAGCATATTTCATAAAGTGAGTAGTAGGTTGCAAGGTAACAGGATAATATCAAAGGCAGTGCAGGTTTATCATGCGAGTAAAGTAAAGCGCTAGCATACTAGTTTGCATGTCTAATAGGTATTTCAGAGATGGTCGGGCGTGAACCTGGGCAAAGGTCTTCGTCCTCGTCGAAGCAGTTGTTGTAGTAGTCCGGCTCCTCCTGGCTCTCCGGAGCTCCTAGGGTCGAGCGGTAAAATAAAATAAGACGCGGCTACTAGCAAAGAAACACTAAGACTGCGACGAAAGAAGACTCAAATAACACCAAACTCTATACTAACGCGTAGATCATGATTTTAGTAAAATATAGAAACTGGTTTCATATTTTTCTGAGCTACGGTTGATTTATTATTAATTTTCGAAGTTTAAATCATTTTCTGAAAATAATAAATAATTTCCGAAAAAGAAAACAGACAAATAATTAGCCTGCTGACGTCAGCATGACGTCATGCTGACGTCAGCAGTGGGGTCCGCCTAGGATGACGTCAGCAGTGGGCCCTGCTGACGTCAGCGTTGACCGGTCAACGGTCAACGGGGTCAACGGTCTACGGTCAGCGGTCAACTCTGGGCAGTGGGCCCCATGTGTCAGTGACTCACAGAGTATGACAGGTGGGTCCCATACGTCAGCGCTGTTAAAAGAAAAAGAAAAAGAATAAACGATGGCTGGGCTGGAACTGGGCCAAAAGCGAATGGGCCGGAAGAGTTCAGGGGTGAAAACCAGACTTAAACGCGGGAATTAGGCCCACGAAGGGGGTGGCTGTTGGATCTGGCTTGGTGGACAGAGTCCATGGTGCACCGTGAGAGTGGTCCATGCGAGCCGGGTGCACGGGATCGATTTGTGGCCGACTGGGATCTTCTGTGCATGGCTGTGTGGCGACTTGGTGTGGTCCACGGTGTGGCCACGCCACGGCGCGACGCGACGCGCGCGCGGCGCGCTCTGGAGCACGCCGGCGGCGACGGTCCGCGGCGGAACTGGCCGGAGATAGCTCGGCTCGGGGCTAGATCGGCCGGGTTAGCTTCACTAGGGCTCGGTGGTCACGGATAGGATGAAAAGGGCTCGGTTAGGGTTTGGCTTGGGCTCCCGACGTGCGACGGCGATGGCACGGCCATGAACGCCGGCGAGCACGACGGTGGCTCGGGTTTTGGCGCAAAAGTGCTCGGAAAGGGGATGTGCATGTGCGCGTGCAGTTCCAGCAGCTGCTGGAACGCACCTGGGTGCACACGTGCGGGCACGTGGTCACCCACGGCCGCGCGTGGCCTCGGCGTTCGCGCGCGCGGCGAGCGGAGCTCGGCCGCGGCGGCCTCGGCTGCGGGGATCAAGCGACGGCGGGTTGCGGGTGCGACGGCGGGTTGCGGGTGCGACAGCGGCGTTGGGTTCCTGCAGAAGAAGACGGCCACGACTCGACGGTCGGGTCCCAGAGGCTGGCAGCGACGGCGGCGGCGGAAAACGGCCGGAGACAGAGAAGAAAGGGGGCGAAACGCGGTGGCTCACCTAGGGTCACGTAGATGATCGCTGCAGCTCGGTGTAGTGCTCGACGCAGTCCGGCGGTGCTCGTGCGCTTCCTCTCGTCCGTGGTCCGGCTCCTCGTCAGCGAGTCCACGGACGGCGGCGCTCCGGTGCTCGGTGTCGACGCGGGGAAGGCGACCGACTCCTCTTCTTCCCTCGGCTTCTCCTCCACTGGCTTCCTCGACTCCCTTCCCCACTCCTCCCCCCCCTCGAATTGGATCTGGAAACCCCCACGGGGCTGCGGCGGCTTGAACAGGGAGAAGGCCGGCGGGGGGTTAAATAGGCGCTAGGGCTAGGGTTCTAGGGCTCGAACGGCGAGATTGGGTGGCTCGAGCGCACGCGGACACGCGGCGCAATCGCGACGGGCCGCACGGGGTGGATGGGACCGGCTGGGGTGGTTGGAGCTCGCGGCGCGCGCGCGTGAGGGAGCAGCGGCGTCACGAGGAAGATGACGCGAGGGGGAGAAGAAGGCTGACAGGCGGGGTCCACCCGCCAGTGAGAGAGAGCGAGCGACGCGGCGGGGACGCGGCGGGGCTGCTGGACGGGCCGCAGCTGGGCCGAAAGGCCGGCTGGGCCACTTGGGTTGCTGGCTCGGGAGAAGAGTTGAAGGGGGTTAAATGGACTTGAGCTTCGGGAAAACGGCCCACGAACAGTTAGAAGGATTTGGAAATTAGTTTAGTCAATTAGAGTTTGAATTCAAATCTAGAATTTGAATTCAAACCAACCAAAAATCCAAATAAATCCAAATAAATCCAAATCACACTAATTCATCCTTAGCACCTCAAATTGATTTTAAATTGAATTTAAATTGCCTAGGAATTCAGGGAGCAAATAGAAGACACTCTTATATGTTTGTTTGCATGCACACAATTCCACCAAAAATTTTTAAATTCGCATTTTTGCACCCAACAAAACCTATAGGAATTTTAGGGTTGTTACAGTTACGGCCTAATTCCCGACCTCCAACCGAGTATAAAATGAATACAATGGAACAATGCACCATAGCTATAGGGTTTATTTCTAATCATTTCCACAAGCTTTGGTGTCTATTTGATTCCAAGAGGCGAATCACCGAATTTGCGGCAAATCCACTCAAAGTGGTGGGTTCGGCCGAATCCCATGGTTCGATCGAACTCCACCCTCATGCCCGGTGTGTGCCACAACATAAAAATGTACAAAACACCAAGACCCCAGGCATGAGTGGACCATCAGGATCAACCCCAGCACAAAGGCGGTGGATCCAAGGGCAGAAGAGCACCGGGGCCAGTTCGACCGAACCCCCAACCGATCTAGAACTGCCTCTGGGGTATAATCCTAAGCGTTGGAGACCGAGGCGGTGCAAATGGGTGATTCGGCCAAACTAGGGAGTTCGGCTGAACCGACCCACTTCGGCGGAACCCACCTGGTTCGGCCAAAGTGCCCGGAACCGCCCCTGTGGTTTCATGGCCGTTGCTCCACTTCAAACCGACCCTCCTTGCTGTAAATAGGACCCTCCAGCACCTGTATGAGTACACAAGAGTGAAGAGAAGAAAAGCTCCCTAGCAAAGTGTTGCCACTGCCATATTTAGAAGATAGGGAGAGATGAGAGGTAAGCGTGCCAGAGAAGAGCCAGAGTGTCGGCCCCTCTTCCACCTGTACCTCGACGGATGTGGCTCTGCTTCGAGTAACATCTAGGTCATGTCTGGTAACTTTTGTATCTCTCTCTGATTAATTGAGCATTACTTCTTACTTTTATGTGCTTGTTGGTTCCTTGTTCAATGCTTAGTTGATTGGTATAATTATATACTGGTTGCTTGGCTTGGGTGCTTATCTTTTTGCAATAGATAATTATTATCTGACTAGTGTAGGCGTGGTGCCTATACTAGAGGTTAGCTTGGGTTACATCCGAGTCCATGGATGTGTGGTAGCCGTTAGGTGGTCACAGCCCTATACGGCCTACGTAGTCCACCACGTCTGGCTCAGAACCGTAGGATCCTTAGCGCGGGTACTGGCAGCACTCCTTCTCACCCCTTTCTGTGTGTTGCTGGTTACGTGTCCTGATGCTAGCATTTATCTGTATCACCTCTTGCTCAGTTAGTTAGAAGGATAATACTATCAGACTCGTGCCCTCTCTATCCTCCTAGTGCTTTTCTCTCCTTTTCTTCGTCGTCACCCATTCCATTTCGTCATCCTTGGACAACTTAGTTTAGAATTAGTTCACTTCTCATTCCTCGTGAAAATCGATACCTTAAAATACTCCCGGGTGAAAGCTACATCGGTATCCGTCCGCTTGCGGGTTCATCTATAGGCCGTAAGGAGTGCCAACAACCAGCCCTGAGTGGCACTACATCAAAAACAAGTATTTGAGACGGGTCTTCATGTCAATTGGAGACGGCAAAATTTTACGTCTGTAAATTTGCGTCTCTGATTTGGACAACATCAATGACATGGAAATCCACATCTCTAATATTTCACATCAAAGATGGGGTTTTAAATACCTGTATCTCTGATGAATCATTTCAGAGACACGGTTTTTTTCTAGCACGCCACAAAAAATTATTACAATCGACGCATCTTGACGATACACATCTCTGAACTATATATAATATAAGGAAGGGCGCATATTTACAATGGAAATTACAAAGGCCTCATGCCTAAAAAACAAAAGGGCTATCAACTATTAGAGACTACTCGGCCAACTCAAAATTTTGTCACTGGGTCTCTGAACTATATATTGGAGACATGGTTTCTTCAATCCACATCACTAATATGGATTTTCAAAGATGTGTTTTTATTAATCCATGTCTCCAATATAAGTTTCTAGAGAGCGGTGGAGAGCGGTGGTGGATCTGGCTCGTGGAGAGCGGTGGCGGTGGCAGGTGGCGGATCTGGCGTCCCGCCCATGGGGATTGTGAGCTGTGGCGGTCAGGGGGTGTGGTGTGGCATGTGTGAATCGCGGGTGGATGGGCCTTTTGGATCGGATGACTTATATTCATGAGTGATTTGGATACCAGAAAACAAATAAATAGGATACTTTGACCCTAGGTTTCGAAAGTAGTTCAGTAGCATGGTGGTTTGTATTCTCTGCCTTGAGGCAGCTGGTCTAGGGTTTGAATCCTATTGAGACCACATTTTTGTCTATATTTTTAGTGATGCATTTGGCAGAAGTAATCTTAGATTTTTTTTTCTTTATCCATCAGCACCATAATTTAAACATGTCGACCATACACAGAAATCATTTTAAATATGGAAATCACAACTATGATTTGTTAGAGACATCGTTCTACAAAACGTGTCACTACTCACAGGTATACCATATGGGAAACGCGGTTTGAGAAAACATGTCACTAGTTACATTCCACAATAGTGATGTAGTTTGTTAAACCGCGACTCTGATATGTGCTCAGCTTATCCCTGTCTATGGAAAACCCACGTATCAGAGGGCGTCTCAACAAGAGCCGTAAATACCAGTGACATGTTTAGTAGAGACACATCACTAATATATCTCCTCTAGGCTGTTGTATAATTGTGGTGAACTAATTAGTGACGACGCATTTTATCTTAACCCATCAGTAATATCATATTTGAGACATGTTATATCTTCGCATCACTAAATTGTGTGTCTTATTTATTGGTTTTTGACGTAGTGGGTGTCCCTCCGGGGTTGGCATTTTTAGGTCTACCGTCGTCGGCGCTCCCACAAAATCTAGTCAGATCGGTTTGCAAATCCAGTCGGACCGGTTTGCGAGAAGAGGTGATGTGCGTATGATCCATTGTGATCCGTTCACTTTAGCACAACTTGGTGTGTTGTCCTTAATTTGCGTCAACAGTATGGATTAACCAAGCTGATTTTTGCAATGGACAAATCCTCGACCATAACAGCAAGCCTAACTCTTCACTAGGACCAAGCGTTCTTATCCCAGCTATGGACTGAGCATGCCAATTCATCCTCTGGAAATGAGTTTTAAGATCTTAGCACTTTCCAATAACCAGCACATGTATAAGATCGATGAGTGTATGGTTGTCGAGATCAAGGCATTGGTTGGTGCATGCTCTAACATTAGTAGATAGGAAAGGAGGATCGAGGAACAAGCCAGCGAGAAAGATTAATTAACAACAAAGGAGAAGACTAATAATCACTGATCCGTTATGGCACTGTTTGCACTAAAAAACTATCGGATGTCTACATCATATGACTCTTCTCCATACCATTGGCAGAGAGTAAAGAGTTTAATCTTCTACAGGACACACAAGGTGACCACAAACATTGCAGAGACAGATAGTCATTGTTTCTTTGAAACACCAGATCTATCAAACCACTCCCTATAATAATTCAGTCTTTTAAGAGCCTTGTCGCTACCTTTCTGGATTGCTCCCAACCACATGTCCGTCGTTCACCCAGTTATTCCCAACAGCCACTATGTTGGAACCATGTATGATCGGTGCTGCATGGTGTATGTGAGGTAATATTACATTGCTTGATGGCTGAAAATATAAAAAACAGTACCGTTTGTCAGGATTTTCTATTAGAAAAAAAACTTTAAGCCAGTGGTATGGACGCATAAAAAAAAGTTTTGCGCCTCATCAATGGTTACCCTTAAATTAGCAGGTTGATCTTGCAGAGCATCACTTTCCTGTTTACAGAGAGGAAGAAAATGTAAAATTAGTTAGTCCTGAGAGTACAGAATTGTTATTGCTAACCTTCTTGTAACATACTCCCTATATGGTGTTACAAAAACATGCATGTCAGCTTGGATATCCCATCCTAATGCTTGTGATGTAAATGAACAGAATCTTCTATCAAAACATATAAAATGGCAAAAGGGAATAGTGTGTTTCTTGCAAAACCTGCATACTGATCAACATCATAAATCCCTAATTAAAGATCAGCATGTATACGTCCAAAACGATATGTATTTCTTACTGGATTCACTTATAACAAATTCCACTTATTTATTTTCATGCAAAATCAAATAATTCTTTTACAAATCGACTACTGTGTGTCTATGGTCATCTCAGTTGCATATCATTACTTTCCTGGTTCAGTGAACAAAATATAATAAATATTGATTGAGTCCTGTAACTTATATAAAAGATGGATTCTAAGAAAACTTGGCATATAAGGTTATGTGTCATATAAGTACTTACGAAAATTTTGATAATTATTTGTGGCTGGAGACACTTCTTCATTCCTTATTCCAAATTTCTTGAACCCTATGTTCATGGGAAACCGTATACTCTTGAATTTCAAATCATCATGTACAATTTGTTATCAAATAATCCGTATGACAATTGATTCAACAAGCAGTGCAGGTACCAATGAAATGACAGTTAGTTGCATTGTTTTTTAATATGCAGATGTGATAACTAATTATTTAATTTGAATTCTACATGAATAAAATAGTGATTTTGAACAAATATAAACTGTCTTAAATATTGTTTGCTTCTCTGAAGTAGTAAGAAACTGAATTCTTGAAGTATTTTTACGATTTTTCATATATAGGTGCGTTGAATAATCTTGCAAAGAGTCATATATCGCATTCCAATACCTGGTTAAATAACTCATCCTGGACATAGAATGCCAAATCAGTTTCAGGGAGGAGGGCATCAACGCCATATCCCATGTTCTGAATGTCCTGCTTAAACAACATATATTAAACAAACTGCACACATAAAATAATTATTTAAACAAGATTTGTGAATAATATAGCATTACCTCAATGAGTCCATCATCCTTCGTCAGAACTGGAATATTGAACTCATTCTCTGGAGAGCAATGATTTTTAGGGACCTCCAGATCCTATGTCAAGAAAACAAAATAAGAGATACCAATTAACTCAGCATGGTCTTAGACAAGTCTCAACAATATATATCTATAAGTTGCACTTTCTCAAAACATATAAATAAAACTTTTCAAACCATGTTTTGCACAAAAAGTGTTACCACTACGGTATCAAGGTTCAAAGTAGACCAGATGTCATCCACGTCTCCTGCATCCTGCATTTTGCGGTCTTTTATCAATTCAACGCATATTATATATATATATATATATTGATCATGCAAGAAAATTTTCAATCTATATGAAATATATATGTTTGCAGTCCCAAACCTCATGTATTGCTCCGTCCAGTTGTTGGGCATTCATGACAAGGGGATTTCCATCAAGCATAATGGGTCCGTCTTCACGCTCATTATTTTGACCTTCAGGCAGGTTCTCTTGCTGCAATTTAATTACAGCACTACTTTCCTCGCGGTGATCACGTTCCTGCAACAGAGAAAAGTTGATTTCGGTCAGTCCCCTATGAATGCATACAATCAATTAAATCCTGAAATATTATGAAACATCGTCATAATTACCTGGGCATCGTCATCTAAGATATCTTGCTTCTTTGGCTCTGAAGCTTGAGCAAAATCATACCAACCCTGAAAAAATGTTGGAAAATGCATAAGTAGAATACCTAACACCCACTTAAGTCGGATCGGAAAGCTAAATGAGATCTTATTACTACCTCTTCAGTGTTTCCACTAGTGTCCAATATTGGAGGATCTGGAACAATAAAAATCATAAATTTTTAATTATGGGCAAATGGAAGGACAAGAAAATCTCATGGACTACAACCTAAAACTGAATGCAGAGATAATAATTCATCCAAGATACTATGTCTTGCACCACATCTAACAAGCAAATATGAAAATAAAATTTTATTTTTCTCTCCCTTTCATCAGTTCCATGAATTGATGTTAACAAAAAGACTCCCTCCATTCAAAATTACTTTTCTTCGTTGACTTTTCCTAAAATGTTCGATCATTCATCTTTTTCAAAAATTTATTCCAAATATAACAGAAAAATAAGCCATACTTGAAGTATATGTGATGATAAAGCAAGTGGCAAACCAAATAAATGATACTTGCATAATGTTGTTGGAATAAGATGAATGGTCAAACATTATGAGAAAAATCAACAATGATAGAAATTTTGAACGGAGGTAGTAGTCAATAACCTACACTAGTACTTTAATGCTTGACCGAATCAAATCTTTAAAAAGAAGAAATTGAGTCTATAACTTTTGGCCTGATATTTTCTGGGGACATCAACAGAAAGTAAAAATGTGTAGGGAGAAGAATAAAAATCACAAATTAAAGTAATTAGATTACTCTTTCATAAATATATTTTGATTATCAGATGGACAGAAACACAATGTGTTTCTTAATTTAATCTTATTATACCCTTCTAATGGATATATTACCTAGCTTCACATATGTAAAGTATTTGTTTCCCTAGATGAAAAACATTGCACTTCCATAGTAATTCGTTAATCACATAGAGAGGACACCATTCATTAATTCATGTAAAATAATACAATGTAATGTTACCTTCAATACTAGTGATCCCTTTCACATCTTCTTTTTCATGGTGATCTTCAACCTTCTCATCTCCGTGGGCATTAGAATTTCTAACTGGACCTTTCTTCGGTATCAATTTCTTATGTTTCTTAACCTGCATTGTCAGAAAAGATAAGAACTCATTATTCAATATTGTCTCTTTAGCGTTAGTAATGGCATATTATCATTGTGGCTTCCAAATAAAGTTACTATGTTCTGAGAATGTAAAGTGATGTAAACTACCTTCATGTTTTTGGCCTTTAACTCTCCTGTCTTCAGGTAATGTTGAACATCAGGGCCTTGTTTAGATCCCAAATTCACCTCCCAAATTTACTATGCAAAAAGAAGATTCCCCATCACATCAAAATGTCATAACATGTATGGAGTACTAAATGTTGATGAAATCAAAAACTAATTGCACGGTTTTGTTGTGCTCTGCGAGACGAACATTTTGAGCCTAATTAATCAATTTTTGGACAATTTTTCGCACATGCAAACGAAACGCTACAGTGCGCGCGTCAGTCGGCGCAGTGTCCCGCAGGCCCAATTCGGGCAGCCGGATTCGGCATCTAAACAGGCCCCAGGTTTTGACCGGAATTTATGCCCCGAATCCGGATCGATATAGTACTGAAAAAAGGAATGCATTTATTGTCACTAAAAATATTACAAACTACAATACTACTAAAGAGATTTATTGAGTTCATTGCAATTCTCAAAGAGATATTTGGAAAAAAAATGTATGTTTGCATGTATATGTCCACTTCTAAACATAGCACCAAAACCAGACCTTGTTAGGATTAACAACTACACTCTCCCTTCTAATCCTGACTTGTTTACTCGAGATCCCTAATTCCTACTCACGCATCTCCCGGAACTTGACTATGGGAAGATCCTTATTAGTAAGAATTTATACTCTGGTCCTCTGTGCGAACATGCTTGACGATGATCAGCCCCTTACTCAATGCATTCACGTATGAAGTAAAATCTAGTATCTATATGTTTGCTCCTTCCATGGAACACTGGATTCTTCATCAGTTAAATGGCTGACTCGTTGTCCATATCTAACATAATTGGCTCTTGTTTTTCTCCTTTCAATTCAGTAAGCAACTCTCAGAGCCAAATGCCATGGCATGCAGCTGCCATAGCAACCATAAATTCTTCTGCACATGAGGATATATAGCAAAGCTCTTTTGCTTCTATAAAGCCATGCTACAATATTTCCAAGGAAATAAGACATCAGCCCACTGGTGCTCTTCTGTCAACGATATCACGATCAGCCCACTGGTGCTCTTCCTGTCAACGATATCATGATATTACTATCTCTGTAACCGGCCCAGCGACATCCTCTGCAAACTTTTTTTGCATGCATCAGGCCAACGTAAATGTGCTTTTTGCATACCTCGGTATCTTCTTAACAAACTGTGAATGCAAGCTTGTGGATCTCTCCATGGACCTGCTCCCCATGTCAACTGAATAAGCAAGGTCTATTAGAGTATCTTAAGCTTCGAACCATGTGCCTGTACTCTGTTGGATCCACCGCATTACCTTTCTCATCCTTATCAAGGTTCAGTTTTGCTTCCATGGGATGACTTTTGTGGGATTGCACTCCTCCATCTCAATCTGCTGAAAGATCATTCTACCACATGAAGATTGCTTGAGCTTGATCCCATGTTCCGATTTCTCTACCTCAATGCCAAGATAATAAGAAATATTCTTGCAACATCTGCACCTTGAACACTTTTATTTATCTCCTTGCTGCTCATGCTGATGATGAAATCATCAACATACACTCCAATAATCAAAGAATCCTCACATTGTAGACAGACTGATCTTGAGGAGACTTAAAAAAACCCATATTTGCTAATCTCTTGTCGAGACAAATATTCATAGCTCTTGGTGCCTGACACAAACCATAGAGCACCTTTGACAGTTTATACACCTTGTCCTCGTGCCCTTCTTTTAGAAACTCTTTTGGTTGCTGTGCATATACTTCCTCTTGCAAGTCGCCCCTCAAGAAAGCCGACTTGGCATCAAGACGGTGGACCTCCCATCCATGCTGTGCAGAAAGAACAAGTAAAAGTCACACAGTCTCCATCCTTGCCATGGAAGCAAATACCTCATCCTAATCAATCCCTTATTTCTTCTGTACATAGCCCTTGGGTACAAGCCTAGCTTGTGCTTTACCACCTTGCCATAAGGGTCCTTCTTCTTTAATTTATACACGCACGTCACAATGGGTTTACAGCCAGGTGGTAGAGAAGTGAGCATCCAGGTGTTGTTCGTATGGCATCAACTTCTTTGTTTCATAGCATCTTGCCACTTCTCACCTGTAGATTCTTGAAATAAGTGGTTTCTCAGCAGCCAATAGGAATATCTTATCATTAGCTTCTACCTCCTACGTTCATGCATAAATCTCAGCAAGAGTAGTAGTTCCAAATTCCGTCGACTCGTCATGTAGGAGAGCTTGCCGAACTGGGTGGAGATTCCGTATCTGCTGCACTCAGTGGCACAGGGTGTGGCCAGGTTCATCGCACCTTGCAGTTTGGAGGTCATCGAAGCACTTGCTGTAAAGCATCAGTCGGAATTAAATTCCCAGATACATGTGCAACTAACAATACCATCACTGCTAGCTGACATGTTGGCCTCTCTCCTACAAAACTTTCATTTTTAACTTCACGTACTCCCTTTGCTTCAATCCCACCTGTTTCCTTCCTCAAACACCACATCCTTACAGCTATCATGAAGGACAAAGATCATAGAGATGATAAGCCTTGCTCCCTGATTCCATTCTGAGATAGGCACCTTAGCGTGTGCTACACATGGACAACCAAAACAAAAATCAGATGTGCTCCAAATGTGATTTTCTTCCTATCCATGCCCGAAACTGCAGGGTCATACCAGTAAAACGGCTATCCGGCACGTGGTGGAGAATATACACCACATGTCTTACTCTACACCCGACATCGTTTCCCTATAACTTACATGCTTTTGAGCTGATTCCTTGCCGTCTCCATTGCAGATCAATTTCTTCTCTGTACAACACTGTTCTGTTGTAGTGTATATGGATCTGTGAGATGTCAGGATACCTTCCTCCTCGCAATATGTTTCTAACAGACAGGATAAGAACTCCCCTCCTCAATCAGTTATATATGCACCTTGATCTTGTGGTCACACTCATTCTCATCTATAACCATTAAATTTCTTGAAGGCTTCAAACACTCACTTTTTGCCATGATAACAACACCTATATCATGCGAGAGAAATCATCAACTAGGAGTAAGAAATACATGTAACCAGCTGAAGTGGCAACGAACTCCTAGCGTGGTTTGCAACCAAAAAACCTTCAGAGTTGCATCAAGTGCTCTATATATCCTTGGTAAGCTAGAGACAAAACCCTTCTCGGATATGAATTTGGGTGCATGAAAGTTTGAGTGCCCAAGACGTGCATACCATAGTCATGCTAGTTCATCCATGTTCACCACCAAACAGACAGGATCATGCTAGTTCATCCATGTTCACCACCAAATAGACAGGAGGTGGGTAGCAAAATTTTGTAGAGCTGATTTCTTGTCCACTTAACTTTCATCACAAGACCTTGTTGTCATAAACCGATAGGAACGCTCCATGCAATATAACCTTGCTGCCTTGTTCAGTTAGCTGACCAAGACTTGTTGCACATACAAGGTATATATAGTACACCTCAGAAAGCAAGCGATACTCACCATTGTTCCACTCAAACAGGATCGAACCCTTTCGTTTGATCTGCACCACAGAGCCATCACCAAAACGAACTTGGCCACAGATTTCTTCATCAGGATCACCAGTCATGTGATTGCTAGCAGCGCTATTGTCAAGATACCACATATATAACGGACTCTATCTGAACATCTTCCAAAACTTATAAAGTCTACATGTGTATTACATGTTACAAAAAATGATCTACACCATCATCATTTAGGCATATTTAATTTTCTGCCATCTAATTAAAATAAAACCCTAATGGGTCAATGACTTGAGAGTACAGGCAATCATGAGGAAACTAATTGTGCCTGTGATAAGCATTGCTACACTAAAAACACTTACTACTCCAAAACCACTACAGTAAACATGTATTACATGGTACAGAAAAAAGGCATCTATACCATCATCTTTTAGACATATATTTACTGCTGGGAATTAAAATTTTGTCAACAAATCCCAAGAACAAACAATCATGAGGAAACTGTGCCTAGATGAACAATGATATGCTAAAACATTCACTTAAAACTCATAAAGTATTTTTTTTTGGGGGGAGGATTTAAAATGAAACCTTATCCTTGCTTTTTCCATTTGTTCTGGGTGTTACGAAGCATCTCCAGCCTGGATACTTCTCTAACCACAATGGCAAAACAACTTCTTCTCCACGCGACACCAAAGCTTGTGCCTTTTTAGGCATCGAAATATGAAATTGTTTTTCCAATAGCAGGGGATGGGCGACAGAGCGGGGTGAGGACGGGGCGGATCTGTTGGGGCTGCACGATTATGTTAGGGATGAAGGTGGGTGGGGATCGGGGAGAGAACTGTAGAGATGGGGCTCTATGGTGAGTGCGTAGTTCTCTTAGGGTTTGAGGGGAAGGGGATGGGGAGCAGAGAGGAGGGAGGGGGTTGTGGCGGCTAGGGGTGGGGGAGAGGGGTAGGGTGTTTCACTTGTAGATATTTATATATCTTAGGGTTTACAAGAATGGATGGTGTAGATTGAAGCTAGTATAGATTAAGGGCTGATGTTAGAGTTATGTTTCCTTGGCCTTGGTTTGGGCCCATACACGGCCATATTTTTGGGCCTGCGTGGGTTGCCATGGGCCTGCAACAGATCTTACATATGTATGTAACTTACAAGAAAAGGCCTATATAAACTCATGAGTTCAAGTTCTTTTCCTGCTAAACCTCGTTTTAATAGTGAGTTTTAAACACTGACAATATTATGCCACCATTACTTGGATACGTGTATGGACTGACCATGGTGTTTCTGGCCATGGATATAATTCCTGTAATATATATATACCTAGCGCTTCACCTACTAAGAGCATCCTTATTCTGGGTGTGGATTGAGCATGCCGATTCAGCAGCCCGCAGCCCCGCAAAATGTTACATCAAAGGACTTTTAAATCCACTAGCACATGTGGAAAATCGGTGGGTATATGGTTGTAAAGAACAATGCATGAATTGCTGCTAACATTAGATCGGAACGAGAACCAATAAGCCTGCTAAAAGAGATAACAACGGAGAAGGCTGATAATCGCCAGTCCATTATTATGCTCTGCTTGGGCCCTGTTTGGATCACAGTAGCTAATGTTCGCTGTGTTAGCTGGGGCCAACTAGTAATTTTTAGTTGGGTGGTAGGTAAAACACTAGTAGGTGACCTACATATTAGCTGGGGATCCAAATAGATTCTGTGACCTAATTTTTAGCCAGCTAATGATTAGATGGGTGGATCCAAACAATTCATTCGATCAGAAAAAATACTGGACGTCCAGGTCATAGATCATAGACTCTTGGCTACACCATTATTGCAATAATCAGAAAGTTGTTTTTTTTAGACCGCACAGAGTTTTGTTATGCATGCATGGATTGAAGTTGAACTCCCTGGTGTGATGCTTCTTGGAAATTTCGATAAAATATTATTATGGGTTCAAGGACTCCAAATCTCCAATAGAATCGATAAAATCCTTATAAACTTTTAGTTAGCGTTGGACAAAGCAAGCTTCATGGAGTTGCATTATTCCTAAAGACAAGAAATTGCTAGCTGAAGAATATGAAATGCATAATAATACACATGAAATTTCAATTGTTCCGTATTTCCATACTTAAACATAGCAGTCTTTGGAAATAGTCTGAACCGTTTGTGTGTTCATGGCAAGTAGACTTCACAATCCAATTTACACTACATATACCCAACAGGGCAACGTACAGACCTTTGCAAAAAGTTGCATATATGGGATGTCTTAAACCTTAGTCAAGTTAGTCTTGGCCACTTTGCTTGTGCCTACCGGATACTGATGAATGCAGTCAGCCCATGGTCCATCAAGGTTGCTGGCAGACTGCTGGATGCACTTCAACACAACGCTATTGCACTTGAATCCTGATCCAAATCCAATCATCCATACGCGATCACCCTTCTGCATCCCACACTTAGCATCGATGTATCCAAGCTCATACCAGACCGAGCTGCTTGATGTGTTCCCAAATCGGTGTAGTGTCATCCGTGATGGCTCAATGTCCCCATCTGATAGACAAAGGCTACGCTGGACAGCATCAATTACAGCTCGCCCACCAGCGTGGATGCAAAAATGCTCGAAGGCCATCCGGAAATCAGGTACATATGGTTTTATCTTTCTGTTCAACAACTTACGAGCAATTGTGCAGAGCACAAATAGCAGTTGCTCCGAGAATGGAAGCACAAGGGACCCTATTTCTGTGATGTTAGCTCGTAGTGTGTCACCAGCAATAGCTACAAGGTCTTTGGACAGGTTCATTCCTATTTCACCCGTGTCATCCTCCTGTTGGAATGCACACTGATAAGACTTATCTTGGGCGGCAGTGATTGTGCGTACAGTGTGCATGAGCTTGAACCGGGATTTAGACCTAGATGTTGACAATAGCACTGCAGCCCCACCCATGCGAAATAGAACATTTGGTAGCAACATTGCACGGTTCCTCCCACTATAGAAGTGGAGTGATACGATCTCCGTAGACACCACCAGTGCATGTGCAACCCGGGGGGCAACCTGCAAGAGGTTTTTTGCAACTTCCACTGAAATTAACCCTGCGCTGCACCCCATGCCAGAAAAATGAATGTTATGGATGTCGCCTCGTAGCTTGTATTTGTTTACAATCATGTCAACCAAAGAAGGCACTGGATTGAAAACGGTACAGTTTGTGATGAGTATGTCAATTGCCTCAGGGCTGATGCATGTCTTAGCAAATAAGTCATCAATGGATGAAAAAATAACCTGCTCAGCCTCATTAAGGGCATCGCTCAAAGTGTGAGATGGTGGAATGTAGTGGACAGCTAGTGGGAGGTAGCTCTGATCACCAATACCAGAGTTCTCAAGCATGCGCTTCATGAAACGGACGCTTTTATCATCAATGGATGGCATGTGGTGAGCATGTTCGACAAAAGTGGCCATGGGGATACGACAATTGGATGAATGACGGAAGCAAGCATAGTCCACAAGGTATACACTGCGAGAGTGCTGCATAAGGTAAAGGGTACCTAAGCTAATCAAAAGGAAGGTGGCTAAGAACAGGTGGGCATGCCGCACGGAATGTAACCATGTTAGAATCTGGGCAGGGCCAAGTTGTGCGGCTTTCAACAAGAGGATGGCTGCAAGTAGCACAACAACGGTGACAACAAAATTGTTCATGACAAGCTGGAAGAAGTATTTGTAGCGCTTGGTATTGGGTGGTGAGTTCATGCTGTTGAAGCTCTTGATGAAAAATGTCTTGGCTCATTTGGAGCAAGACCGGAGGGTGTGCATGATTTTAAAGGGTATGTCTGCTTTCATAGCATTTATTCGTTGCCATGAAAACATCATGGGGGACGTTTGAGGCAACCAAAAATCGTGTCTGTGCCTACGTCAACCATTTGAAAGATAAGCTTAATTTCAAAGTATTTGGTTGAATCAATTCTTGACTTCAATTGTTTCAAGATGAAAACTTTATCTTCATCACCTACTTTATAATTAACTTAATTTCGATCTAACATGGTTTTGATATTACAGTAGTATATCCATCACAAAATTACACATGATATTTCCGCATGTCTGACCCAGAGACTCTTGACTCTCTCGATCTAGACCAAAAGGCAATAGATATTTCCAAGAAACTGGAAAAAAAATAGATGAAACAATGGAACTTCTATGTATATATTATTAATTAACCACGCTTCTCACAGGAACCGGTTAGATCGTTAAACTCTGGGAGTCGTTTAAACTTTTAATCTAGGTTCGAAGCATGGTGTCTTCTTAGAACAAAGCCCGGAGAGTCCATCTCTTCTCGTGGTTGAGTTTTTTTATATTATTACTTTGACCTCAGTCGTGATCCGGCATGTACAACGGACTACGTACAGAGACGACATCAAAATTCATTAGCACGTACCAGAGATCATATTATCAAAATTGTTGGCTGTTGGCAAGGTGGTAGCTTAAGAAATTGTTGGTAGGCGGTGGCTTAAGAAGTTGGCAGATGGAAAATATATGTTGTGATCTGTGGAAATGCAATGACGCTAAGTTTAACTGAATTTCTCTATTACTCTGTGAAGTCCGGATCACATTGATCACTTCATTCGGTGCTTGAATTTCTGTTGCCGCTTGAAATTTGCTAAATTTACGGGAATTATTTCGTGTCTTGGTTGTTGTCAGGCTGGCGGATCGCATATATATGGTGTGTGGTTGGTGGGAATATGGCAGCACTAACTATTTTTGTCTTTTAGACAAGCGCACTGTGGGAGCGCAGCGAGCTTTTAATTTTTCTTTTGTGAAATGCATATCCAGCGTTGTAGAGCTGGGCTCCACAAAAACTCTCATGTCTGTACGTCTCCAAGTTACATCGATGCGGGTTTGAAGCATAATCTTGTTTTACTTGATAATTTTACTCGCAATAAATCCGATGATATTGTTTACCTTCTCCGTTTGTTCCATACCTACGTTCGCACACAATTGGACTACGCTCGACGATGCTCTCGCGTGCTGCGTAGGGCTGGCAAAAAGAATCCAAACTCATGAGCCGACTCAAGCTCGTTCAGAGGTTCGGCTCCGTTCAACTCTGCCTGATCTTCTAAACAAACCAAGCCAAGCTTCGATTTCAGCTTCTTTTCTTAGTGAGTCAGCTCATGAATAGCTCGTGAGCTGTTCGATTGGCTCATTAGGCTCGACAAATTTTTAAAAAAAATCAAACTTATTTTTTATTAGTATAGCTACATTACTTTTATTTTGTTAAAATAAACTTATCATTCAACTTATAATCGAAATTTGGTATAAATTAAGTCTATTTTGTGTGTCTAAACATCAATGTTATTCCAATTTATTGACTTATTTTATTTATTTTATTTATTGTAGAAATATCATCATCACTATAGTTTTAAAGGTCATTAGTATGCATAAATAATCATATATTGGTGAATATCATCTTTTATCTTTTTAGAAAAGGGAATATATTGATATTCCAGCCTCTGCATCCAAAAGATACATACAGCTATCATTATTACACAAAAGAAAAGGCTCCATTCCTAATAGCACACAAGCCTAGAAAAAAGGAGCAGGAAAAAAAAGAGCTACCACCATCACCAAACTACCAACACCAAAAAGACCTGTCCAAACCATACGTCCTGACACATTCTACGACCAAAAGCACATAGCCAACGGTGGTGTTTCATGCACCTTAACCCTGAATTCACTCAGAGCTGCCACCAACAAGGCCGTCATCTTCATCCGGCTCCAATTAACCAGCTTTAAGTATCGTTGGCAAAATCAACCGGTGTAGAACGGGATCATAGATGAATAACATCAAGCCTGGTGTCTTGCTGAACGAACACTACCGTGCCCAATATGCTAATCGCTGTGTAACCTTGACAAAGAATGGACCCAGTGGACTCGCCATCCCTTTCCTCACCACAGTGCTTGCAGTCGCCGCAGCTTAACAGAGCATGAAATTCCACAACGACGCCTCCAAGGAGGGAAGCGACGCCGATTGCACCGTCGTCGCCTGACCCTAACACCAAGGCTTTATACCCAGGAAAGTATGCAGAGAAGTTGCCGCTGCTATCGTCGCCCGTCAATCCGTGCGAGGTGAAAAAACACCCCCTGCGTGACGAGCGCAACACTTTCGTTGCACGGAATCCAGTGAACGGAGGGGATCCCCCATTCACCGCCGCCAGCCAGGAGCCAAACAAGCTGCCTAGAGCTTTCTTAGCAAACCAAACTAAACTGAATTTTTAACTTGTTAGCCTTAATGAGTCTACTCGAGCGAGCTCGTTATCAAATGAGCTATAACGAACGAGGTGGCTCGTCAGCCACCCCTAAAGCTGCAGCTTTCCTACTCATACACTCCCCAACATAACGGGGATACTCCGCACCATCAACAACTAAATGTGTTCACTACTAGAGAATCCATCATCCACCCAGCACAAATGCCGCGGCACCCATAAGACCCGGTGCTAAACATTAGCACCAGATCCAACTGCTAGGAGGCTGGTAGTGCGCAGGTGGGAGCTCATTAGCACCGGTTGTGGCTACACCCGGTGCTAAAGCACCCCCATTAGCACCGGGTGCAGCTACCAACCGGTGCCAATGTGCCCAAGCGCATTTAGCACCGGTTGAAGGCTACAACCGGTGCTAATGAGCAGCGCACAGATCGAGGAAAGAGGAGCAGCGCGGCGGGCAGCCACTCCTCCCTTCTCTTTTTTTATCTCCCTTCTCTCTTCTTCTTCAACCTTATCTCTTCTCCTTTTCTTTTCTCTTCCTCTTCTCACTTTTTTTCTTCCCTCTCCAGGCTAGATGCGGTGGAGGCAGGCAGGCAGGCGTGCGCGAGGCAGGCGGCGCGCGGGCAGGCGTGTGGGCGAGGCGGCGTGGGCGGTCGAGGAGCTAGTGATGGGAATCTTGAATGTTGGATGTTGTTTTCTCTTGTTTCCGTTATAAATGTTCTTTCCTTCGTTGAATCTTGAATGTTGTAATTAAATTTGTCTATTGGATCTTGGATGTTGTAATCTGAATTTTCCTGTTGGATCTTGAATGTTGTAATCTAAATTGAGTTATTTCTACTCTTAATCTCTTTCTTTTTTCTCTTATTTGTCTGCTCCTCATCTTCTTTCTTTTTCTGTTCTTGAAGAATAAGAACAAAATTTTGTTCTTCAAGATGCCATGGCGGCAAGAAAGGAGAGGGGAGGGAAAGGGATAAGGACTAAAAGAAACATTTAATTTTTTTGCGTGCAGAAACCTTTAGCACTGGGTAATGTTTTCAACTGGTGCTAAAGGATGCTTTTAGCATCGGGTATTTGATCTGGTGCTAAAGATTGGCACCTTTAGCACCGGAAGCTTAGCACCGGTTGGAAACCCGGTGCTAAAGGGGGTTCCTAACCGGTGCTAATGATGGTTTCTCTAGTAGTGGTTCTAGGTCGGTGTCGTGTCCACCACTACCTTTGTCATCTGATGTCCATGACACGCCACGGGCACCACAACACCACTTGAGATGTTGTTTAGCATCGTGCCTAATTATGGCGAGCTCCACATCTTCATTAGGTCCTTGTTCTATCTCAACCTCACGGCTACAATAATGTGCATACAACCTGAGTCGGCGGTCCATGACCTATATCTTCCTCGGGTACACCACTGCTCACTGTAGTTAACGCTGCTACGAGTAAGGCGGGATCGAGCGGCACGCCATGTGTTCGACGAGTCCCGCTTTGCCTTCTGATGGCCGCCTCCGACGAACCCTGCTACACCATCGCCGCCACCACAGCTCGATGACGACAACATCCACATCATGCGATGCAGGCCTATCACCATGTACTACGTACACCACCTCCGGTGCACATGGATCGATGCTCTGCCAACCTGCATCCTCACTTGTGCCGATCAAGCATGTCCTCTCCTCGGTGTCATCCACGGCACCTAGCCTTGCTCCTTGGACACTAGCTGCGTCAATCCACCCCACCCATGGCTCCTTCACCGGCTTCAACGACATATGACACAATAACATATCCACCCCACATACGCGCCACCATCCTCTTTAGGCTCTGCCACACCACACCGTTCGCCACTTCGAGACCATATGACGACATGCGCTTATGATGGGGTGTTAAGAAACTAATCGATGTAGAAATCATAAGACAAGTACACTTGTGTCATTTAATAGGTGGTTTCATACACTGATATGTAATCTTGAGATGACTTATTAGCCAACCCGTACAATAGGTTGTCATTTCGATTGTCTCCTAGTAATACTATATTCTTTAATTTGTGACAGAAAAAAGAAATATTATATAAGCTGCATGACAATATCTACTTGTACAATGGTGAAAAAATTATCTCGTAATCCTAAAATTTAGCTCATGAGGCAGTTATTTCACGAATCAATGACTTTCTTCTCTAACATTGTGGAACTGCATGTAAAAACCAATAGACTGATGACGTGTAGCAATGTACATGTCCTAGACACGTGGTTGTTTCGTGAAACAACTATTTCTTTCTCTCACCTTTCTCTGTCCTCAACATAACTCCTATGGTCTAGTGCATGAGACAACCTTTGAGACAGGTGATGTATAGCAATGTACCCACCCTAAATAATTTATAAAAAATCTAAGTATTTCTGTCGATTGAAATCCTTTGTTCTAAAGGGAATGCAGGAAATAAATTTTGCTATAGGATTGACCTAAAGTGAATTCTTTAGTTAAAGGTTCAACACAGATGGCCGTCATTTATTTACTACACCATTAGAATTTTTTTTAAAAAAGCCCTTTTAAATCTAATATTTTAATAATAACCCGTGGCAAACTAGATTTCTAAGAAGTAGCCCTTTTGGTCGTGCCATGCCTCGCGGAGCGACTCGCAACTGAGTCGCGCCACATGCACTGGCGCGACTCAACCGCCATGTCGGCTCGCCGACACGCACCGGCAAATATTCGCTGCCGACACGGCGCTGATGTGGCCACATGAGTCGCGCCACATGCACTGGTGCAACTCAGCATTATAAGTGTTTGCGCCGGGCCCGCCCCCTCCCTCCTCCCTCCTTTCTTCACCACTGTGCCCGAGCATGAGGGCTCCAATGGTGCCGCCTCCGACCGGCGCCCCCTAGATCCCCCCGTCTGAAGCCCGATTCGTGGGGGAAAAGCGGGGAAAACACTCCCACGAGGTACCTCCTCCACTCTACCGGTTTATTTTTCGTCTATTCCGTATATATTCGTGGATTTGGCATTCATATGGTTAAGTTAGGGTTTGGATTGAAATGATTGATTTAGTATGAATGTGCTACGATTTGTTGCGTTGTATCGTGTATGTGATTGATGGTGATGTGTTCTTATCGTGTGGAATAAATTACATGGAACGATTTCATTATATTTTTCATGTGTAGATATTGATATGGAAAATGATAACAAAAATTGGTGGAAATGATGGTTGTATGGTTGAAAGGATGGCATTTATCGTGGTAGTGGTGACTACATATTTGTCAATGAAAATGTAGGTTGAAATGTAATGTGTATGTGAAATTTGAAATAAATCTATATGTGAAATTTGAAATGAATACACAATAGAATTTGAAATGAAATGTAGTGGTAAATATATAGTATAATTTGAAATGAAATGTATATGTGAAGTTGTATGGTAGATGTGAATTGTGTAAATTGTGATTGAATTGTATATATTGTCATGTAAGGTAGTGAGTCGTATTAAAATGGTATAGTATTATGTGGATTGTTAATTTGCGGTGGTGTAGTACGTGCTTAAGTATTATGTATAGATGTTAATGTCTTTCTTGGTGTAAATTATATTTCTAGTTCCTCATATGCTCTTATTGTGGATTATTGATTATGTGTAGATGGATTGTTTAGTCAATATTTTTCCGGTGGCCTAGTACTTGAGAATGGGCAGTTTGAAAATATGGATCAAAAAGTTCAATGATTTGATAGCACTCCTAGTTATGATGATCTCATTGAAAGGGTTACAACCATGTTCATGGATGAGAGGGATGGATGTGAGTTACGAGTTCGTGGTAAGTTTGATGCCGGTGACAAGCGGTCTCACTATTTGCTAATGGATATTGACTCCGAGAATGATTGGATATTACCTCCATCTAGGGGTATCCCAGGAGGTAGATTTGTGGGATCGCCGGACCTAGAACTTGATGGTTAACGCGAAGACACAACACACAAGGATTTAGAGAGGTTCGGGCCGCTAGTGTAGCGTAATACCCTACGTCCTGTATGGTGGTTTTGTATAATGCGTCTTCTAGACGTTGGGTGGTTCTGTTGAACTCTCGCATGTTAGGCTTCTGTTATGCGGAGCTAGGGACCCTTGCCCTCCTTTATATCCCAGGGGGAAAGCTTACATGGTAAGTATCCTATTCGGTTATGATATGGGAGTCCTAGTTCTGTCAACGAAGCCGTAGCAGTTGGCGATGAAGCCGACTAGTCGGAGTCGATTCCGACTAGTTGTTGATGAAGCCATAGCCGCTTTCGACTAGTTTTAACTAGTCGAGAGTAGTCGAAGTAATCGTACGCCGAGTCGATGATGCCGATCTCGACTAGTTTTAATTAGTCGAGTAGTCGAAGTAGTCGTCGTCGAGTCGATGCTGCCGATCCCGACTAGTTTTAACTAGTCGATTTTAACTAGTCGAGTAGTCGAAGTAGTCGTACAGCAAGTCGATGCAGCCGGACGTCGATGCAGTCGTACTCGCGTGCATCTTCTTGTGTGCAGCAAGCAATGGATCTTTGGGTGGTCCTCCGTGTGCTTGTAGCAAAAATCCAAGAAGAATTATTCTGGCTATGTTTGCACCCAGCAACTCCTTGATTTATTATGCCGCTTCGGATGTGTCTTTTCTGATGCTTGATCCGCTCTCACTTTGACTTGATATCCGTGCGCTACTTGATCTATATGCTCAGCTTTTTGGAAACCAAACCAGCAAGTGCCGGTTTAGAATCCGATTGCGACTTGAACTTTTGACGACTTTGCACCGAATAGGTTGATGTCGAGTAGATCGCTCTTGTTGATGATAGGTCCATCAAGCTCTCCCACCCACGGTGGGCACTAAAGTGTCGAAGATTTATCTCGACTGCCTCCATCTAGGGGTATCCCAGGAGGTAGATTTATGGGTATCGCCGGACCTGGAACTTGATGGTTAACACGAAAACACAACACACAAGGATTTAGACGGGTTCGGGCCGCCAGTGTAGCGTAATACCCTACGTCCTCTATGGTGATTTTTTATATTGCGTCTTCTAGAAGTTAGGTGGTTCTGTTGATCTCTTGCCTGTTAGGCTTCTATTATGCAGAGCTAGGGACCCCTGCTCTCCTTTATATCCCAGGGGGCAAGGTTACATGGTAAGTATCCTAGTCGGTTAGAATATGGGAGTCCTAGTTGGATTACACGAGTAGTTCTACTTAGAGTAGGAGTCTTCCAAGTAGTCCTACTAGGACTCGATCTTCTATCTTGAGGGTACCCGGGGATGCATGTCCCACATAGGGAGGTCTCACACAGGAAGAAGTTAGGGTGCAACGGTCGAATGTAGTCCAAGCACCGCAAGTTCGACCGCCATAAGTGGTCCATTTACCACAAGACCAAGCACCAAATGTGGTCGCATCACCTCAAGTCGAACCAATAATTGATGTTCGACCACCACAAGTCCCTTAACGGAATACGGTCCAAGCACCATGTGGTGAAGCACCCCCTGCGGACGAAGTACCACGAGGTGAAACACCCATTGGTGACCAAGCACCATATATGCAGCAAAGATGGTATACCAATGTCCGACTCCGATTGCCGAAGCACCACCTATGAAATTACTTAGTGTTGTTGTTCTACGTCAACTCACAGCGTAAGAATTGAGTCAATTGGAAGCTGACAATGTTGAAGTACCTCCAGTACCTCTTTTCCATTCGTATATGTGGGATATGGGTAACCTAGGCCCACTATCAGACCAAACCACGGCGGCCAGAGCCCACGTCTGACAAGCTTGTGGGCCGACCCCTAGGAGGCCCACACAGGTTCCCTGACTTGGTGGACAAGTTTGATGAAGACCCGGCGGGCGGCTCATCCGGATATCCAGGGATATTCTGTTGTAACCGAGTCGGACTAGAGTCCTTATCGATGTCAAGTAGGTTTAGATGGAAACCGACTTGTAAACCCTAGCCCGTCACCCAATATAAGGCGGCCTAGGGCACCACCATGAGGGACACGACATTGCACCCCGCATTGTAACCCATACGCTCGTCCAAGCTACCTGAAGCTCGGCCGAGTACCAGCAATACAAACTACAGCACCGACACAGGACGTAGGGTATTATACCTCTAGGTAGCCCGAACCTGTCTAAATCAGTGCCTCCTTGTGTACCATCAAGTTGCTAGCTCATCAATCGCCCCGCCTACAAATCAACCACTCGGGTACCCCCAGGTGGATTGCCGGTCCTAAGGTCCGACAGTATCCACGGAAAGCCTATTGTGATTCGGGGTTACGCCTATGTGCCCTTGAAACCGATTGTGGGAATCCATTGATTGAGAAGGGTATGATATTTGATAGCTTGGAAGACCTGAAGTTCTTTCTAAGGGATTACTCGGTTTGACATCACCGGCCATACACTGTTGTGCGTTCTTCTGCTAAAGTAAGGTATACAGTTAAGTGTCAATGGGAAACTTGTCAATGGAGGGTATTGGCCCGTCCCAACCCCGATAAGCGAACCAAATGGAGAATAACTCAAGTTATGCAACCTCACACATGTGGAACATCAATCCCTTCATAAGAACATTCTCAATTGACAGCACGATATATTGCTACTCGTGTTGTCTCAACGGTTTATGCTGATCCTGGTGTTTATATTGCGAGCCTAATCGAGACAATCAAAGGGTTCACATCTTATACCGTGAAGTATGGTAAGGTATGGCATGCAAAGCAGATTATCGTGTCAATCTTGTGGGGTGAATGGAAGGATGCTTATGGTAGGGTGCCACAATTACTACATGCAATATCTTACTACAACCCCGGTACAAAATGGTGCACTCACACTGATGGCAGGTATGATCTCAACACTACAGGTGAAATGACCAAAGTCATGGAACGTGCTTATTGGTGCCTCCCGCAGTGTGTTGAGGCATTTAAGTATTGTAAGCCAGTGATTAGTGTTGACAGCACGTTCTTAACGGGAAAGTACAGGGGTGCCCTATTGATTGCCACAGGTGTGGATGGCGAGGATCGTCTAATCCCGCTAGCATTTGCTTTGGTAGAGGGGGAGACGAAAGAAAGTTGGTCATGGTTTTTACGTCTGGTGAGATGTCATTGGCCGGGAACGTCAAGTCTGCATTGTATCAGATCGGCATCAAGGCATCTTAAGCGCGGTTGACGAGTACGTGGATGGCTACAAACCACTTGTGGGCCGGTGGTGCATGCGACACTTTGCCTCGAATATATGGCAACAACAATGGAAGAAGAAAGTGATAGTGCAACTCAAGTTGACATGCGCATCTAAGGTCGATGCAACATTTGACAGGAGGCTCACTAAACTTAGGAAAATGTTGAATCCGGCCGCCACCGAGTGGCTAGAGGAGCAGTTGGAACACGATCATAAGTGGGTCCTTGCCTTTGACGGCGTTGGAGGTATGGAATGTGCAACACGAATATCTTAGAGGTCTTAAACAAAGTGTTGAAACGAGTCTGTGGTATGCCTGTGTCAGCTATATATAATTGAGTTCGCTTTCTACAAGGTCAATTCATACTTTGTTCTCAGGTGGCAGAAAACTAATCGTCAAATAGAAAGTCGGCCGAGGGAAAAATTATGGGGTAAGGGGGCACAGAAGTTGTTAGATACAAAAGGTTTGAAAGCAGCAACTATGAATGTAGTTTTGTTTGATCCTAGATCATTAGTGTACTCTGTTAGGACTGCTTCTGCACTAACACTAGGCGGAGAGAGTTCTAGAGGCCGCGTATATAAAGTTGATCTCACCACTGGGACCTGTACGTGTTGTGTGCCTCAATTGCTACACGTTCCTTGTGCCCATGTGATGGCTGCCTGCCTTGCAAGAGGAGTTGATCCCCTATCAACAACATACATGTCACCATATTATGCAAAGGAAATGGTGCTCAAGACTTGGAGCCCTCGGTTCGAGCCTATATTGGATCCATCCCAATGGCCAGAATACAATGGTTGCAACTATGTCCCTGATCCTGACAAAAAGAAAACTAAGAGAGGACGGAGAAAGAAGAAACGTTTCCGCAACGAGATTGACTATAGTAACGGTTGGGTGATGACATTTTAAGCTTTGGTGATTTCGACGAAGATGCCAGTGATATCCGGTGTGGGGTTTGCCATGATGTTGGCCACCGAATGGAACAACACAAGTTGAGCGCCAAAACATTGTCCCAAAGTAAGCGTAAAAAGTACCCGAAGAAGAAAAAGAAGAAAGCCAATGGTACATCTAGATTGGTAGGTTTATGTGGGTTTGTTATTGCATTAATATTTCTTTTGTTTATGGTTTATACACATATGTTGTTCATTATATTCTTGTCATATAAATGTGGTTATGATTATTTCAATTGCACTAATCATTGTTTTTCTATTTTCAGGGAGATGGCGCACCATCCTCGGTACCACCTCCTTGATGTTGAGTACGACGAGTCCCACTATGGCCAGTTCATAGAGGAGCGTGTCCATGTATGGGAACATTTAGTATGATATTAATGTTGTCCTATTAGTGTTACATATTTATACAATATGTTATTAATTTGAACCTTTATTTGTCAGGTGTTGCGGCCGCTTCGTGTCCGCACACACCACCCGCTTGGTTGGGATGAGCGGTACGCCTCGTACCTTCGCGCTGCAGGGTTCCTCCCCCTGGCATGGGTGATTCGGGACGGCCTCCCCAAGATGGACCACTCCGCCCTGACAGCTTCGGTGGACCGTTGGAGGCCGGAGACTCACACCTTCCACCTTCCTTGCGGTGAGATGACAGTGACACTCCAGGACGTCGCTATGATCCTTAGTCTGCCAATTGACGATGTGCGGCGGTCACAGGGATGATCGACCCGGCCGGATGGAGGGATGTGGCAGAGTTGTTGCTAGGTGTTCGTCCTCCAGAAGCTCCTGAGGATGTGAAGGCTAGGAAGACATCTGGGGTGAGTACCTCATGGTTGGTTCAGCACTTCGGTTAGCCACCCCCTTAGGGTGTTGACGATGGTGTGGTGCAGAGGTTTGCTCGAGCCTGGCTGTGGCACATGGTCGGTGGTTTCTTGTTTTCGGATGGCCAGGGGAACACCACCTCGTGGATGTGGCTTCCCTTACTTGGTCAGGAGGGGAACACCACCTTGATTGCTTCACCTCAGCTGGAATGCCGCATAAGCAATTTGGGACCGGGAGCGGCGGAGGCACCGGCCCCTTGTCCCAGCCCTCATCAGGGTAACAACCCCACCCTCTTTTCTTCAACACGTCCCTAGGATTATTGAAATTCATTCCAAACCCTACACAATAAAATTCAAACTAGTGTCATATACTAGTGCATGCAATTCATTCCACACGATCGACATACATTCCCACCTCACATATATACGATATAACGCAACAAATCATACCCGATTCGTATTCTAGGCTAATCTTTTTTCAAACCCTAACCCAAATCCTACACATTTCAAATCAAGCACAATCGAACGAACGGAAACAAACAAGACAGATAGAATAAGGGAGGTACCTCGTGGGAGTCTTCTCCTGCTTGCTTCCACACCTCAAATCGGGCCACAAATGCGGGGATCTAGAGGGCGGAGGTGAGAGGCGGCGCCATGGCAGAGCTGAAGCTCGAGCAAGAGTTAGGTAAGGGAAATGAGAGAAGAGAAGAAGAAGCTCGGGCCGAACAGTTATGTTGTTGAGTCGCGCCAGGCCGGATGGCGCGACTCCGTCGCGCCACTGCATGTGGCGCGACTCGTGTAGCCACGTCAGCGCCACGTCGGCAGCGCATATTTGCCGGCGCGTGCGGCTGTGCCGACGTGGCGGCCGGGTCGCGCCGTGCCGGTGCATTTGGCGCAACTCAGTTGCGAGTCGCGCCGCGTGACGTGACCAAAAGGGCTACTTCTTGAAAATCTAGTTTGCGACGGGTTATTATTAAAATATTAGATTTAAAAGGGCTTTTTAAAAAAAACTCACACCATTATAACACAGTACTGGCCTGTACCGAACATATGTACTTTTTTCTGGTCATAGTGCTCGCAAGTCGACACGTGTCCCTTCATGCAATTTAAATCTCATCGAAATATAGTTTGTTTAATTATCCATCACGTTTGTATTTTTCGTATTGAGAGTGGAATATAATACATGCGAAGACAGAGACAGCATCCAAAAGCTACCTTGACAAGGACATATGCCTCAAGTGGATATAAACACTAGCCCCCACCAGCAAATAATAGAATTTTGATTTTTGTGCTCAGCCAAATGTCCTTCCTTCGGGTTTAGAGGCTGTTTGGAACCACCAGCTAATTGATGTAGCTAATTTTAGGTATGGTGGATCTAAACAGGACTAACTAATTCTCAGCTAATGTTAATTTCATTAGTTGAATAGTAACTATCCAATTAGTAGATCCAACCTAGCTAATTTCAGCTAACTAGCCAATGAATTAGCTCGTGGATCCAAACATGGCCTTAATCTTTTGTGGCAGTTCATTTTGATTTTTTTTAAAATCATGTTATATAGAGGGGGTTGGGGAATATTGAAGATGTAAATAAACTGCTAGTTACTACTATGTGTGTTCCAAATTACTATTCATTGTTGACTTTTTTCTTGTAAAGTTTGACCATTCATATATCTATTCAAAAAATTATACTAGTATCAAATATTTTGTTTGTGATTTTCTTTATCATCGTATATAATTTAAGTATGACTTACTTTTTCATATATTTAGATTCAATTTTTGAATAAGACCAATAGTCAAACGTTGTGAAAAAAGTCAATGGCGAATAGTAATTTAGAACGCAGGACATCTCAATTCCAGCGCATGCTTATACTTAGTAACATCATTCTCTTTTGCTAGCTATGATAAATGTCTAAGGTTAAAACCATTGACATGAGAGATTGAATATGTTGGATTTCTGATCCAATATTAGTGGAATCAGTAGTGGAGATTTCGAGTCTATAATTCGTATTCCAGTTTCCATCTTTTTATGAACATATGTACTGCGGCTGGTAAACTGCGGAAAGCAGCTCGTCCATATCAGTGATATTGTTATCAGTCAGATAGAACCAAGATCAGAATGTGCAATTGGCAGTTGATAATGATATGCTTTGGATCATGAAGGGTACCCCATATTCTCCCATTGGACCGCAGGGATGGGCATGACGTTGATGTCCCGGCTAAGGTCGCTCGCTTCCAAATCTCACTATGCTGTCCCATTTTGGAGGAGGAGCACCTGCCTTGATTTCCCAAAGAATATACTTTTTTCTGACAGAGAGATCGACTCTCTTTATATTAACAACTAAAATTCCACAGTATGGCCTTTTGAAAAATAAATTCCACAATACAAATTGTAGGTCTAAATAATCTCTGCTAGTGGGTGGTGCGTCCTATTGGCTCAATAAACCACCGTTACCTCAGAAACTACCACAGAAGGAATGGATAAAATAGTGAAAAAAATATTATCATCGATAATTCAACATTTTTTTCTTAGAGTTCCTAATAACAATTCAAGTAAGATGTCGGAAGGATGCTCCTATGAGAAAGGCAACCCCTAAAAATGATAGGAAGGTGTTCTACTTTATTTCAAAATGATTTTCTCATGCGCATCGATTACTTGAGCGACTGGAAACAAAGTTCCGGCCTCTACACAAGGTGTAAGCAATTCATCTGTTACGTGTGGTTTTTGCCGACCAGAACTTGGTAAATACGTAGTTTTTCGTCACCGAAAAATAAACGGAAACGTTTGAACATACGTTATATGTATGTTTCCAGGTGGATTTAACCTGTCGACAACCAGTGTATTGTTGGACTATGTCGGAACTGATTGCTACGGCTCACTGGAGGACACGTAGGGAAAGGAAAGGGAGGTAAGAAAGACGACGACTTGAGAGCTTGAGCAGAGCTACCCATTAGAAGCAGATCACGATCTGTACGTTCGATGCGAATGCGACATATAAGTGCTAATCCATTCGCCGTGCAGACGTGGATGTGGCTTGTCTGTCACCCATGGCCAAGCCGGAATCCGAGAATTGTTAATTCAGAGAACTGCAGAGCAGTCATCACTAGACCTGGCAGGTCGGCTGCTTGTAAATTGTAACTTCTCCCGGCCCGGCGGTTGTACTTGTTCTGTGATTGCTAGTGGTAGCAACAGCACGGACGACTAACAGCTCAGATTGAATAGAGCTGTGAAGTCAACAAAATTAAGTCAAGATCATAGATAGTCGACTGAATTTAATTTTTTTTAGGGTGAATTGCTTAAACGTTGTTGATACAGTATGCACCACAATATGTAATCTTCATCTTTCTTACGATCCGTTCTCATTGTATTAATCACTAGCAAATGTGCCCGTGCGTTGCTACGGACATAGACCTTATGAATATATATTTAGAGAATTAACCTGTTCTGTTACATGTAGATTTATTTCTTGTTTTCTCTCATGTTTTAATTTAATTTCAGCGTATCACACTTATATTTGGTCTCTGTAATATACGTGAATATGAAAACAGGCACATAAGGCCCACCTGTCGGTATTGTGCGAGAAAAGGACAAAATATTTTTTTCTTTATTATTAGATAGAGATATAAATGCTAAAGCTTGAACGTATAAAACTTAGTAAATGAAAAATCAAATGTCAAAATAAGGTAGCGCTGAACATATACCCTTAATAGGATCTAGTACGAAACAGCGACTCAACATCTCCCTGCTTCCTTCAGATCTTACTCTTTTCTTTGTCCCTGAAATAGAGCCGCACCACGAAGCTGATTTCTTCTTAAAACTCAAGCACCAGCACAGCAGCTCCAGGCAACACCTCCTTGTGCCTTTTCTCACTGGACACCTGCAGCGGCGGCGGCAGCATCACAGCAGCACCAGGGCAACACCTCCCTGTGCCTGTCCGTTGGAAGCGCGGACAAAACTCCTGGGCGTGTGGGTCAAGGTCTCGATCGGTGCGCATAGACCATGTTCAAGTCCAGCTCGGTGGCAGGCTGGCAGCGGCACAGTCCAAGTCCGGCCCGGTTCAAGTTAGAGAAATCGCGGACGACGGACCAAAAGCCGGAGAAGGCAGGGGGTTTTCATAAAACTAGGACGTACCACAGAATCAATTATATAACGTACCGTCGAATCAATCCTTGCTTTATAATTAGATAGAGATCTGATCAACATTGGTCAGTTGGTAAGGTTTTTGTGGAAAACCTGTCCATGAGGGTTCGAGTTGGTGTCGTATTTTTTTGTGGATTTATTTCAGGATTTAATCAATGTTATTCTTTCTATCAGTAGCAAGCGACATCTGTCGACAGCGGAGCTGAGGCATCAGTTGTCGGACCTTAGGACCGGCAATCCACCTGGGGGTACCCGAGTGGTTGATTTGTAGGCGGGGCGATTGATGAACTAGTAGCTTGATGGTACACAGGAGGCACTGATTTAGACAGGTTCGGGCTACCCGGAGGTATAATACCCTACGTCCTGTGTCGGTGGTTGTATTGTATTGTTGTATTCGGATGATCTCCGATGGTTCTCGCCGTGATTGGATGCCCCCATCTAGGGACCCTTGCCCTCCTTTATATATCCAGGAGGTAAGGTTACAATCTGAGTATTTTTCATATAGGATTATTTACAATAGGGGGTCCTAGTAGGAGTAGGAGTCTACTAGGACTCGGTCTTCTTTGGGCCGGCCGCCGCCGCCCTCGATGATGGGCCCTAGGGTACCCATATCCCATATCAGTGGTAACTTTTTGAACCTCAAGATCGGATCTGTTGGCCCAGTCTCTCAGATGTGCTAATTGGGGTAAGGTTCGTGTACGTATGAGTGTGTGTATGAGTGCCTACATCAATACTGTTCTTTCAAAAAAATACAAAAAGATTTACAATATATTGATATTCTAGTATCCAGAACCAGTTTGTGAAAATGTGATAATATACAGCTCCTACTTCAATAATAATATGTTATTTTCCTAGTCAGACAAGGTTCAATACTCCTCTTTTTAAGACAAAGCTAGGGGTTGTCGTCTTCTGTATATGGTCTAGTTTTTTTTATACGTTAGTCCGTACTTCTAGCTCTTCGTTTCAGATGCACAAAGCAAACCCATGTACCACCTTGGAAAAATGAATGTCTATCAAAATTTATGTGGGGATGGAAAAAGGGGCCAAAAGAACATGAACAGTCTTCTGCAAATTAAAAACTATTCGCTTTGACTCACTGTAAATTGGGGCTCGTTTTAAACCCATGTTACTTTCATACTTTCCTTGGTTTTTATGCACAATTTAGTCCTAATGGGCCAAAACCTGCTCCCAAACCCACCCCGCCCCATTTCTAGCTAGTTGCATGTACCAACCCAACCCAACCCAAAAATCTAGCTAGTAAACCCGCCCCGCCCCAATTCATTCCCTATGGTCAAAACCCATGGAGTACCCATGGGTCTTAGTTTGGGAGTCTTACTCTTGAGGTGGGTCCCACATATTAGATCTATCGCCATACTTTGTACAAAGTTGATGATTATGATCTTGAGCATCACCAACAAATTTCAGTCAATTTGGCTAAAATTTTATAGTGTGAACGTGAAGTTTTAGTTTTAGGGTCCGACTCCGAGCGTGGGGTCCGCATGTAGGTCTAGTCACTCAACTTTGCACAAAGTTGCTACTTATTATACTGAGCCATCTCCAACAAATTTCGGTCAATTTTACTAAAATTTTATAGTGTGAACGTGAGGTTTTAATTTTAGGATCCGACTCCTGACGTGGGGCCCACCTCTAGGTCTAGTCACACTAATTTGCATAAAGTTGCTGCTTATCATACCGAGTCACCTCCAATAAATTTCAGTCAATTTTGCTAAAATTTAGTAGTGTAAACGCGAGGTTTTAATTTTAAGGTCCGACTCCTGACGTGGGACCCACTAGCCATAAAGTACATGTAAACTCCATTGAGGATACGACCCATTTTAACCCATTCCAACCCACACCGACCCACATTTATGCTAGACCCGCCCCACCCCGCCCCACTTATTGATACAACCCATTTTAACCCATCCAAACACAACCCATATCAAAACCCAACCCATAAAACCCGCTAGGACCCGACCCATTAGTAGGCCTAATTTAGTCTCCCCTGATAAAGAGAGATGACACAAAGACAGAATGCACCTTTTCTCAAAAAAAACAAAGACAGAATGCACAAGAAACTATATTTCTTTTGCCTAGTAGGCATTTGCAATTTACAGGACATTATCTTCAGGGGATAAGACCAGTATAATTCTGGCATATCAAGTCGGCATCTGCGTGAGTCGTGTTTTGTAAGCACATGCTGACCACGCTGCTACATTCCAAGGGGTCATCAACCACTATGTTCCATAGCATCAACATTTCGAAAACGATTCAAATCCCCAGTTGGGACCCAGAGGCCAAATCTTTTCTTCATATTTTTTTTGGAAGTGCGATTTTGTAGGCTTCCATATTTTGGCCATGGCATCTAAGAGCACATAGATCTTCTTTGGCCTTGGGGGACCGTGCATTAAGACGCGGCGAGTATGCAATTTACATCACCTCTCTGGCGAGGACATGGAATGCAGATATGTACAACAATACAATTCAAGACCAGATCATTGTCAGACCGTGCATCCCATTGTCATGAGTGAAATTATATGAATCCACTCCACCCCAAACCACCACCACCACACACCAATCCAACCCAAACCACCACCACCACACACCAATCCAACCCAAATCCAACCCAAACATTTGAACTCATAATGTAATAACTATTAGCCAAACTATGGTTACAACCCAATAAAAACTCGTTTTTTAAAAAAATATATAATATAGATTCTTTTCAAACTGCTTTGCACAGAGGAGCTGTCAGACATACTGAGTCATCTCCAACAAATTTCGGTCAATTTTGATAAAATTTTATAGTGTGAACGCGAGGTTTTAATTCCAGGGTCCGGCTCTTGATATGGGGCCCACGTGTAGGTCTAGCAACATTGCTTTGCACAGAGGAGCTGCCAGGCATACTGAGTCATCTCCAACAAATTTCGGTCAATTTCGATAAAATTTTATAGTGTGAACGCGATGTTTTAATTCCAGGGTCCGGCTCTTGACATGGGGCCCACGTGTAGGTCTAGCCACACTGCTTTGCACAGAGTAGCCGCCAGTTATACTGAGTCATCTCCAACAAATTTCAGTCAATTTCGATAAAATTTTATAGTGCGAACGCGAGATTTTAATTCCAGGGTCCAGCTCTACACAAAGAACCCATTTCAACCCAACCCAATCCAACCCAACCCGTATTTACGTAGAACCTACTTCACCCCACCTCATTAACTAATATAACTCATTTCAACCCACTCCAATACACCCCACATCAAAATCCAACCCATTAAATCCATTTGAAACCAAACCGTTTGCAGGGTGACGTGCAGTGTGATCACTGCACATGCCGGGGAAAATGAAGTTGAAGAAAGACTTTTCTTACCGCGCCCACATGGTCCCAGTCCCACTGCCAGCGGGAACCCACAGCAACCGGGAGAGTGACGGGGAAAGGGCTCGGGGCGTCGCGTAGCCACCGGGCTGGCCCCACCGGAAATCCCGTCGGAGCCAATCGCAGGCGCCCGCGCCGGATGCTGCCCTGCCCTTCGACCAATCACGTCGCAGATAAGACATGCAGGTGTGCCCCACCGCGACACCAAAAGTGCAAAGTACACACCGTGGGTCCCCAAAAAAGCGCACGGCCGGGCCCACCACTTCCTACGATATTTTCTGCACCAAAAAATTGTATTCTACGGTGTACAAAAGCTCAAAATGTACATCAATACGTACATGTGAGTACTTACGTCCCATCCCATATAACGCGTACAGGAGACATAATCCATCACTGAACAGCAAGATCGTTGCGCGCTGCTTTGACGAGAGATGGCCACGGACAGCTCGGCTATGAAGGCGGCGGCGGCGGCGGTGGGCGGCAAGGCGGCGCGGGCCTGCGACGGGTGCCTGCGCCGGCGGGCGAGGTGGTACTGCGCCGCCGACGACGCGTTCCTGTGCCAGGGCTGCGACACGTCCGTGCACTCGGCGAACCCGCTCGCGCGGCGGCACGAGCGGCAGCGCCTGCGGCCGACGTCGCCGCCGCTGCAACACACGGCGCCGCCGCCGGCGAAGCGCGACGAGGTGGTCCCCGCGTGGTTCGGGCGCAAGGCGCGCACGCCCCGGGGCGGGCACGGGCATGGCGCCAAGAGCGCCGTCGCGCATCAGGCCCTGTCGCGGCGGCTCGTCGTCGTGCCGGAGGCAGCGGGCGGCGGTGACGGTAACGACGACGACTCCCCCGACGGCCGGAACGGCGGGGAAGGGGAGGTGGAGGTGGAGGAGGAGGAGGAGCAGCTGCTCTACCGCGTGCCCATCTTTGACCCCGCCCTCGCCGAGTTCTGCTCGCCGCCGCCTCTCGAGGACTCGGCGGTGGCTCTCGCCGCGTCCTGCAACGAGGACGGCGGCGCCGTCGAGGACCCCGCGAGCAGGCCGGATCCGGCGGCGGCGCCGGCGCAGTTGTTCTTCCCTGACGGCGGCCATTGCAGCTTCGAGCCCACGGACGCGGAGCTCAGGGAGTTCGCCGCTGACATGGAAGCCCTCCTGGGGCGCGGCCTCGACGACGGCAACGAGGAGGACTCGTCGTTCTACATGGAGACGCTGGGCCTCCTTGACCCGGCGGTGGACGACGACGACAACGCCGGGATGGTCAAGGCGGAGTTCGACGGCGGCACGATGGCGTGCGGCGGCGGCGGCCTCGAGCTGGGGCCTGAGGCGTCCGACGAGATGCTGGACATCGACTTCGACTACGAGGAGACGACACCGCCGGACGAGAAGGCCGCGAGCAGCGACACGGCGAGCGCCCAGTTCCAGCAGACGAGCCTCTCGCTCACCCTCAACTACGAGGCCATCATCAAGAGCTGGGGCACCTCGCCGTGGACCGGCGGCGGCGACCGGCCGCACGTCAAGCTCGACGACGCCTGGCCCCACGATTACACGGTACGTCGGCGCGCGCGCTCGTGTCGTGACATCGTGCGTCTGCTCGATCTCCTCCGTGTTCGAGGATAAAAAAACACATCGCACGTCTGCAGAACACTGCAGATTATCTCGGAGACATTTTTAATTGTTAACATCGATTCGATTGTGGTTGTATGCGCAGGGCATGTGGGTCGGCCATGGCGTGGAGGAGCTCGGCACGCCGAGGCTGGGGATGATAGCGGACGACGGCGGCCGGGAGGCGCGGGTGTCGCGGTACCGGGAGAAGCGGCGGACGCGGCTCTTCTCCAAGAAGATCCGGTACGAGGTGCGCAAGCTCAACGCCGAGAAGCGGCCGCGGATGAAGGGCCGCTTCGTCAAGCGCACCACGGCCGGGGGCGGCGTCGCCGTCGCCGGCCTCGCGTAAAAACTAATAAGCCCTCCGGCGTGCACGCACGCATGCACACGGCCGGTGCGTGTGCGTGTACGGTGTAGCGCGTGCCCGCGCGCGTGGCTGCATGCACACGGAGAGGTTGGGGCGCCGGCCGCCGTGCCGCACGTCCGTCGTCGATCGTAAATGATGACAGGAACAAAACAACTCGTCGAAGATGCTTTTAGTTCATTCAACATTTCAACTGAATTAAATTTTGTGCCATTTTTTTTACACGGATCAGTTCGCCACTGATGGTGTAGGTCGTGCCTTCGAGTGGCACATGGATTGCCTGGGGCGATGGTCGAGTAATAATACTAGTGCAGTAGTACGTGCTGGCTAATAAGTGAATTGTAATGGTTGGTTGGACATGTCGTCAGAAGTATTTTTGCCCTTTGCTTCAGAGGGTTTGTCGTCACTTTGTCAGTCGGCTGCTCTGTGTATATGCACATTGTTGACACCAAAATTGGCAATAGTGCAAACCGGTCTGACCGGTATGCACAAACCGGTCATACCGGTTTGGGTAATGTTGTCAAAATACGATTTAGACTTCACCATTGGGTAGCTCTCGTCGAGGCGATCAAGATGCATATGTGGAACGGCTAATTTGGACTCCGGATGAGAGAGTTGCGACTTCGACAAGATTTGCTCTCGAGGGAAACTGGTCTGACCGGTTTGCCCAACCGGTCAGACCGGTTTGGGTCTGTAATTCGAGTAGGTTTAGGATTCTATGTTTTATCCCGTATTGTAACAGAACTTGAAGGGGTACGACTTCCCCAGCCTATAAATATAAAGGCTCAAGGCCGATTGAGGTATTCCCAATCGAACCAACATATTTGTCCTTTACTTTTTATCCCTCAAACCCTAATCTCTTCCAAACCCTATCCTCTGTTCTTTGCTCGTCTCTACGGCGTACAAAGGTGTTCTAGGTGGCCTGCCGACTCTAGAGCAACCCTAGCTTGCTTGAGCTCCGACGGGGTCCCTCCCGAACTCGAGTTTCTAGGTCTTCACGATCTCCCGCCTGAAAGCGGTCCGACCGGTTCTTGAAACCGGTCTGACCGGTTTGCCCCGGGGAGGTCGGAGTGTTGGCCGTTGTGACGGCCGTGCTGCGCGTTTGTGCGTTCTCGAGTGTGTTGGCACATCTTTGCGTCAACATACTTTTTGGCGACTCCGCTGGGGAAAAGATCTTGGTTTAAAAACCGATCTAGTTTTCTCCAAAGAAGATGGGTTCTATCTCCGATTCCGACAACGACAACATCATCGCAGCAACGATGGAGGAGCTCACTGAAGAGGAGCGCAAGGAGTACCTGATCGCTATGGAACACTTCAAGGCGCAATTCTTGAAGGGTTTCAAGAAGGATTATGGTGGCTCCATTAGAAGTGTCGAGGAATTTGTCATGCCTTCTTTCAAAGTGACTAATAGTCAAGTTGAAGGATTTCCCAAGGTAAATAATGACCCATCTGATCTCATGAAGCAATTATCACTTATGATAGATGAAAAATTTTCAGTAGCAAATATTATTGGTGATAAGCTTGTTTCTTTATCCGATGAATTAAATACATTGAAAAAGAGTAAAAATATTGTAGATGATTCTTTTCCATCGGATAATTTAAAATTTAGCTCGTCAGGTGTGCTAGAAAATATTCTAGATCCAAATTTGGGCATACCGGCGAATTTCTTTGCTGGACAGACATCACATGCACCATCGGCCAGCAAACCGGTTAGACCGGTTTTCCGAACCGGTCAGACCGGTCTGCCCAGTTTCACAGCTGGTCAGGCCGTTTCTGTGGTTGGAAGTCATTTATCCTCACCAATGCCTAGTTCGGCCGCTTCTGGTCGAACTAATGAGATTGGTATAGCATGTTTATATCAAAAACCATATCCTCAGGAATTTGATCTTGTTCCCTATCCTGTTGGTTGGCGTGTTCCTGAGTTCACTAAATTTAATGGTGTTGATACTTGTACAACTTGGGATCATGTGAGTCAATACATTCTACAGTTAGGAATTGCGGGCTTTCACGAGTCTTTGCGTGTGCGCTTATTCTCATTATCTCTTACTGGAAAGGCTTTTGCTTGGTTCTCTTCGCTCACTCCGAATTCTATACAAACATGGAGTCAACTAGAGCATAGATTTCGAGATCACTTCTTTAATAGAGAGAACGAAGCTAAAATGACAGATTTGACATCGATTACGCAAGGTCGCGATGAATCGGTCATTGATTATTTTAGAAGATTTAAAGATGTTAAGAACCGATGTTTAGGTTTGACAATTTCTGAGAAGGATTTAGCTAATTTGGCTTTTGCGGGTTTACAACCTCATTTGAAAGAAAAAATAGAAGGTTTTAGTTCTGTTAATTATTTGCAAATGATGGTTATCAATTTAGAATATAGATTAAGAAATACAAAAGAACCCGTTAAAACTCATCAGTCCAAGGTGCATATTGTTGATCATAATTCTGATAGTTTGGACGATGAGAGTAAAGAAATTTGTGCTGCTGAATTTGTTTGGCCATCAAACGCCGAACCATGTTCTTGCCCTTCACTCAAGCCGATGCAGAAAAATCGGCAAGGCGAAGTGAAATTTACTTTTGATGTTGCCAAATGCGAGCATGTTTTTGATGAATTGCTCAAGAGCGGAAACATTCGATTCTCATGCTATACTATCGTCGGAGGACCTGAAAGGGCATGCATATTGTAAGTGGCAGAATTCTTTTTTGTATGCAACTACTGATTATAATATTTTCCATCGACGGATACAATCGCCATTAATGAGGGACGATTGTTATTAGCTGAGACACAAATTGATGAAGCTCTTCTATCTGTTCATACTTTGAATCTGAATAATCCCAAAATACTTATTCGGCCGGAGCAAGCCGAACGAGCCAAAGGGAAAAATGTGATCATTGGAGAACCAAGGCCGAATAATGTCAATGACAAAATTTCGGCTAGAAAGGTGATGTTTGGAAAGACTTTGGATGGAAAAGAGTCTCTGAAGATTACTATTGAAACATCTAAGCCCGGGGGGCAAGAGAGTTCACCTAAAGAAGGTCGGTCCGCTGATCAGGCGAAACCGGTCAGACCGGTTTCTCAAACCGGTCAGACCGGTTTGTCCCAGGATCGACCAGGAACTCTCAAACCTAGGCGCTCGGAAGTGGGTACTTGTAAGGTGGATGATCAGTTCCTGAATAGGTACACAAAGGCCGTTCAAGTTGATCGGCCAACAAAAAAGAAATCAAAAGCAACATCACGTCGGAATAATTCTGCATCTCCAAGAGGGAATAGCAAGCATCAAGATGATGTTATTACTGTGTTTCCCCCACAAAAATTGTGTACTACCATGCCATGGGTATTTCCCGCATCAAATTCTCAATATCCGACGTGGGATCAAGGGGTGTGGATGCAATACTTCCCTATGCCACAACCACCTCAGGATTATATGGGGAAAAATCACAGGACTCCAGTACATGACCGATTGGGTTCATACCAATCAGGTCCGGTGCCAGCGGTCAGACCGGTTTCATCAAACCGGTCAGACCGGTTTTGGTCTGATCAGAAGCCGCATGTTCCTCCTAAGCAAGAATACCGTGTAAAGAAGAAGAAGGAGGATGTGTAGCCTGTAGTTGGTTCAAAGCAAATTAAAGTTGATGGGTTTGCGACAGTTGGTGATATTCCAGTAATTATGCAAGATTTGGATAAAGAGCCGATTGTTATTGGAGATTCGGATGCTGTTGCAGATAAAGGACATGTCAAGACAGATGATCGTGAAGCTAGCAGTAGCAAGTTTGCAAAAAAAGTACTATCAACCCAGGTGGTGTCCATCGGGTTTGAATCATACGCAGAAAAGAAAGTTGCAACGCTTGCGCAATAAAGAGAAAAGGGAGCAGGAAACAGAGATGCTGAGAAGTGAAAAACTTAACAGTCACAAACACATGATTCCTCAAGGCAAGGAGTGGCGAATCAAGTCAAGTGGCCAGCCAGCAGCCAAAGCGGTCAGACCGGTTTTGCCAACCGGTCAGACCGGTTTCGGAGAATCCGGTACAAGACAGTCAGCCGAATCAATGGTATTTGGTTCGGTTCCCGATGACTTTGTGGTGACAGTGGAAGAATTTGCTTGTCTCCACTTTGGACCTCATGATGCTGTGTTCTCTAAGCCTAAGGAATCGGTTGATCACTTGGAAGCTTTATATATGAAAGGATATATCAATGGAAAGCCGATTTCACGGATGCTAGTCGATGGAGGGGCTGTTGTGAATCTCATGCCTTACACTCTTTTCAAGGAACTTGGCGGGAAAGATGAAGAGCTGGTCAAGACAAATGTGACGATTACCGGCGTGGGAGAAGATAATCATATTAATATAAAGGGAATTGCTTCCGTTGAATTGGCTATTGGAAGCAAGACGCTCGATACAGTCTTCTTCATTGCAAAGGTGCAAGGTAACTTTAGTTTAATTCTTGGACGCGATTGGATTCATGCAAATCAATGTGTGCCGTCTACCTTGCATCAATTACTTATTCAGTGGATCGGTGATGAGACTGAAGTGGTACATGGTGATAATTGTTTTTATGATCGATCTTGATCTTATTGATACACATGGGCTTATCGGGCTTGTTTGTCCGATTAAGAATTATTCAGTTGCAACAAATATGTTTTGTCCTTGCTATGTTAAAACCGATGAAAAATCGGCTTCGTTTGTGATAATCAATGGCTCATGCAAGTGAGTCGCCTAAAACCGGTCAGACCGGATTTGGAACCGGTCAGACCGGTTTGCTTAGACCATCTAAATTTAGAGCGGCTTCAACAGCAAATTGATCACTATCGGGCGTATATGAACGATATGTGTACAGCAAGAAAAGTTCACGAGTAATTCGGCTATTATATTCATTCTTTGGGCCGATTTCTCGGTTTTTGTGATTAAAATAATTTATGGATGCAATATTGGATTAATTTACCATTCTTCAATTCTCAAGTTGAAGTGTTTCGAAGACCTATTAACATTTAAAGCAATTTGGTCATTTTTTGCATCCATGATGGTCTACAAGCGTGGGGATGGTTTTGTTCAAAAATTTCATAAGTTAGATCTTGATGATAATCTGATCTTGGTCATTTTCGTCGTGATTGCGGCATATTAATTAATAAGGCCGGTTGGAATATTTTACACTAACAAGCAAGTCCTCTATGGTTCTTTTACTTCGGCTAAAGGTTTTTTGATTCAAGGATATGAAGCTGCTGGATGTTATTATACATTTTCAGTTGTGATTATAGAAGACCAAAGACCAATTGCTATTCATTGTAATTGGGTCAGTTCGTACATCCATGATCATTTGAAGTACAAGATTGACATTGAGCCAAATTCTAGACAATCATGGCCGAAGTAGTATATATTTAGGTTCATATCTCATGGAAGATGCAGGAATATGAGCAGCATGGTGAATTCATCGTCATGAGAATCAAGATATATGGAGAATTGAGGATTTTCCATCATTAGAGACAAGTTGTGATTGATGTGCGAGTGCTTGTCATTGTTTCAGTGCAATCTTGGCTTGAAGAAATGTTTCTTGCTACGCAAGCTTTACCAAGAAACAGGGGGGCATGTGTTGACACCCAAAATTGGCAATAGTGCAAACCGGTCTGACCGGTATGCACAAACCGGTATGACCGGTTTGGGTAATGTTGTCAAAATACGATTTGGACTTCACCATTGTGTAGCTCTCATCGAGGCGATCAAGATGCATATGTGGAACGGCTAATTTGGACTCCGGATGAGAGAGTTGCGACTTCGACAAGATTTGCTCTCGAGGGAAACCGGTCTGACCGGTTTGCCCAACCGGTCAGACCGGTTTGGGTCTGTAATTCGAGTAGGTTTAGGATTCTATGTTTTATCCCGTATTGTAACCGAACTTGAAGGGATACGACTTCCCCAGCCTATAAATATAAAGGCTCAAGGCCGATTGAGGTGTTCCCAATCGAACCAACATATTTGTCCTTTACTTTTTATCCCTCAAACCCTAATCTCTTCCAAACCCTATCCTCTGTTCTTTGCTCGTCTCTACGGCGTACAAAGGCGTTCTAGGTGGCCTGCCGACCCTAGAGCAACCCTAGCTTGCGTGAGCTCCGACGGGGTCCCTCCCGAACTCGAGTTTCTAGGTCTTCACGATCTCCCGCCTGAAAGGGAAACCGGTCTGACCGGTTTGCCCCGGGGAGGTCGGAGTGTTGGCCGTTGCGACGGCCGTGCTGCGCGTTCGTGCGTTCTCGAGTGTGTTGGCACATCTTTGCGTCAACACACATGATGGCCATTGGCCCTTGCTGGGTCCTTTTTTTTGGGGGTGGAATGCATATTGTACCTCCAAAGAACATACATGAAAATATATTTGTAATATATATGACTTCCTATTTGAAATGATATTGATGAATGTTATAGCTGCCAGCGCCATATGGCAATAATTCTGTTTTACACGAATAGTTTGTATTGAAATTAATTAAAAACATTTTTTCCTAATAATTCTCTACATATATGTATACCCTTCTAAATGAAATCATGATACCACCCAACAAATCCAGTCAATAACGTGTTGATGATGATTTACATGTATCACCTGTGTTGTATTATTATTTGGTTTAGATAGATTGAGCTAAGGCCAAACTTAACCTGCTGCAATATACTCGTATGTAGTCTGTACCTTTAGTTTGCACCTTAGCTCCAATCTGAGACAAAAGGGCCAAGTTCCACCCTAGCTCTGATCTCTTCTAATTAAAGAGCATGTGGATGGTTTCTTATATTTGATCTTTATTTCATTTGGCTATGTATATACATAGCCTGGGGTCTATACATGGTTGGTTCTTTTAATGAAAATATTATAAGACCGTGTTTGTTTGAGCTTCTGGCTTTTGGCTTTCGGGGGCTTTTTGGCTTTTGAAAGATTGAAAAGCCGAGTTTAAAAGCTTCCCAAAAGCTCAAACAAACACGCCCTAACTCGGTCCTGTACTAGCCAATAAGATATTTTCTTTCTCTGATTAACTTGGCTTTTCTTGAAAGTATGTGGTTATAGTAGCCTGAAATCTGATTCTCTCACGGACACTGTAAACCATTGCAATTCCATGCATCTTCCCAACTGTTATAAGCTCAAATCACCTCATATTGAATTTATGCTGTTCCATACAGTAATAACAGATTATTAATTTTGGGTTAGCAATTTAGCACCTAATGCCATGTAGTCCTCGGCACTGGCCCAGTACGTGGCCCGCATCAGAATATCAGATCGACTTAACTAGTTATAAGCCAAACTGTTCCAACTAACAACACTGAACTGCACTCAGCTATATTCCAGTACACATATATTAAAGCAAAAGTGTTACAGTGTATGGGACAGCGGAAGCTCGAGGCATGCAATGCATTCCATGTGCATTTCAAGAAAATTCCGGTCACGTGTGCGCCCACGTGGAGAGCTTATAGCTGTAAAAAGAGAAAAGCCTTAAATTGATCGCTTGGCATATGGAACAAAAAACATATCCCATATGTCAAAGTCTTTCCAGCCATAGAAAGGACTCCATGTTGAGTTTCTATCATTTACACCAATGAGATTCAAATTTCAACTCATACTTCCATCATAAATTTATTAAATGTCACTTATCAACTCTAGATTTTAACATTTCATTTCTCTAGAAAAATTCGAACATGGGGAGGAGGATGAGGAAGAAGCTAGGGTGGGCTCAAGATATATGAAGTATTCTTATTGCCAAAGGACGATGAATTAATATGGTGACATGATGGTCTATATCATCAAGAGAAACAAGGGCAGCGCCTATGCGAAATAAAACTGCAAAAAATAGGTGGTAGAATTACTCTGCGAAAGCAGTGGATGTGTGGCTCAGCTCATCACATAATAGAAATGCACACATTATGGCATTTATATGATAATGCTCTAAACGAATGGAAGAAAACACAAACCCAATCATTTTATTAAATCCTGTTGATATAACCCGCAAAAAAACATCCTATTGACAGAACGAGTGATAAGTGATACAAGTTCCTCTTGAGTGTACCTACACCACGCACTCAACCACTGCACCATCAGATATATGGTATTATGGACTTTTCTTTTGATCGGAGCATGTTTTTTGCATGGTAAGTACTTGTAGCAGTTTAAAAACCCCCACCAGCCCAGCCCTTACTTTATTCACAAATAGGCATATCCATATCTATATAACACGTACTAGTATAGCTTGAACAGTATGGGTTCAAAGTTGCATTCCAATATATATATCAACTATGCCAAAAAGTATCTGTGGGTAACAAGCTTTGTGAAGAATTGCATCATCATCTTTGCTGCCACCATGCCAATCACAGGTACCATCATGATCCTCAAGAAGGCTACACAGACCTCTGGGCTACACACCTGGCCCACTATTACCACTCCATCCGTCCACCACCTCTGGGCTTTCTTACTCCTAACTGTCATAACTGTCAAGTATTTTATCCAACGTCCACGCACCGCATACCTTGTTGACTATGCTTGCTTTGGGCCCAACTCCAAGTACCGCTTCAACGAAACCTCCTGGTCTGAGAATGCTCGAGCCCGCCTATTCCTTGATGATGATAGCATCTCATTCCTAACAAACATTTCTAGACGCTCTGGCCTTGGTAATGAGACCTGCCTTCCAACCTCAATTATTCATCATTTCCCCCCTATTTGTAGTTTAAGCTTAGCTCGTGAGGAGGCAGAACTGATCATCTTCACAGTCATTGATGATATATTTGCCAAGACAACCGTCAAGCCTAATGAAATTGACATACTGATTGTCAACTGCAGCCTCACCACAATGATACCATCCATGACTGACATGATCATAAACAGATACAAGCTACGTAGTGATATCCGGAATATGCGACTATCTGGGATGGGGTGCAGTGCAGGATTGGTCGCAGTTGGTCTTGCAAGAAACCTCTTGCAAACAATGCCTTATGGCGCACGTGCACTGGTGGTATCCACCGAGATCTTGACGGGCAACTACTACACAGGGAAGAAGCGATCGATGCAGCTGAGCAACATGTTGTTCCGCATGGGAGGTGCTGCCGTGCTACTCTCCACTTCAAGGGCCAATGCTCGCTTTGAGCTTACGCACATTGTAAGAAAATCCCAAAGCTCCCAGGACAGTGCATACCGTTGTGTTTTCCAAGAGGAAGACGAGGAGGGAAACCTAGGAACTAACCTGTCCAAGGACCTTGTGGCCGTCGCTGGTGAGGCACTCAAAGCCAACATCGCAACAATTGCCCCCCTTGTTCTCCCAGTCTCTGAGCAGTTGTCATTTTTGCTCTCCTCCATCGCACACAAGGTGTTCAAGAAAACTGCTGCAAGTACGAAAAAGCAGTATGTTCCTAAGTTCGGCTTGGCAGTCGAGCATTTCTGCGTACATGCTGGTGGGAGAGCTGTGATCGATGCAGTCCAGCGTAGTCTGAATCTGTCTGATGACCACGTTGAGCCGTCGAGGATGACATTGCATCGATTTGGAAACACATCGAGCAGCTCGCTTTGGTACGAGATGGCATATTGTGAGGCCAAGAAGCGGATACGGAAAGGCGATCGAGTTTGGATGATTGGGTTTGGGTCAGGATATAAGTGCAACAGTGCCGTGTGGAAGTGCATTTTACCAGCTCCTAGCGCTGACTCGGCATGGGCAAACTGTATCCATCGTTACCCAATGGAAGTCCCAAAACAAGTCTAAGAGGATGCCCTGACTAAATAAAAGTAGGTACTGGTGGACTGGAAACATATGCATAATAGATGTAAACAAGAAAACTTTAGGCGTGTCATATACTCTATCCGGTCACACATACTTGACGCTTTAATCGATATATATCTATCTTCAATAAATTTCGAAACATTTTAGTGGGGAAACGTAAAAATCATATAGGTAGATTTATATTGAAAAATAATTTCAATAAATTGTTAGATATTACTCCCTCCATTCTTAAATATATGACGTTTAGGACAAGCAAATTAGTTCATTTTTGAACTAAATAGCTTGTCCTAAACGACATATATTCGAGAACGGAGGTAGTAGTATACTATGTTGTGATAGAAATAGAGATCAAATTTGCATCTCGGATATTGTAAAAAAGGTCTATAGCATCAAGCATGCTCCTCTGTTCTATGCCATAAAAAATGTCAGCATTATGATTTTGCTATTAGAAGGGCGGGCTTGGTGCAGCGGTAGAGCCTACCGTCTGTAACCGGAAGGTCCCAGGTTCAAGCCCCAGCCTCTGCATATTTATGCGGGTAAGGTTTGGGCGCTATTACAACCCTTTCCCAGACCCCGCACGGTGCGGGAAGCCTACGGCACTGGGTACGCCCTTTTTATTATGATTTTGCTATTAGTATTTCACATTAGAAAACCTATAAGATCCGTCTGAAGTTTGGGGACTTTATTTGATTTGTTCCAGAACATTTTTTTTGTACTACTACTTTTGTTACATTTTATTGGCATCGGCAACTAATCAACGTCAAATATTATGGGATGGAGGGAGTGTGCACGAGTGATGACCCCATCCTAACTCGTGATCTTCGATATGAAAGCAGGATATTGTGTACATGCTGATTCATTTCTTCATAAACCATATATGGATATTCCTAATATATATCACAAAACATATATGCTAGTACGCTACTGCAACAACCTAAAACGGCCACCTAATTCTGCAATGCTAATTGAAAATGAGATGGAGGACTCTGTTGCTTTCATGCCTGGCAAATTGATTGGAAATGAATTTGTACTGTGAATTCTGCCTGTTGATGCCGATTCAAAACTTCCAGTACTTACTGGATGGAATTGGCAATTTCAGGTACAGACAAGAGCAGAAACGCCATCCTCTGTTTGTGTCTTGCAGATAGGAAGGACGCCCGGCGCCTGGCAGAACAAAATTGAGTGAATGCCGTAGAGCAGGGTAGAACAGTCTCTGAAATCGGCCATTGGTTCTGCTGTGAACCAAACTTCCATCTTTGTTTTCTTTCTTTCTGTTTAATAAAATAGAGAAGGAAAGAACCGTGAACTCATATACGGGACTTGAAAATTCAATCATCATATCAGAGATCAAATTATTGTTTTAAATATGTGATGTTTAGAACAGTTCCGATTGTTTATATGCACTAATGCACCAAAACTTTATATTTGAAGCAAATTACTGTATTTGTTTGGGCACATTCGATGGTTCCGCCTGATAGGCCTTATGGGTGATAGGCAGGCCATTTATACTCAACTGTTGGCTTTAAACTTGAGTACGCCAGCCAGGTTCGCGGCCTTACTGAATTTGCTCAAATGGGCCAAAAATATTTTATCATATTTTCACCCATACTTAGTGCATGCTGAATTGCTAATATACATATTTTTTTGTGATATATGTCGATCTTAGAGAATATACAACAATTTAGACAGCTGATATTTACCATGTCACAAACAAATAACTCGTACAACAACGGTCTATTTATTTGTCTGCAAATTATTTAATACATGTATGTATCTATAACAAAGCATAAATAAGAGTTTGTATGCCATTCTGTTGATTGTTGATGCATAACGATGAGGCTCATAATTTCACACTTGTTCAGTCAACTTCACATTACTGGAAATAAAAACGGTTCTATACCTGTAAGAAATGCAAAATAATCTATGTATATAATAAAGAGGGAATTTTCTAATGTCATTTCTCACCCATTTATCTTCTACCCACCCTTTATCCTCTCACTTATTTAGATCAATAAAAAATATGCCCGCGGGACACGCGCGTGCTACCTTAATTATGCCAGCGATCACGGCATTGCTGTTTTGACGATGAGTAATCCTGGATTCATAATTCATAGGGCATATCATATTTGGTTCCTGTATTTTTTGACGATGAGTGATTCTGGGTTCAAGTGTGGTTTGACGAAAAAAGAATCGTGGGGTCGTAAGAGGGATGCTGTTTCAATGACTGGTGGGTCCGTTGAATTTTTACTGCAAAGCATATGTATATTTATATCACGTTTCCGAAAAAAGGTTTATATCATCTAATTTACTTTACACGCTTAGGATTTTCCGTTTATATTTAAATATGATGAATTACTGTTTGAAAACATAAGTGGGGAGAACCGAGAGAGGGAGGTGTCAAATGGGTACGTTCCATGGACAAATCAAAGCTGTAGTCTATCCAAGTCCTCGTACGTTTTTTTTATAGAAAATCCAAGTCCTCATACGTAACACAAACCGAGAAGAGAGGCCATGTAGTCGAGCAGATAACGGCCCATGTCGGCCCAATACACCCATGAGCTGAAATATTTGTCCCCACGCTAGGCCATGAACATGTAAACGCGTTTCTTCTGGTCTCACGTAGATGTGTTCGATCAGTTACCGACTAGCGTGGACAGAAAAGAATGAGTTCCGAACCCGTTTCCAAATGATCAGGAAACATGCTAGGATATAAACTCTTGTACGTCTCAAATTTGGAAAAGTTCATATACACGTCACGTGCACATAGAACAGCCAGCCAAATCAGTACCACACCACGGGGCCCCGTATTACCACGTCACGGCCTCACATGTCCGCCCGATCAGAAGAACTCACGGTCCAGATCACGGCTGCGCACACGTCCCTCAGCTATTGGACAAGGCACGTCGGAGGCTCAGAATACACCGCCTCCGAGTCGGCTCTCACCTCCACGTGCCCTGCTCGTAGCTTCATATATATACTGGCGTTCCCCTGCCCGCCTCCTCGTCTTCAAATCGTATCGTGTCTTAGGCTCTTAGCAATATCAGCAAGAAATCGACGCGATGGCGCTGTCTCGCGTGTGGGTGCTTCTGCTCGCACGGCTGGCGGCGGATCTTGTAGCTCCGATTTACGCAGCACCGGCTCGTGGAGCCGCCACAGGAGGCGCCGACAAGGAGAACACGGGCACCGTTATCGGCATCGACCTGGGCACCACCTGCTCGTGCGTCGGGGTCTACCGGAACGGCCATGTCGAGATCATCACCAACGAGCAACCGGATCACGCCCTCCTGGGTCGCCTTCACCGACACCGGCGAGCGGCTCATCGGCGAGGCCGCCAAGAACCAGGCGGCGGCCAACCCAGAGCGCACCATCTACGACGCCAAGAGGCTCATCGGGCGCCAGTTCGACGACGCCGTGGTGCAGCGCGACATGAAGCTGCTACCATACGCCGTCGTCAACCGGAACGGCAAGCCGCACGTCCGGGTCGAGGTCAAGGACGGTGACGTGCGGGAGTTCAGCCCCGAGGAGGTGAGCGCCATGGTGCTCACCAAGATGAAAGAGACCGCTGAGGCCTACCTCGGCGAGAAGGTCACGCACGATGTCGTCACCGTCCCGGCGCAGCGCCAGGCCACCAAGGACGCCGGCGTCATCGCCGGCCTCAAGGTGCTCCGCACCGTCAACGAGCCCACCGCGGCCGCCATCGCCTACGGCATCGACAAGAAGGGCGCCGAGAAGAACGTCCTCGTCTTCGACCTCGGCGGTGGCACCTTTGACGTCAGCGTCCTGGCCATCGACAACAGCGTCTTCGAGGTGCTCGCCACCAACGGCGACACCCACCTCGGCGGAGAGGACTTCGACCACCGCGTCATGGACTAGTTCATCAAGCTCATCAAGCGCAGGCACGGCCGCGACATCGCCGGCGACGCCCGCGCGCTAGGGAAGCTGCGCCGCGAGTGTGAGCGCGCCAAGCGCGCGCTGAGCAACCAGCACCAGGTGCGCGTGGAGATCGAGGCGCTGTTCGACGGTGTCGATTTCTCGGAGCAGCTCACCAGGGCGAGGTTCGAGGAGCTCAACAACGACCTATTCCGGAAGACGATGGTGCCCGTGAAGAAGGCCATGGCGGACGCCGGCCTCAACAAGGGCGACATCCACGAGATCGTGCTCGTCGGCGGCAGCACCAGGATCCCCATGGTGCAGCAGCTGCTCAAGGACTACTTCAATGGCAAGGAGCCCAGTAGGGGGGTCAACCCCGATGAGGCCGTCGCGTACGGCGCCGCGGTCCAGGCGAGCATCCTCAGCGGGCACGTCGATGAGAACACCCAAGATATGATCCTCCTCGACGTCGCGCCGCTGACGTTGGGCATGGAGACGGTCGGTGGGGTGATGACGAAGCTGATCGCGAGGAACACGGTGGTGCCGACGAAGAAGACGCAGGTGTTCACCACATACCAGGACAAGCAGACCACGGTGAGCATCAAGGTGTTCGAGGGCGAGAGGAGCATGACCAAGGACAACAGGCTGCTTGGCAAGTTCGACCTCTCCGAGATCCCGCAGGCGCCCAGGGGCACGCCGCAGATCGAGGTCACCTTCGAGGTGGACGCCAACGACATCCTCCACGTGAGTGCGGCGGACAAGGGCACCGGCAAGTCGGAGAATATCACCATCACGAGTGACGACCGCCGGCTGAGCCAGGAGGAGATTGACCGGATGGTGCGCGAGGCCGAGGAGTTCGCGGAGGAGGATCAGAAGGTGAGGGAGCGGGTCGACGCGCGCAACAAGCTCGAGACATATGTCTATCAAGTGAAGAGCGCTATGGACGATGGCAAGATGGATGCTGATGAGAAGGAGAAGGTGGAGGAGGCAGTCAGGGAAGGCAATCATTGGCTCGATGGCAACTCGGATGCTGCGAAGGAGGACTACGAGGAGAAGCTCAAGGAGCTGGAGGACGTGTGCAACCCTGTCATCTCGGCAGTGTACCAGAGGTCCGGCGGTGCACCGGAAGACAACAACGATGAGGATGATCATGATGAGCTTTAAGCAGTTTTAGTTTATTGTCACTATCTATTTATAGTTTTATAGTTCACTGGGTTTTTATTTGTAACCTGAGATTCAGTATGATTCTGTTTTTATTATTGTTATACTTTCGACAGTGTGAGAAGGATGAGGAGTGCAACTAAAGAGTCTGATGGTAATCGTGGATCAAAAAAATTTATTATGTCTGATTTGTGGGCTCGTCAGTCCTGAAAGTTTGTATAGATATATATGATGTTTCCGCGAAATCACCGTTGTATATATATACACTATCTTTCAATCTAGCGAACTCCCAATGGCGTCACCCTCTACTACACCTCTTGGGTTGCTTGTAGGGTGGCCGATCGCATCTACCCCGACGATTCCTTGCCTCCTCTCCGCGCCCACTGCCCTGAACCATCGGCGGCCTCCCAGCGCTCCGCTTGTTTCACCAAACAATCCTCACCCGGTCAGTTCCGGCGCTCCACCCGCCGGCGCCGCTCTTTCTCGCCGGCTTGGCCACCGCCGCATCCCAGGGCTGGGCCGCGCTTTCGTGCAGACACGGCCCCTGCCTATCCGAAAAGGCCCGGCCTCGTTTCCCGTCTCGCCTTTCAACCTTCACCGCACAGTGTGCACGTCTACACCGAGACGCAACAGGCTCGTGGGGCCCGCGTGCAGCGGCGCCAGCCAGCCCGTCCCCGTCTCGGGGCCTCTCGCGCGACCGCGCACCGACGTTTACGTCGTCACCGTGGCGAAAAGGGCAGAAACAAAAAGTCACCGCCGTCATCACCGCTGCGCAGCACGGCAGCAGCCTGTCCGCCCGCTCGACGTGCGGCCCAGATTTTACCTCGCCCTTTTTTCCCCAAAGGGATCGGTCGGTCGCCTTTCCTCGCTTCATTCTTGTTCTCCAAACCAAAGCCAAAGGACTTCCCCCGCTGCGAAGTATCTCCCGGGATCCCCCGTGCGCGCACCAACTCTGTGACCCACGACCGCCTCACGAGACGCACGCGGGTCGAGCGGGCCACACGCCGCCACGGCGCAGCCGGATCCGCCCACCGCCTCGCGCCCCCACCTCGGCCGTCTCCCGATCGACCACGCTCCCGTCCCACTGGCGCCGGGGGGGTCTACCTGACGTGGCCCCACGGGACAGCGATAGCGTCTGGGCACTCGGACTCGGCTGCCCTCGCGCTCGATATCTATCCCTCCTCTGCTCGGCCCCCGGATTTTTTTCCGCCTATAAACTTGGCTCCCCGGCCGTCTACCCCCGTGCGCTCTCGTCGTCTTCGCGAGGTCGAACCCCAAGGCGAGAGGCACAGCGAAAGCCGAGTCCACCCACCAGTGCGAGTAGGGAGGGCGCGAGGCCGCGAACGGCGAGATGAAGCTCAACGTGAAGACCCTGAAGGGCACCAGCTTCGAGATCGAGGCGAGCCCCGAGGAGTCGGTACGGCCCCCCTTCCTCGTCTCTTCCAATCCACTCCAATCCGAGCGATTCCGTGCAATTCCCGCCCGTTTCGCCCGATTCGGGGGCGGCCCAGCGGGATTTCGCGGTGGCCCGGCGCGGGGATTGCGCGCCCGGCCGCTGGGGCGGCGTTGATCTGAATCTAGGGTTTTTGCTTTGGGGGCCCGCCAGCCTGGCGGGCGATTGGGGTCGACTGCCTGCCTTGTGGCGCTCTGGATTTCGAGTGCCGGTTTCTTATGGCATGTGGTTTAGGGTTTGGCGTGGGTGGAGTTCGGTGGTGTTGATCCATCGTGGGGTGTGCGCTTTTCCTAATCCTGCATTAGGTAGTAATGCTGCGCGGGACTGATGATTCGGCATGCCCCGGTGCTTGATTTCTGCTGCTTGGCTTCCTCTCTAGCTGTGTAGCCTACTCACTGCTCCGCTCTGTTCGTGCAGGTTGCTGCGGTGAAGAAGATCATTGAGACCACTCAGGGTGAGAGCGTCTACCCCGCGGACCAGCAGATGCTCATATACCAGGGCAAAATTCTCAAGGATGATACCACTTTGGAAAGCAACAGAGTTGCTGAGAACAGCTTTCTTGTTATAATGCTGTCCAAGGTATCTAATGATATGGTTTGTTGCAATGGATTCAGTAATGCACTGCCGGTTTGAGTGTAAATTATGCCACATTTGAATTGGAAAAAAAATGCTGCAGTGGTTCCGTTAAGCCTGCTTTTCTATTCTCCTTTACTTCCCCTGTTGGGTATATGTTGCAAGTGAGTATATTTGATCACTGCATTCTGGTGCTCAAGTCATCGTAGGTACCTGTTTGTCTAATTCACTGCTGCTTGTGCTGTAGATTGTGCCATGTTTGAATGAATGTCTTGCAAACATTTTTTGCCCCCCTCAATTCTGTTGATTATTTGTATTCCACAGAAATGAATTCTCGGATTCAACATAAGCAGAGTTGAGTTGCACCTCTTGCCTTCTTCGGTTTCTTCGTGTTAAACTCTGATGAGAAATAACATTGTCAAGTTGTGGACTGCATTTCAAATAAATTGCAACCTCTAATTGCCTGAGCTATGAATTGATTGCTTTCAATGTGATAGTAACAACAGAAAGTTCATATGTTCCATATTGAGTGTTGTTGATTTTTTATGTGTCCATCAATTGACATATTATTGGGCAACTTTCATATCTTCAGCATTTTCCATTTCACAACTTTAGTTAGAATTGGCACTGGTTTATTGTTTGAACCTGTTGTTAGCGTATAATGTTTAATGTTCTATTTTAATCTGACGCGCATAGCATGAAATTTTAATGTTCTATTTTCATCTGACATGCCTAACATGAAATTTTGTAGACCAAGGCATCGTCAAGTGGAGCTTCTACCACTACTGCTGCAAAATCTCCTGCAACTCCGGTAATTATTGGCATATTTCTTTGTGGAAATCATTTCGTTAGTGCTTTTCAGGGTTCCAATGAAGAAATACTTGGGCTCAAATGTACATTCCAAATTTGTTGTCTTTCTTTCCACAGGAACATCAGTACCAAATATGTGTCTTGCTTATTTTTACTTACTGCTAGTCCCTTCTCCTGCATTCCAACCTTTGTCAACTGCTTTTCTCCCTGTATATTTGCCAAACAAATGATGGCATGCAAATCCTGTGATCCCATATCAGTAGTTTTCTTCCATGTTACATCCTTGTTTGTTGGTATGTGCACTTTAGGATGGCAAATTAGCAGCTAATTGTCATTTCAGTCACTTAGTACACCCAAGTGTCAAGAAAAATTTAGGAGCAACCATCAATTTTTAATCCTTTGGCTACTTTCAGGGCATCATCGTACATGTTTGTTGTCCATTTAATCTGTTTTGACATACAAAAGATCATAAATAGATGCAACCTATATATGCGAACACAGGTTCTTGTATTTTGTTCATACAGCATTTTTACAGACTGGTTTCTGATATTCTGATCTGTTAATTTTGCAATAGGCACAACCTGCTGCACCTGCAGCCCCTGTTGCTTCAGTTGCAAGATCAACACCTCCACAAGCACCTGCTCCCACAGCAGAAATGTGAGCTCTCCCTTCCCTTCCCTTCACACTTTTGTGGTAGCCCTCTGGCTTCTCACATGTTATTGTTACTGTCTTTCACAGAGCGCCTCCAAGTGCGCAGCCTTCACCTGCTGCTGCTGCTCCAGCTCCAGCTGCTACAGCTGCTGCATCGTAAGCCCCACTCTGAACCTTTATAATCACTGTTTTGAAAGATGTCCATGCTCTTAATACAATGATACAGAGCTCTCCTGCGTGTTCGAGAACAAAAAGTTGTCCATGAATTTTAGAAATAAAGAACAGCCAAATTTTAGGCATACCACGTGCGAATTCCACTTTTGTTCTTGTATTTGTGCAGCACTGACTGGAGAATTATCATTAGCTCTAATATGGATTGTTTCGGATGAACTGTAAACAAAAGATTTATTAGTTACAATGCTTGTAATCCTAATAAAAACCATAGAGCAACTAAACTATGATTCTACAACTCCATACATTGTGGACAACTTTTTTTTTTACTTTTACATCTTTAGCCATGTAAACTCTAATATTTTAAGTTGTGGTACACATGTTGCGGGTGGTATAATTTGAAATTCAACATTAAGTAAAACCTAAATAAACATATTTATATGTATATAATGCTAGTAATTCAGGTTCATCTAGATTACACTTACACAGGATGGCGGCTTGTAGGTCACTGAATTCTATTCTTCTTGTACATACATATCTTAGAGAAATGAACTAGTTTTTTCTGTTCAGCCTCTTTTCATGTAACTTAGACTTTTGCACAGGATGGCTCATACTTTTCGGTACAGAATTTTAATCTTGTGCATATCTTAGAAAATGAATGTTAACTCATTTCCTGTCATTTTTCTGTTGGTTTGTTAAATTAATCCTGCTCTTTCTGGTGGATTTGGTACAGTGGTGATGCTGATGTGTACAGTCAGGCAGCGTCAAACCTTGTCTCTGGCAACAGTCTAGAACAGACTATCCAACAGATTCTTGACATGGGTGGTGGTACGTGGGAACGCGATACTGTTGTCCGTGCTCTACGTGCTGCATATAATAACCCTGAAAGGGCAATAGACTACCTATATTCTGTAAGTTCCATGTTAACGAATTATTTACCAATGCATCTTTTAAAAAAATATCTTAAAAAAATTGAAAGTTTGTCTTCACAATACTTTTATTGTTATCACCGGTGCAACTATTGCATACGATTAACACTGAAGCTGTGTCTGGTTTGCCACCGGTAGGGAATTCCTGAGAATGTTGAGGCCCCGCCTGTGGCTCGAGCACCTGCTTCTGGCCAACAAACAAATCCGCAGGCTCCAGCGCCTGCTCAGCCTGCAGTTGCACCACCAGTGCAGCCATCCGCAACCTCTGCAGGGCCTAATGCAAATCCTCTAAACCTTTTTCCTCAGGTATGTGTCATAGTATATGAGCTTACATCTATCATCTAGCTGTTCCTCTCATGATGACAAATGCATGTATGATCAGTGTTGTCCATTTCTCTCTGATTATGCATTGTGGCAATGCAAAATGCAATGTATCCTTGCAAGTTTCATAAGCCACCTGTCCTATTTTTTCCATGTTTGTCCTGAAAGCTATGTTCCCTTTCTATGACATGATTTCTTTTTGCCTGTGTTCTAATGCTAAATTCCTGAAAAGGGTGTTCCAAGTGGTGGGGCAAATCCAGCTGCCGGTGCCGGTGCGGGAGCTGGTGCCCTTGATGCCTTGCGACAGCTTCCTCAGGTAGTAGCTATGTGGCTTCTTCATGCAAACGAGTCACTGATGCCCTGCAATGTACTAACTGTTTTTATTTTTCCTTCAGTTTCAAGCACTTCTTCAATTGGTCCAGGCTAATCCTCAAATCTTACAGGTGCTTTTACAATTTTGTTGTATATTATTTTTGTTCCCCTTTCGTGTTTGATAATCATTTCATTTGGCCTGTGGTTTATGATTGTATGGTTTTGTTGATTGACAGCCAATGCTTCAAGAGCTAGGCAAACAAAACCCACAAATCCTGCGGCTGATTCAGGAAAATCAAGCTGAGTTTCTCCGTTTGGTGAATGAAACTCCTGAGGGTGGTGCTGGAGGGTAAGGAAACTGCATAATTATGTGAATCTGCTGTGATAACTGTACAACAATATTTACATTTTTTGCTCTGGTGGACCAGAAACATACTAGGTCAACTAGCGGCAGCAGCAATGCCGCAAGCGGTGCAAGTTACTCCAGAGGAACGAGAGGCTATCCAGCGGGTACATCTCTTATAATTCAAGTTATTTGGTGTGATATTAAGCATTTTTCGTCTCAACCTGAATTCGTTTGTGTTTGCTCTAGTTACTTTGTATGCATAATTAAAAGCATTCAGTTCCTTTGTAAGAGTATATGTGGTAGGTAGTGTGTAACTCAGGAAATCATGAACCGTAGTACTTTTAGGTAAGTACTCTTCATATGCACTGGTGGTTTACGCTTTTCCAGAGTGCACTAAGCAAATTCATGTGGTAATCCTAAATTCCAACCAAAGCGATTTTTTGGAGAATAGAATATTCAGATTTATATGCGAATTACAGCAATCGGTTTTAACATCTGTCTGGTCACAAGTGGATATGGATGCACCGCACAAATATGTTTGTATAGAAAATCCTATCAGTAGTAATGTAGCAATGTCCAGGGTGTAATTATCATGGTACATGCAAGTCTGTAAGGATTGCAGACATGTTTTGCTACTTGCTTAGAGGAATCAGACGTCCAATTCAGAGATCTTGTACTTGTCATTGCATTCTGCACTAATCATGTTTACTTGCAGAACTATCCAATTATTGGGATGGTGTTCTGTTTTCTTTCTACTTACACTGATATATTCTTGGACAGCTCGAGGGCATGGGGTTCAATCGTGAGCTTGTGCTGGAGGTCTTCTTTGCGTGCAACAAGGACGAGGAGCTCGCTGCCAACTACCTCCTGGATCACGGTCACGAGTTCGACGAGCAGCAGCAATAGATGCTAGATTGGTGGAGGCAGAAGCAGAGCAGCTCAACGTCGTTCTTTCCTTCTGACAGTCGAGAAATACCTGGTTGTCTGTGCAATGCTGCTGACTATCTTTTATTTCCATATATGTGTTGGGGATGCTTTTTAAGTACATATTAATTTCATATTAAGTGTTACACCGTGTATAATTGTGTGGCGTGTTTTGCCCTTGAGATGGAAAGGAGATTGACCTTTCGTCGTTCTGTTGTGCAAAAGTAGTTCGCTCAACCGCTTAGACTTTCGTAAACTGAAATGCTGAATTGCTGATGCGTATTATTTCACAAGTAATCAGGTGGGAGTTTCATCTAAGCATGTGGTTTACTGGTTTTGTGGTCTACTTGGCCAGATTTCGGTTTGCTACACAATTTAGGGATCGACATCACTGTCCTCAACAATGTAGTGATGTACTACTGCCAGTTTCATGGCACAGTAATTGAGACCATAGACAAAAACTAGGTAACCGAGCCATTTCATGGTGATGAAATTCTTCTCATGTACTATGAAACTCTCTCTTTGATACGTCACATCAGTATTTCTCTTCTACGTCACATCAGTATTAAAAGTATATTTAATGTAATGAGACTGGCCTTAAACGTGTAGTTCCATGGTATTGGGTATCCTACCTTGCAGGATTCGAATTGCCATCCAATTCATCGTTTGATTCGACAATATTAGAGGAATCGATGAATTGATTCGACAATATTAGAGGAATCGATGAATTGATGCGATAATATTAGAGGAATCGATAACTCGGCCATGCAGTTGGGCCCTTCGCCCCTTCCCTCGTGTGTTCGTGGCTAGTTTTTTTTGTCTCTCACAATGTTTGAGAGCAGCCCATATATAAGTATTATTATATTTAGATCGGATACATTATTACATGTTGTTATGACCTTATAGGTCGTTTCAAAGTGCCGCATCGAATTTGTACTGATGTGGAGGAGAACGTGGTAAGACAAAGAGGTTGTTTTGTATTGGTAACAACTGTCTCATAAGCTACATTTAGGACTATGACAATAATATTTTTTTCATAAATTAAGTAATGTTGTATTACTACAAGCCAGTCAAAACAATAATCTAGTGTACATGTTATATGTTATGTCTTTTTATGATTACATGTTATTACATAAGACCGCATATTAGACGACATCAATGTACTTACCCTTATTATAAAGGATAGCTTTGCATTATTTGTTAGTAGCTCAATGGTTACTCTCATCTAGAGAGGATCACACTTTGAAGTTTGGGCAATTTTCTGTTTTCTCTTCACAATGCGATGCCAGCCCAAGGGGCTGAACTTACATATTTATAGGCTGTTGTGGCTGCTAACCAGCCCAGCATATGCCATTTAGATGCTGGTCCAACATGCTGTCCCAAATTGGCCAGCAAAGACCACCAGCAACTGTTGCCCTAACTAGTCCTACAACCAGTCCAAGATGTTGTCCTTAGAGGGCAGCAAGACCACTAGTGCTGCAGATCACATGAGAGGTGCAGTAGCCCTACAAAGACCATAGTACAGAGATACTAACTGCTGTCCTACAAGCAGGACCAGCAGCAGCCCCACAAAGGACCAGCCCCATAAAGACCAAACAGTGCAAGGCTTATCCAACGTTCTCCCCCTAAGACTTGTGCGTCGTCTTGTAGGAGGGTTGAACCATCCCGATCCTGGAGCAGAGCTCAAGGAACCTGATCCTCCCAAGGGGCTTGGTGAGCAGGTCCGCAAGCTGATCCTTGGTGTTGATGTAGTTCGCCGGCCTTGATGCTCCCTTCCTCTAAGCAGCCTTGGATGAAGCGGTACCTCACCCGGATGTGCTTGCTCCGTTCATGGAAAACGGGGTTCTTCGCCAGAGCAAGGGCGGACTTGCTGTCCACCAGAAGCTCCACCGCTTCAGTGTCTCTGCCGAGGAGATCACCAAGCAGGCGAGCAAGCCAGAGCGCCTGTGTTGAAGCGGTGGAGGCCGCAATGTACTTGGCTTCGTAGCTGGACAGTGCAACCACCTGCTGCTTGATCGACTGCCAGCTCACGAGACTCTTCCCGAGGAAGAAGAGAATCCCGCTAGTGCTCTTGCTGGTGTCGATGTCGCCGGCGTGGTCGTTGTCGCTGTACCCGACGAAGTGTGCACCCCCGGGCACCTCGGGTAGTGGAGACCGTGGTCGAGGGTCCCCGCTACATAGCGGATGATCCTCTTCACAGCCAGCTGGTGCTCCGTCGTCGGTCGCTGCATGAACCGACTAACATAGCCGACGGAGAACGCCAAGTCCGGACGTGTGTGGGCGAGGTAGCGAAGGCTCCCCATGAGACACCGGTACTGCGTGGCATCCACCTCCTCCGCCGTGCTGTCACGGCTCAGCTTCAGCCGCTCCTCCATCGGAGTGAGAGCCGGGTTGCAGTCGGTGAGCCCAGCCAGCTCAACGACGCGCTTGGCGTAGGCGGTCTGTCGAAGCGTGATCCCGGAGGCATCCTGGTGCACCTCGATCCCCAAGTAGAAGGAGAGAGTTCTCAGGTCACTCATCTGGAAAGTGGCCTTCATCTCTTCCTTGAATGCCACCACCTCCGCTTCCTTGGTGCCGGTGATCACCAAGTCGTCGACGTAGACGCCCACCAGCAAGGCATGTCCTCCACTGCCCCGCCGGTAGATGACCGCCTCGTGTGGGCTCTGCTCGAAGCCCATCTTCTTGAGCGTGGAATCCAACTTGGCATTCCATGCCCTCGGCGCCTGCCGCAGGCCATAGAGGGCCTTGCGCGGACGAAGCACCTTGCCCTCCTTGCCGGGGATCACAAACCCCGGCGGCTGGTGCACGTAGACCTCCTCCTTTAAGTCGCCGTTAAGAAACGCCGACTTGACGTTCATGTGATGGACACACCAGCCCTCCTGGGCAGCCAACGCAAGGAGGAGTCGCACGGACTCCATCCGTGCCACAGGGGCGAAGGCATCGTCGAAGTCGATCCCCTCCTGCTGCAAGAACCCGAGTGCTACCAGGCGGGCCTTGTGCTTGACGCCGCCGCCGGCTTCATACCTCTTCAGCTTGAACACCCACTTAAGGGTGATCGCGCGGTGACCTCGAGGGAGATCAGCAAGCTCCCAAGTGCGGTTCTCCGCAATCGCATCCATCTCCGACTGCATCGCGGCACGCCATGCCGCCTGTCCCTCGGCCTCTGCGAAAGACCGAGGCTCGTCATCGTCGCACACAAGGTGCAACTGCGCCTCCAAGTCGTGAGACACCAGTCCCGGTACCGGCTGGTCACCGAGAATGTCCTCCAACGTACGGTACCGCAACGGCTCACCGTCGTAGTACGCGTCGATGCGCTCCTCGTCACGGGAGAGCGGGGTAGCGAACTCCACTGGGCTATGCTCGAGATGAGCTGGTGCTGACGTAGACGTGCCTGGCGGGGTGGTTGTCGAAGCTGGAGTACGCGGTGTCGCCGGCTGTGGCGAAGCCGGCGAAGGGCTCACCGCAGCCGGAGTCGAGGCTAGGGAGCGCGGTGCTGCCGAAGTGGCAGGAGTCGGAGTCGGTGAGGTCGGCGAAGAACTCGCCGCAACTGGAGTCGCGGCCGAGGATCGTGGTGCTGCCGGAGTCGGTGGAGACTCGGAGATTGGGGTAGGCACGCTCGGCGAAGGAGAGCTGCCTACTCTCCCAGCTCCGTCGAAGTGGACATACTCGACGATGAAGTCGTCGTACGTCGGGGTCGAGCCGTCATCCACCGCCTTGTCCCACGCCCATCCCCGGCCCTCGTCAAACACAACGTCGCGCGAGGTGCGCACACGCTGTGTCGTCGGCTCGAGAATGCGGTAGGCCTTCGAGCCCGCTGCGTAGCCGATGATCACTCCCGGAGTGCTCCTGTCGTCGAGCTTGCCAATGTGGCCAAGCTCCTAGGCGAAAGCGAGGCAGCCGAAGACCCGCAAGTGGGAGACCGCCGGCTTGCGCTCATGCCAAGCCTCATACGGCGTCCTGCCGTCGAGCGCCTTGGTCGGCGAGCGGTTGAGGATGTAGACAGCCGTCACCACGGCCTCTCCCCAGAAGAAAACCGGCATCCCCCTCTGCTTGAGGAGGGCCCGAGCCATCCCCACAACTGTCTGGTTGCGCCGCTCAACAACGTCGTTCTGCTGCGGGCTGTACGGCGCGGAGTAGTGGCGCTGGATGCCGTCGTCGGCGTAGTACGCGGCAAACTCGGCCGCCGTGAACTCGCCGCCGTTGTCCGTGCGCAGCACACGGAGCTTGCGGCCACACTCCTTCTCCGCAGCAGCTTGATGACACTTGATAGCGTCTACAGCAGCCGCCTTGGTGTCGAGGAGGACCACCCACATGTAGCGGGAGACGTCGTCGACGAGTAGAAGGAAGTAGCGCCGGCCTCCAGGAGTAGCCGGTGTGACGGGACCGCACAGGTCACCGTGCACCAGTTCTAGCTTCTCCTTTGCACGGTAGCTGGCCTGGTGCGGGAAGGGGAGTCGCCGCTGCTTCGTCAGCACACACGTGTCGCAGAGCTGCTCCACGTGGTCGATGTGCGGCATGCCCCGCACCATCTCCTTGGCACTGAGCTGCCTTAGGGCCTCAAAGTTGAGGTGCCCAAAGCGCTCATGCCATTGCCACACGTCGTCCTCCCGTCGAGCTGCAAGGCAGAGGGGCTGCACCACCTATGCATTGATCACATAGAGGCGGTTGCTCCCCTGCTCACCTTAGCGAGAAGTCGACGACGAGGATCCCAGATCCACAACACCCCATGCTCTATCTCCACGCGCGACCTGATCTCATCCAGTTGTCCCAAGCTGATGATCGAGTTGCGCAGAGCAGGGATGTAGTAGACACCGGTGAGCACACGGTGCTCGCCGGTCTTCCCCTTGAAGATGACGGAACCTGCACCCTCGATCTTCACGGCGGAGGAGTCCCCGAACTTGACGGAGGCCGTCACGGTGGTGTCGAGGTCGGAGAAGTACTCGCGCCGCCCGGTCATGTGGTGGGTGGAACCGGTGTCGAGGTACCAGCCGTCGACCTTCTCCTCGCTCGTGTCCTTCCCAAGAAGGACGTGGGCACGCGACTCGTCAAGGTGGAGAAGCGCGGTGGCGTCCGACACGGGAGAGGAGTGTAGCTCGACACTCCCATGCATTAGGAACAGGGCCGGCTCGTTGGTGACCTGAGCCTGCGCGACGTGGGCCTGTCCTTCGACCTTGCGCTTCGGTCACACTGACGATCACACTCTGAAGTTTGGTGCAATTTTCTGTTTTCTCTTCACAATGCGATGCCATCCCAAGGGGCTGAACTTACATATTTATAGGCTGTTGTGGCTGCTAACCAGCCCAGCATATGCCATTTAGATGCTGGTCCAACGTGTTGTCCCAAATTGGCCAGCAAAGACCACCAGCAATTGATGTCCTGACTAATCCTACAACCAGTCCAAGATGTTGTCCTTAGAGGGCAGCAAGACCACTAGTGCTTCAGATCACATGAGAGGTGCAGTAGTCCTACAAAGACCATAGTACAGAGATGCTAACTGCTGTCCTACAAGCAGGACCAGCATCAGCCCCACAAAGGACCAGCCCCACAAAGACCAAACAGTGCAAGGCTTATCCAACATTATTCTAGTGTTATTGCCTATAACATCGTGCTTACCCCCAACCAAAAAGCCTCCTTGCGTACTCCCTCCCTCCTATAGAAGATATAATTCTAGTTTTTCTCAGGCATATTAGTGTTGCAAAAGGTCTCATTCACACTAATTTAGATATAGAGGTTATTCGTGCATACAGATAATTATATATTTTTTAAAAAAGACATGTAATTACAGATAGAATTGCATCTTTTATGAGATATATTTTTAATCTCAGAAATTATATTATTCTGATATGGAGGGACTATGTTGAAAGCAACCGCACGGAAGACGGGATCAATTGTCGGGCTCGCGTTCCTCGTGCAATAAAGTCCTCGCTCTTAGGCCCGGGCTAAACCAACTGTTTTGGCCTCATCTTACACCCAATCATTTACAAGATCAGGATGTCGCCAACTCGCCCTGCATGATTGCATTGCATCGCGGGTGGCGTCCCTACGGTCGAGCAGAGCGCAGGTCAGGAAATGCTGACAGCTCCAACGCAATGCCCCAGCGGGAGATGGCGCAGGGAATTGAAGGTGGTGTACGCAGGCACAGCACAAGTGATCGGCCCCGGCCGGTCGAAATGTCATCTGCATGATTGGTAAAGCAGTGCTGGTTGGGCACCGGACAGTTTCCGGCGGAGCACTATTGAGCGGCCGGTAGACACTGGCACGGTGGCACCTCACCTTTGGCTTTGGGGGATCGATCGAAGCGTGCGTGTCGGCACGCGGAAAAGCAGTGGCGATGCCAAAGTATACGACGCGACGCTCACCTTTAATTTGGGAGATCGATCCAAGTGTCGGCACGCGGAAAGCCGTGGCGAACGTACAGGCGGTGTGAAACGACACGACGATGTGACCCGGCCAGGGCAGCACAGCAGCAAGACGAGCGGCGCACTGGATGCTATGGAAAGGGCAAAGGAATGCACGGATATCGGACACATGGACATGAAGCTAAGCTTGCCGAAGCGGTTTAGCAAACGAAAGACTTGCACAAGATTTCTGTCCTCTGGCTAGGACGCCGCCAACATTGTTCAGAACGACTCGTTTGGTCATCGTCACTTTGCGTCTACCTATCCCAAAACCCAACTCTGCTACTACACCTTTCCGTGCACAGAAAACACGGCCTCCATATCTCACACGGAGACGTGACCAAGTAACATGAGGCAGAAGACAATATGCGTGCGTGCACCGTGCACGTTCTCCGCTCTCCGCCACGGCTCCACCAGAGCACTCCTGTTTGCTCCTGTCCCTCTATCTCGATCACTGCTTTGCCACGGCCTATGCATGCATGAATGCAAAAGCGAATTAAGCATCAGAGATTCAGAGCTGCCGGGAAACAAGAAAATAAATAAGAAGAGTCTAGACAGAGCCAGCCAAAGGTACGCAGCTCATGTCCACCTCTTGGACGCTGTATGTTCAGCGCATGTAGCTGCGGATCGGAGCCAGCAGGCTACTCTTGTTGGGCGTTTGGCTTTAGGGATGAGAAGAGGAGGCGTCGTGTGACGCGAGGAAGACGACGGACGGAGGCGCGCTGGTCTACAAGCACTGACTAACCACTGACCAGTGAGCACACTCTCCCTGGTTGTTGGTCCAAGCACGCATCGAAGCAATCATCGATGTACATACTAGTTCAACGAGTGAGCAGACAGAGGCCTGAGGTAATCAGTCCCGTCCTCGTCTACAGATCGATTAGACTTGTAGAGAATATGATATCGATCTCGATCTCAAGCTAGCGGTGGAACGAGCTAGATGGGTGCAGGTTGTTACTCCTGTTCCCGTGGTGGGAGAGGCGGCCGGCCGGCAGAATCACAGGATCCGCTCGCTGATTCGACTGGCCGGTTTCTTTGTCCCCGTGCCCCCATGGTCATAAAAAATGGGCCATGGCTGATCCATTTGGTGCCATCTGTTTGTCTCGCAACGCAGTACTGCACTAGTCGTAGCGTTTTGCGCTTGGCCGTCGGATCCAGAACCGACGCTCGAGATCGGTGCACTGCGAAATCAGGGAAGCAGAAAATGGCGACCAAAATTAGCCGTGGAGCAGTGCATGAGTGATGTACTGGTGGTTTCTAGCTGCTTGTGCGTGGCATCTGGCGTATGCACAACGGAGGTATCGGCCCGTGATGGGATGCAGGTCACTCTGTCTAGCTCGCATGCTTCCCAAGCAGATGCCTCCACTTGAGGACAGTTAGACAGCAGGCCGGTCTGCTCTCTGCTCTTGTTTTGCTAACGTTACTACCACACGCTGCTCCATCGTTACATACCTGATGACCACACACATGGCAGCAAATGTACGTTGTGGCTAAGCCAAGTACCTAGTTGTTGCGAATTAGGCTTTTGTTTCATCGATCAGATGGCTCGAAACGACGACAGCCATCCCAACTTGTGAAGCAAATCTGCAATGCAGTCATGTCGCGTGTCGATGGAACTACTGCGTCTCTCCTCTCGTTAGCGAACCGTGTCCGAACTTCAATTCTATCCGCGGCAGACATTTGGATCGCTACCTCAAATGTATCCTCATTTTGCTCATTCAATGTCTCAATCCCTTCGGTTGCACTGCAGGATTCTGGCACGGCAACCAAGCATGTCTCATTCAAATGTTTTATTCAAATGTCTCAATTTTGCTCATTCAAATGTCCCAATTTTGCTCATGTCTCATTCAAATATGCAGAAGCGTGTCTCGTTCCAACAAAGCAGGATTCTGGCACGGCAACCGGCCGCGCGTACGCGACAATGAACCCAAAAGCCACGCATGCACTGCTGTTCCCATCATGGCGCACGCACCATCATCCACGTCCAGCCATGGCGCACGGCGGGCGATTCCCTGCGCCGGGTTCTGTGGCTCGCCGGACTCCGCCGAAACGGAGCTTTCTCGCTGCGGATCCCAATACCAAGCGCTGTTGTTCCTGGGTGCTTCAAAATTCAAATCATTTGTGTTGAGGTTCCACAGGTTTCGACGAAAAAACAAATTCCGATCGACTAGTCGCTTCAAATCATGTGACTAGTCAATCACTAGATTTGATGATCCGTATTACACTGATTTTGTTGTTGTTTTGTATATCCTGTAAATCTAGTACGAGAAAATTGGAATTCTGCCACTGTTAAAAGTGGGCTTCGCTAGAATACCATCCCGCAAAATGGTTTCGCCAGAATGCCATTATGAAACCGTGGTCACACGCTACAATGCCTTGTCTGACCATTATGCCCTTCTTCTTCAACCTCTCGTCGCCGCCTTCTCCTTCTTCATGTCCGCAATCGCCGCCTCTGCGCTCGCCTGACGCCCGCCGCGCCCTCGCTCTCGCCCGACGCACCGCGCCGCCAGCCACCGCGCTCGCCCGACGCGTCGCGCCGCCGGCCGCCGTGCCGAGCCGCCACGCGCGCCCCTGGCTCTCCCGCCGCCCGCCGCGCTCGGGGCGAGGCCAGGGCCGGTGGGGGAGGGGAGGGGAGGGGCCGCCGCCGCCGGTGGTGGAAGGGAGGGGAGGTGGAGGGTCCAGGGAGGCTGTGCGGCGACGATGGTGGAGGGGAGCGGAAGAAGAGGAAGAGGGGAAGAGGAAGGAGGAGGGCGGCAGCGGGAGGTTGAAGAAGGAGAAAGGTATAATAGTGAGAAGAGGCATTGTAGCGTGTGGTTTATAGTTTAATAATGGCATTCTAACGAAGCCATTTGTGCCATTTGTGGGATGGTGTTCTGGCGAAGCCTACTTTTAATAGTGGCAGAATTCTAATTTTCTCATCTAGTACTATACATTACGCCAAACGTGCATGAACGTGTGGCGGAGATCCTTCTCAATCCGGTGTCCGGTGTGTGCAACCGTGCAAGCAGATACACTGCCGAAGCCATCCCCCTCTTTGGGAAATGTGAAAAGGGGCAGGAAGAAAGGAGACTTTACAATGGAGAAAACATAGGCATACAGGGAAACAGACGCTCTACTTTTCACCATGGCCACATCGCCTTCGTTACAATAAATAATAATGTGCATTGCTTTAGTGTTGCATTTCTCCATCACGTTATAGTCTAATTTGCATCTCCACAAAATCAAATCGGTTTAAACGACTAACATGCAAAGCGCCAAAACCCTACTGGGGGTACAGTACAGTGCAAGTGAAGGGCTTGGCTCAAGATTAAGATATAAAAAGGTGCAGGGGACCAGTGGAGACGATGGCCAAAGCAGCTACGTGAACTGCACACACGCGTGTGGCTGTGCAGCACTGTGCCCCTCCACCACAAGGAGCTGAGACGAAGCGGCCATGGCCATGGCCATGGAGGAGACGACGATGGGGAGGAAGAAGGGTGGCCTGAAAACAATGCCCTTCATCTTCGGTAAGATCGAGCAAGCAAGTCTCCTAATAACTAATCTGCAGCATCTCATGAATTGGTTTAATCGGCATGCAGCTAACGAGGTGGCGGAGAAGCTGGCCGTGGTTGGGTTCTCGACCAACATGCTGACGTACCTGACGACGCAGCTTCACATGCCGCTCGCCAAGGCCGCCACCACCCTCACCAACTTCGGCGGCACCTCCGCCGCCACGCCCCTCATCGGCGCCTTCCTCGCCGACGCCTGCATCGGCCGCTTCTGGACCATCGCCGCCGCCTCCATCGTCTACCAAATCGTACGTGCGTGCGTGCCAAAATCTTCTTAATTACATACGCTGATCGAGCAATCATCAAGCAATGCATCCTTGCGTGCTCTGCTGACCACTGATCCACAGGGCATGGCGCTGCTGACGGTGTCGGCGGCGCTGCCGCAGTTCCGGCCTCCGCCGTGCAAGCCCGGCGGCGCGGCGGCGTGCCGGGAGGCGGCGCCGTGGCAGCTGGCAGTGCTGTACGCGTCTCTGCTGCTGAACGCGGTGGGCGCCGGCGGGTACCGGCCCTGCATCGTGGCGTTCGGCGCCGACCAGTTCGACGAGTCGCGGGCGGCGGAGCGCGCCCGGAGCTGGGGCTTCTTCAACTGGTACTACTTCTGCAACGGCGCGTCGATGCTGGTCGCCGTCACGGCGGTGGTGTACGTGCAGGACAACGTCGGCTGGGGGTGGGGCCTCGGCGTGCCGGCGGCGTGCATGGGCGTCTCCGTCGCCGCCTTCGTCGCCGGCTACCCCATGTACCGCCGCCTCGACCCGGCGGGGAGCCCGTTCACGCGGCTCGCGCAGGTGGCCGTCGCCGCCGTCAAGAAGCGGCGGCTGCCGGCGGCCGAGGTGGACCCCAAGGCGCTGTACGAGAACGACGAGCTCGATAGGCCCATCTCCATGTACGGCAAGCTCGTGCACACGGACCAGCTCAGGTATGTACGTACGCTGCCGGCGTGCGCCGCCGTGTTCTGTTCTGTTCCTTGCTCTGCTCTTTCTTTCCGCCGCCGTTGATGGCTGAGGAGTGACGACGGCGGCGATGACTGGATCGAAGTGTTGAACCAATTGGTGATATGATATTTAAGTAATCTTAGCCGATGAGCATAGGAAGTTGACAAGAACCAATCTGATCCGATTGCATTGCATTGATGAACAAGATGCCGTAAGAGATCACAAGGCCACGTCGAGACGCGCCAAAAAGTGGACACGGCGCCATCTCGCGACAGTACTGTATGTAGTACTGTTACTCCATTTAGCCGCCACTGGATATTTTCTTGTGATGTCCGATCGTTTGACACTTTGACTTAACACTGGAAAGGTAGGGACGCGCCGACGCATGGGTCCATTTGGTTTCTCAAGAAACATGTGTGATTGCGTCTCGGTGGGTTGTCAGAAGATATACCTTTCAGAGAACTAGTTCTAAATCTTTCCGTTTCTCCTCATTTCCAAGAAGGGAACTAGAACCTTGAAGAGGTAGAAACCACGATGGGAACATCCACAGTAGTTTCTCTTTTTGATGATGTACGGAGTATAATCTATTCTAAGCTATATTAGAAAAAAAATCTTTTCTGGGATCTGGATTCAACACAAATTGAATCGAGTTCGATTCATGTGTTCCATTTTTGTACTGAACATGAAGCCTCAAGCTTCGATTTTAACTGACACCGTTCCGCTGTGTTTGAAAATTGCCTCCGCGGTGTGCAGCTTCTTCGACCGCGCGGCGGTGGTCACCGACGGCGACCTGGTCACGCCGCCGAGCGACGCCTCCTCCGGCAAGCCATCCCCATCCCCCGTCCCGAACCCGTGGCGCCTGAGCACGGTGCACCGCGTGGAGGAGCTCAAGTCGGTGATCCGCATGGGCCCCATCTGGGCCGCCGGCATCCTGGTGATCACGGCGTCGTCGACGCAGAACACCTTCTCCCTGCAGCAGGCCACCACCATGGACCGCCGCCTCTTCCTGGGCCTCTCGCCGTTCCAGATCCCGGCGGGCTCCATGACCGTCTTCGCGCTGCTCGCCATGCTCCTCACCCTCTTCCTCTACGACCGCGCGCTCGTGCCGGCGGCGCGCCGCCTCACGGGGCTCGACCGCGGCATCTCCTTCCTCCACCGCATGGCCGTGGGCTTCGCCGTCTGCGCGCTCGCCACCCTCGTCGCCGGCCTCGTGGAGCGCCACCGCCGGGCCGCCGCCGCGGCGGCGCCGGGGGCCACGGACGCCGGCACGTCGCCGCTGTCGGTGTACTGGCTGGTGCCGCAGTACGCGCTGCACGGCGTGGCGGAGGCGTTCAACTCCGTGGGGCACCTCGAGTTCATGTACGACCAGGCGCCGGAGAGCATGCGCAGCACGGCGACGGCGCTCTTCTGGCTGTCCATCTCGCTGGGGAGCTACGCCAGCACGGCGCTGGTGGACGCCGTGCACCGGTGGAGCGCCGGCCCCGGCGGCGCCAACTGGCTGCCGGACAACATCAACCACGGCAGGCTCGACTACTTCTACTGGGTCGTCACGGGGTTGCAGATCATGAACCTGCTCTACTACGCCGTCTGCGCAAAGAGGTTCACGTTCAAGCCCGTGCAGCTGCACAAGGAAGTGGAGGGAGAAGGGGGCAAGGCGGCGATGGTGGAGCTGCAGGAGAAGGTTTGAGCAGGACGGTGGCTAATGTGAAGGTACAGGTCTACTGTAAGCTGCAAAGAAGGTTAGTGCTAGGCAGATTGTCTGAAACTTCAGGCTAATGCTATATTTGATGACTATGTGAGCGTCTGTATGTACTAGTCGTGTAGATCAGGAACAGACAGAGATATTGTTCATGCAAGCAACCTCAAACTTGTCAATTGCAAAGGCTCAAAATTGCAACTCAACTGTAATGTAACTAGAAAGCAGGTGCTAGGTAAATGTCTGAACCTTGAGGCTGTTGCATATGGGATAAACAGAGATATTGTTTAGGCAAGCAATTTCTGAAAGTTATCCAGCCAAATTATGCAGCACATTTCCCAGTTTCAGAAACAATGCGATCTCGAATGATGGCACAGCTGACACCAGTTCATTAGAAGTCAAATAGTACACTTCATTATTCAAGAACTAGAAGCCACCTACACAATTCTACATGAGCTCCAAAAGCAGAGAGCTTTTGCATAACAGAGTTATACGGCGAAGCACTAGGTGGCGCCTCTGATCTTCAGTAGTAGGAGTAGCACACAGCGATCCAAGAACGCGCGAACCGGCCGCTGGGCGGGGCGGATCACACGGTGAACTTGATCTCGAACCCGGCGGACGGATCGACGGGCTCGGCCGGGGACGGGACGACGGCGGTGACGGTGGCGGCGGGGGGGCCGACGGGGAGGCGGCGGGTTATCATGTCCTCGATCTTCGCGGGGTCGCCGGAGAGGAGGGTCTCCACGGACCCGTCGCGGCGGTTGCGGACCCAGCCGGCGAGGCCGAGGGACTCGGCCGTGGAGGCCGTCCAGTCGCGTTACCCCACCCCCGTGACGCGGCCCTTCACCACCACGCAGACCGCCTTCCGCGCGGGCTCCGGCTGCGGATGCGGCGCGGGCGGAGAGGAGACGTCGGCGGGGGCGGGGGTTGCCATGGCGCCGGCGAGGTGCGGTTTGGGGATCGGGGGCAGTGGAGGGGAAGGGGGCGGCGACCGAACGAAAGTTCTCGAAGTAATCTAGAGAGAAGGCTTTAGGACTTCTGGGCCTCGTCTAACTTGTAGTTTGGGCCGTCCCGATTCCTGAATGTTCCATTTTTCTGATAATAAACTGAATAATGCAACAGGTAGTTTGGGCCTGCTTGGTTGGCCACCAAATTGTGCCAAGCCTAAACCTTGGCAAGCCAAAATTTTGGCCATCCAAAACTAGGGTAGGCCAAAGTTATGGCATGAGATCTAGGTAGTCATTTGGTTTGGTGTTAAAATATTGCAACCAATATATTTTTTCATTGTAAGCTTCAATGAACTTCAAGAAGTTTCTAGAACTTGTCCATGATTTTGGCTACAAATATTAGTGTGCCAACTTTTTGGTAGTGAACCAAGTGGTAGCCAAAATCTTTAGACATGCCTTGATTTTGGTTGGGCAAATATTGGAAGCCAACCAAGCAGGCTCTTTATGGCAAAATCTACCGTCAATGCAATGCAAAGTTAGCCCTTGTTTAGATGCAAATTTTGCACCTAAGGGGCTGTTTGGATCTATGGGCAAATGGCAAATGGCAAAAAAAAAGACCCATCTTTTTTTTGTCATTTGCCTCCAAACACCCCCATGGTAAAAGGGCAAATAAAAAATGAGATGACAAAAATTCAATATTGTGGTAAAATTGGGAAAAATGGTAAAACTTTTGCCATTTGCCTCCAAATACCCCATGGCAAAAGGAGGGAGAATGGGGTTTAAATGAGTTTTTGCCATTGGATCCAAACACCCCTAATGGCAAAACTTTTGCCATCTTTTCTTGAGAATAAAAGTTTTGCTCTTTTTTCTCTTTCCATGTGGATCCAAACTGCCCCTAAATTTGATCCCTGGTAGTGCTGCGTACGTCATTGTAGCATTTCGTTTGTATTTATGAAAAATTATCCAAAAATTGATTAATTAGGCTCAAAATGTTCTTTCTCGCAGAGTACAATAAAACTGTACAATTAGTTTTTGATTTCATCTATATTTAGTACACCATGCATGTGCCGATATTTTGATGCGATGAAAATCTTCTTTTTGCATAATAAACTTTGATGATGAAATTTGGGATCTAAACAGGCCTCAGTTTCTTTTCCCGAAAAGACAACATGTGCACACTTTCGCAACCCTAGAGACAGTGTTACTCCTGCTAGGCTTGCAAAGTTTTGACATCAGATGGTGAATGAATCCGATGGAAAGAGCTCGTGGTTTCAAATACACGGCTGTTTTTCCTCTAGATAAGCTCAAATTAACCGAAACAATGCAGGGCCAGAATTTTCACATTTAGCTTTGCTATAGTAATTCTCCTAAAAGAAGCTTCCCTATTGCAATTATGGAGACAACTCACGACATGTTCAGTGAACAATTGAACAGTGAGTCACAGTCACCACGTACACACCTCAGTATCTGTTCACATTGAACAATTTCAAGGCACACCCCAGTTGTTCAAGACACCAAAGAACTGCATTGTCACAACTCACAAGCCATCATCACAGGAACAGAGCGCACCCAGCAATCACCATTCCCCATTCTGATCCTATCCCAACTGTTACACAAACAAATGCTAATACAGTAGTGCAGATCACACATCAAAATGTACCCACAATTGATTTAAAAACTTGGCAAATTATTACATTCAACCATTTCTCAAACAGTTAAGTGACAGGCACACAACCACAGGCACCGTAGTAGTCATCAACACCAAATGGCAAAAGGACTGTAATCACAAGCCATGAACACGGATACAGAGTGTATCAAGTAATCACAATCCTTGTCCTGCTCTCAACTCTTATAACTACCGCTTCTACGTTCATCCAAGCAGCGCATCCCAATTCCAACAATTTGATCCGAGATCGCATATTTATAACACTGAAAAAAACCGAAGAAGTGTTCAGTGTTCTTCAGAGCAAAGATTACCACAGGCCACGACTGGCAGCGCTCGCCAAGAACCACGCCTCACGAAGCTGCAGACACGAGCCACAGCCACCAATCAGGCGGTGGGCTTGCGGTGAAACCCTTCGGCGGGGTCCACCGGGTCGGCGGGGTTGGGCACGACGGCGGTGACGGCGGCGGCGGGCGGGCCCACGGGGATCCGCCGGGACACCATCTCGTCGACCTTGTCCGGGTCCCCGGAGAGGAGCGCCTCCACGGTGCCGTCTCGGCGGTTGCGGACCCACCCGGCGAGCCCCAGTGAGCGCGCCGTCTCCACCGTCCAGTCCCGGAAGAAGACGCCCTGCACGCGGCCCTTCACCACCACGCGCACCGCCTTGGCGGCCGGGGACGGCGGCTGCTGCTGCGGCGGCGGTGGGTCGCTTGGGGCGCCCGCGGATGCCGCCATGGCGCGGCGGGGTGCGGTGGTGGCGGTGAAGGGGCGGAGGAAGCGCGGGGCGGTGGCGGAGGTGGAGGGGAACATTCTGGAGAAGGCGATTCTTGCAGACGGTTGGTCGGAGCCTCTCGATCTTGAGTTGTCCACTCTGGTATGGAGACGGAGGAAGTCCACTGGGCCGAATCAACAGGTGGGCTTGGGCCGGACGTGGATACCTATGTACTGAGCAAAAGTACATAGAGAATTTGGGAGGATTCCGTTGCAAAATTACTTGCCATTGTTGAATTTAAATCAAATAAAATCATCGGATTTTGATCTTTTGAGTTGATCATTGGATATTCTTGAACCAAATGAAGAATACGGTAAGGTCCAAGCAAAAAGAGTGACATAACCTAATGGACAGCAACATCTTGTTTGCTCACGAGGTTCTCAATCTCTCTGGAAAGTTTCAGAAATGCCGGACTGTTAAGTCACGGCAATCTCTAAACTTGGATAAACCTTACTTGCCTTGCCTGGATCAGGACTCCAGGATCTGATAAACACAAGCACAAGTGCTGCTTCCGGACTTAATCTTATTGATTGACTTTATCCAGAAGAGACTGTTCATTTTATATCAGCCGTAGAGGCACAAGGAACTACAGACAGGACATCATGCTCTTAGCCGGTCTTGGACTCGTTGCCTTTTCTGAAGATAAATGACAAATGCATAATCCAGATGCAAACATCATGGTCCGGCCGTCCGGGACTCGTTGCCTTTTCTGAAGATAAATGACAAAATGTAGAATCCAGATGCAGTAGTCAGTAGTCATGGACAAAAATACCGAAGTCCAATTCTCTATCTTCACACCGGGGTCAGTATAAATTTCGGACAAACCCACGTCTCCCTCCATCCACACCAATCAGCCAAAACGCCTACGACGGCCATAGCAACCCAAGCCACCCCGCGCAAAAGATCAATGGCGTCCTGCAAGCTCATCGCCCTTCTCCTCGCCTTCGCCATGGCAGCGGCGGCGACGGTGCAGCCGTCCGAAGCGAGGGTCCAAGGACTCGACCGCCAGGTGCTTCACCCCTCCACGTTCCACAACACTCCGCCGTCGCCGAGCTCGCCCGGCGGCGCGGTTCCGCCGCCGCCGTCGCCGCCGCCGCAGCCGACGGAGTGCCTGACGCCGCTGGTGGGCATGATGCCGTGCATGGACTACCTGACCAACCTCACCGTGCTGACGGCCCCGGCCGAGTGCTGCGACGGCCTCAAGGCGGTCATCAGCGACGCCCCCATCTGCCTCTGCCACGGCATGAACGGCGACATGAACAGCTTGGTGCCCGAGCTGCACATCGACCCCATCCGCATGATCGTCCTCCCGCTCACCTGCGGCGCCATGCTGCCGCTTGAGACGCTCTTCTCCTGCAACAGTGAGTTAATTACACAGCCTTTTTTTCATGCATATGTCGTATGTTATTTTGATCCGTGGATAAGATATGCTTGCGAGGATCTAGATTGTTGATAACATGGTGACGTGTTTTCGACAGCGCAACAAGTGCCGCCGATAATGCCACCGATGCCGGCGCCGGTGCCTGCCGATGCTCCAGCGTCAGCATAATCAGGTAAGGTATCTTCTTTTGAGGCACACCTTATTTTGAATGATCCGTTGCAACTCGTGTTGTATTTTTTTTTTTGAAAAGGAGACTCGTATTGTAATTGACATCTAATATCCTTTTCTTGTCTTGTCTTCAGGTAGGTTGCGTCTTCTTAGTGTTTAAGATGAACCTGCTTTAGCATAGCATTGTTTAGGTCGTCGTAGACGAGAACTGTAAGTGTACTTACAGGTACGATCAGTACGATCATGTAAGTTTCGTTGATGGATGCAATCTTCAACGGGGATATATATATATTTTTAGATGTTATTAAATAGTTGAATGGGGTTTTGATACCTGGATCTGGAGATTCCATATTTGCATCTGAATTTATTTTCGACCTGTCAGTGTTTCATATGGTCATGATTTACTAAACCAGTGGACCTATATATAGTCCTATACTAGAGTAAAGCCAAGCTGATTGCAAGCTCTTTTTTCTTTGAAACCTATCCATTATTGCTCCAAAAATTATTACTTATATACTCATGCAGTTCTGTTGCATAACCATATATAGGTCAGAGTTTTTTATAAGTTCTCAGAGCGATAGTCAACAAGATCTATTGAATGCCCCACTTGAGCAAATCAAAAGATAACGTCAATTCTTCGATTTCTAGAGGAACTAATCAACGTGTGTACTTTGCTATTCATAAACAACAAATGTAAACTCGTGCATGGATCTATCCATACCCACTTATATAAAGTCACATAGCCCTGTTTTCCCTAACATATTTAGATAAGTATTTTCTGCGCCTACATTAATTTATATGTATGCAATATTTCTATCTACCATGTATTTTTCAGTTATTCCTCGTCAAATCCGACGGTCCTGGAAAACCGAATGATGACCCAACCTCGCGGCTAGCCGGCAAAAGCAGCGGCTGCGATAGAGTTTCCCATCCTAACCCCAAATCCTAAAACCCTAAGGCGCGGCACGAGCTTCCACGTTGGCCGCCGGTCGAGCAGCATCACGAGGACAAGAAATGAGGCAGGCGGAGGAGGGAAAGGATAATGCGGGCCTGACCTGCAAGGGAGATAGGGAAGTAGTGGGCGGAGAGTAACCAATAACCATGTGCCGCATGGTCTAAAAATAACATTTCGATCTATTCCTCCGCGCCACCACCGTGGAACAAAATAAAGTTCATCTTATTCACTTTCTTACATATATAGAGTAAGAGTTGGTGTTATTTCATTTTATCTTGGCCTTGTTTAGTTCCCAAATTTCACCCCTAAATTCCACTATGCAAAAAGAAGATTTCCATCACATCAAAATGTCGGCACATGCATGAAGTACTAAATGTTGATGAAATCAAAAACTAATTACACAATTTTGTTGTACTTTGCGAGACGAATAATTTTGAGCCTAATTAATAAATATTTGAACAATTATTCACAAATACAAACGAAATGCTACAATGTTGCATTTATGGCGTTTTTCAAAGTTTGGGTGTCCGAACTAAAAAAGGGCTTGCAAGATTTCGTATGTCTTGATTCTATGGAATCTCATAATACGGTGCTTCCTTTACCATTTTCCTTAACTTAAGGGTCACATGACAAGATAATAACTGAACCGATAGGACGAAGACTGTCAGATAACAGGGACGAAGAAAGCAAGTGGCGAGAATGTGCTCAATGCTTCTGCTGTATCTTCCTTTGGTTTGGCATGTCATAAAAACTGTCATATTTTGGCATCAGCTTACCACTTGTTTTATTGCTTTATTTTTCCTTTTTGCAAATATATACAACCAAGTGCTTAGCATCACTAAGAGCTCTTGTATATCCCGTTGGCTAGCTAAAAGAAAAGAAAAGAGAGAGAACTGCATCCAACGGACTAGCTAACTAGATAGCTGTCTTTCCACATTAGCTATCTTCTCGCATTCGCTAGGTATCTCTGTCTGACCACACTCTTCATCCACGCTCGCCAGTTTTAAAGAGTCTCTTGATTTACCCCTGGTTTTAGGAATCTTTTTTTTGCTAGCCTCTTAATCTGTAAATTTAGGTAGGATTATTGCTAGTCTGGAGATGCTTAAGATTCACATGTGCTGCGCGTTGTAGGGTATGGTCACATGCTGGATTGTCACCGTGACTGGTGCTAAGCTGGCTATACACGCACGCAGGGAATCGAGCTTTAAGCACTGCACGCATGGCATTGGCATATGTTCTTTAAACAAAGACAGCCCGGCATTTGTTGCATCCACTCCTGGAATCGTTCACTACTCAAGCAAAGAATAGTGAGGTATCTTGCTGATGAATTGTATATGCATCATCGTGCCTATATATATCTCGCTGTGGTGTATGTGCCTTCGATCATCTCATCCCGCCACACACCAATTAATAAGCTCCAAGGGTGCAGGCGCAGTTTATATATGCTAGCCGCCCGAGGATGGGTTTGCTGTCCTCTGCTTGGGTTAGCCTCGTGTACTACTTGAGCTATTTCAACATGACATGGCGTGACATCCACTCCACGGCCATCATTCATACTGGGAGATCATCACCAGCTCCGGCACCCAGTGCACTGCAGGATGAGATCAAGAAGATGATGGGGCAAGCTGTGGTGTTCACGGCGGTGCTCATGGCCATCCTGGGCGGCACCCTCTGCGTGGTTGCCCTGGAGCGCCTGGTCCGTGGCCGTTTCACCCTCTTCTCCATGGTGCGCTTCCTGCTGCGCATCACCTTCGTCCTCTTCCTGCCCCTCCTGTCCTACATGTTGTCCCATGCCGAGGGCAATGAGAATGAGGGGCAGCTCCACTTCTTGCTTCTGTGGATGCTCCTCATTCAGCTCATCCGCAAGAAGGTGGAGGCGATGGTGTCATCAACCGATGGCTCCTTCTCCAGGGCTGCCAGTCGCTTCAAGCTCATGGATCACTACCACGAGGTGTATAGCTTGGTATGGATCGGCTACCTCATATATACCAATGTTAAGGAATATAATAAAATGATCATATTTGCCATCCTCTGGTCACTGGCCGTGGCGAAGCTGGGTCAGAGGGTGCTCAACGAATGGAAGGCCCAGGACTCATTGTCAGCCGCCGGTAGCGCTCACCTCATTGCAGGCTATATGCAGCATGTCCTGGATCAGGAGGAGAAGTTGGGTGACCCCATGGACAATTGTGACTACGTGGTGATGGGAGAGGAGAACCTCATACTCAAGAAGAAAGAGAGGCAACAGGCGGAGGGGAGTACAGCTGGTTCAAAGGTACTCACCACTCGTCATTGTGGCAACGGTGTGGGGAGGTTTCCCCATGACCAAGATGAACTTAAGCATGTTCATCTCCTCATCGTCGACCCCGACAAGGTCAAGAGTTTGGTGACGGTGAAGCAAATATGGAAGGAGCTAGGAGGCTATCGCCTCTTTTGCAAGAAAAGACCCAAGTTCATCAGCCACATGGGCCTCCTATGCCTCTCTTTCTCCTTCTTCAAGTTGATGCGGCGCCGCTTTGAGCACTATCCCATGGTGGAGGTCGGCTCCAAAAAGGCACGGCGGCTAATGCTCGAGGGCCTCCTCAACCATGAGCCCAAACCTGCCGATAACGCGTCAAGGATGTTTAGAGTGATTCAACTGGAGCTCGACTTCCTTGATAACTACTACCAAGCCGGCGTCCCGGTGGTGATGTCGGCCCCTTGGCTCTTCATCATAAACTTCCTCTCATCTTTCCTCTTTGTGTTCATATACATTATTGCCGCTGCCATGCTGCTATTAACCAAGAGTGAACACTTAAACACACCCATCACATTCATCATCATCACCATGCTGCTTGTTATGACCCTCCTTGCCGTTGAAATCACAGACTTCCTCACCACATACCTCTTCTCCAATTGGTTCCTAGTGCACCTTATATGCCTATACGTTACCCCCAGGAGCTGCCTGTGGAACTGCCTGGTCAAGCCACTCATTTGGTGCTTCATCGCATACCGCCTTTTGGTATTCTATTCACTGGGGCTTGTGCTTAAACTTACTGGGAGGCCAGTAAACCAGAAGAAGATCAAGATCAAGCAGGTATCCATCCTTCAAGTTTGTGAGCCATTGCACAAACTTTTTGCATGGACGTCCCAGGCAACACTGGCAGATAAAGCAAAGCAAGACATTGTGAAGTCCTTGAAGAAGGGTATCAACCTGGACGTCCCAGACGACGACACTGGCGTTGTCAGCCTGCCACCCATGAGGAGCAACTTGAATACTAGAGGAGAAACTACCACCGAGATCATTCTGGCATATCATCTAGCCACGGAGCTGTTGGAGATGAAGCATGGCAAGCGAAAGAAGAAGAGGAAGAAGAAGCAGGAGCCTGAAGATGACTGCGACGTCCACCGGACGGTTGCTGTTACCCTGTCCAGGTATTGCATGTACCTTGTAGCGCGTGCGCCCGAGATGTTGCCGGACGACGAGAAGTGGGTGTCCGACAGGTACGAGGACGTGAAGACTTGCCTGAAGGAAGTGTCTCGCCGATGCTGCAGCACTTGGTGCTGCCCGTGGAGGCGCGGGCAATGGAAGGCGCTGATGGAGATGGAGGACGACAAGCTGAAGGAGCCAACGTCAAGGGCGGGTGTGAAGCTGTTCCAACGGATGCAAAAGGACTCTGCAGCTGATGCGTGGAATGATCTGGCTAAATTTTGGATCGAGCTGCTCATCTACCTGGCGCCGTCCAACGATGTGGAAGGCCATGCCAAGGCGCTGGCCTCCTCAGGCGGCGACCTCATCGCTTGCCTCTGGGCCTTCTGCACACATGCAGGCATCAGGCGCCAGCCTGCACCTGAGAAGGCAGAGCTGCATGCCAATGAGCTCCACGACCACGACAGTAAAGTGTAGGTGTGGTCGACGTACCGAGTGCGCCCATCGGGTTAATAAATCCATGATGCATGCGCTAAAGAGTGTGGCATGCATTGCGTGGTGTTGGTTTGATTTTTATGCCGCCATTTGGCCGGGTTGTTTGTGGCTTTGCTTGCTTGCTTTTGTGTATCTTTGTATAATTTGTTTGTATGCGTGGTGTGTATATTTCTAACTGTTGCTCTATGGATATTGTATTTTGGACTTTATGTGTATATATATTTGGATAACTTGATCTTAAAGAATTAGGTTGGCTTTAGTTTGGGGAAGTGTGAGAAAAATTTTGTGCAAGGAGAAAAGCAACCTGTGTAATCGCGGGTCGGCTGCGCTGCTCATATGGCTCCACAACATGTACTATTTGATCATCTGCTGATTTCTCTTTTATTTTTCTCCTTGTACAGAATTTTGTTCAACCTCGAACTTTGCATACTCAGATGATTGTATCATCTATATTCATCCTATGACTTGAGTCGGGACGAAAGGAGCAGAGAAAGGTGGCACGTCCCTAATCCAGTTCTCGATGTTAATAAACCATCAATACCTCGACATCGTCATTAATATTCGTCCTTCCAATTCCACTCCACATGCAACGCGGACATTCCTATAGTTGTAGCAACCAGGCAGCTCAAGTCATGGACGAGCCGCGAGCGACACGGGGAGATAGGCGATTGACATGGGGAGCTGGATGGTCGGAGTTATGGACAAGCGGAGCACGGAGCAGTGTTGTGCAAGGATCGTCGTGCCAGCATGGCATGTTATGGTAGCAAAACAATCCATAGGGTTATTTGAACTGAATGTCATTGTATAGTTTAAGGTGTATAATTTCTGATTTTATAAGTTGGGGGTTAAGAAGTCCGCTTGTAATAGGGTTAGGGGGTTTATGTATATTTTTTCCTAATTTTTAATCTTGTGGAGCTTGAACGTTATGTTGAGAAAAAAGTTAAGATTAGATTTGTGTGCTCTATAGTAATAAGGTGAAGTAAGTTTTGGGCCAATGTTTTCTCCGTAATCCTATATTTTAATGTATTAAAATAGATTGTCACTAGTTTTTTTAATTAGCAACAATAGATTGTAACTATTTGGACCAATATATATATATATATATAGAAAGTACAATTTATTACCCTCAAATATGAACAAAGTCCGTAAAACTCCAAAGTATGTTTTGGTCCGTTTTACACTGCCAATTATCTCAGTCGGTCTAGTTTACCTCTTCGTAAGATTTCTCTTTTTTGTTCCTCTATGCACACATGTTATTTTGAGTTGAAATTTTGTGGTATAATAGAGCGGATCACAAATTATATTTAAAAATATATTATAATTTTTTTCATCATTATTTTGAAAGGATATGATATGTAATAATAAATTTTGTATTATATTTTTAAAAAATACTATATGTGTGTTTCTATCATCCACAAACCTTTTAACTTAAAACACCACTTGTGCATGGAGAAATAAAAAAAGATAAATCTTATAAATGGGTAGATTGGACGGATTGAGATAGTTATGTGTATAAAATGAACTAAAACATACTTTAGAAGGTTATCCGGACTTTGTTTATATTTGACTGTAGTAATTTAGACTTTTAAAAAAAAATCTCTCCTCTGCTTTCCTTTTCCTTTGTCCTCCTCTCCACCCTCGGGCCTTTCTTTCCTAGTGGCGACTGGCAACCAGGGTCGTCCCTAGGCATGTGCGGGCTGAGCGATGGCATAGGGCCCCCACTTGCCAAGGGCCCCAAATCAGTTCACCAATACTAGTTGAATAATACTTGCACTCCCAAAACTACAGCAATGCATCTCTAATCCGCAGCTGGGCTCAAAGTTTCGACCTGTTGCAGGCCCAAGACAATAGGAACTCCTCAAACCGAATTAATCGTACGTGCGTGTTGCTGCCGAGGCAGTCATGCAGTAGTTCAAGTTTCCCTCAATAAAGGCAGCAGTGCTCCGTCAAATTCATATTTGAAGTGTTTCTCTCAACGCACTACAACACAACACAACAATAGGAAATATTGTTAGTTTCAAAAGACCGTCGAATTTGAGAATGTAGTGCATGGTACATATCAATGGATGCTCAAGAACCTGTTAGGAGGAAAAATTGTCCTTGGTGTAGGCATGCATCCAATGCATAACATAGAACCTGCATAGATTGTTGGGCTGCCGTCTGATGTGTTGATATACAATGACATTGAAATCTTTTTTATTAGATCTATAATAAGTGTCGCTTTTTTCTTGTACTTGGTAAGGGAAGTACATTACATTATGAATTAATGATAAGAATAGAAGTGAGAAAATCTTGCACACAAATCCACTTAATTGGTCAAAATTGAACCTCTACACACGCAAATCCATGTACCTGTTGAGGAGATTAATGAGAGGTTGGATGAAAGACCGATGCCTCTGTTTTGAGTCATAAATCCCTATTTTAGTCTCATATATCGACGAGTACATGGTGGTTTCTGCATTTAAGATACAATGAAGCAAATTATTTTCTAAGCTTAATGAACGGAAGTAGTAATTTACACAAACACTTACACAATTGTATTAGAGAATTATGGATTGCTTGTCTTGCATGTCACAAAAAGCATAGACCAGGTACTTAAGCAAGTCTTTTCTTTTTAACTATACCTTTAGGGTATAAGAAGCCTACATTGTTATTGTCCTCTTGCTTCAATTTGTGTGCCATCAACCATCATCCTACAAAATAAGGAGGTTCGATGTGGAAATTAGCGGTATAAGATGTGAAAATACAAAGATTTTAGATACGTACAAAGAAAACAGGCTCATGATTGCACAATCAAGGGCGTTCTGATGACATAACACATGTACCATATCGACATAAACCCACACTACTAAATCTGCCTTGGATAGTGGCTTGCGAAATGTTTTCTATTGTATCTTCTCTCAAACATCTGACTTGATTGATTTTGTACCAATCATGTGATTGTCATATTCTCATGGTTATGTTCGGGAGTTGTCACTATCCCACAAGATCCCCGCCCGAGTGAAACTCCCATAAAATCAACGCAGGTTAAAGCTTATCTTCCCACTTCATTTTTAAAGCTCTTTCTTTGTAAGGTTGTTCACTTTTAGAAATTCTGCCTTTGCATTGAAATTTATCTGGAAATTGGCCTCGCTTCTTCCCACACTAACCGTTTGGAGAGAGTTCACTGGTAGTCTGATGGAGGAGGTTGGGGATTCCCTATCTGTGGAAGCATTATATTGCTGTCTTGTAGAAATGAAGTAGAACCTCAAGGGAAGGTGGCTTCTCTGAGGTCTTCTCTTACACGAGACTTGTTACGATGACATTCACTTTTTTTTTGTGGTCCCATGGCTAGAAGGGCCTAGCTCCTTAGCCATTTTTATGCCGGATCTAAGATGTTCGCTCCTAGCCTAAAGACGCGTGTTCTACCGGGGGATCGGTGGCAGGGTTGGATCCCTTGGAGTTGGCAGGTTCTGATTTCCTGAACAAGTACCTTGAGATAATTGCTTCTTCAGCCTTGGGCTTGGCAACAGGCTTGGTGAGCACCAATGCTAGTCGCCAACGCATGCACGTGCACCCCGTGCGGCTCTACCCTTGCTTCCCTGCCAGGCCCTATCACATTTATGTTTGGTTATGATCAATGCATCATATAGAGCCTGATTGGTTAGAGCCAAAACTTTGGCATGCCCAACTTTTGGCTTGCCAAAACTTGGGCAAAAAAGTTGCCAACATTTTGGCAAGATAAACGCGAGATGTAGGCAAGTTTTGGTACAAAACCAACTGGTGGCCAAAATATTGGCTTGCCAAAGTTTTGGCCTGCCAAAATTTTGGCATCCAACAAGCAGGCCCATATTTTTGTTAATGTAGTGTTTCAATTTCGAAGCCATGTATTTTGCAAATTAGATTAAAAATATAATTATTTTAAGAAAAATGAATAAACAAAAAAAGTAGAACATCTATCACAAATTCGGAAAGGACCTATGGATTAGTTTAGAAAACAATCACAAGGTCCTCCATATAATCAAATAATTGATGTTAATATTGCTATTGATGACCGTGTTAGTGGTGAGACATGGGCAGAAAATTTTTGTTGAGGAAGTTCATGTTAATGTCTCATGAGTGCTAACCTAGCTTGTTTTACCTTATGTTCCTACTACCTCCATCCCAAAATATAGCAATGTTTAGACGTTTTTAAAGTCAAACATTTTCAATTTGAACTATAAATAGCAAAATAATCATGAAAATTAATAACATAAAAATATATTAGTAGATTCATTGTAAAACAACTACTATAATATATAATATTTTCGTTTTAAAGTAATTTATTTTCAAAGATATTATTGGTTAAATTTTAAAAAGTTTAACTTTACAAAAAACTTACGGACGTGGCTACACGGAGAGCCCTCTCCGGTTAGGCTTAACCGGAGAGCCCCCAAAAAAGGAAAGTTACCTAAAATACTAATTTGAGGATCCACGTAACCAAAAAGGGTAAGAGAGCCCATTTCTTCCTTTCTTCTGTGGACACGCCCAAATAAACGCGCGGGAACACAGCTCGCAAAAAAAAAACACGAACGGACAGCACCATTGACTCGACAAAAAGTGTAAAAAAATAGAAACATGAATAAAAAAGCCTAGGTTGAAAAAGTAAAAGGTAATTCAACCCAAAATAAAGACAACAGAATGTAAACCCCTAAAAATCCAATACATTCCCAAACGCTGCCGCTACGCCGCACTATTCCCAGGTGCTGCACTGTAGAGCCGATGGAACAAACATCCATCCAAATAGATTTATCAGGGAAACACAGCTGAAATCATTACAAGAGAACAATAAGGTCTAGGTACCGGATCCTTTTTCACCGTAACCTCAAACCAAATCCTTACAAATTTTCAACAACAATCATTTTACAGAATTTCCCAAATCTGGGTATTTCAGCATAGCTGCTGACAGCTTAAATGTTTGCGTCTTCAACAAAGATAATTGAATACTTCATATATAGCATTTGCACATCCATGTGTCACGAAGAAAGTAACTCAGTTCACCTTTAGATTCAGATATGTACCTAAATAAAGACGTAATTTGGTGAGAATCAGTCAACCTTTTCATGAGACTGCAAAGATAGAAATTGTGGCTTGAAAAACATAGCATGTTATAAGTTACAAAAAGATCATGTTGCAAAGAAGTAAAAATATTGATGACAGATTCATAGTCTTATGCAACTTGATAGCATCAACATCTTACCCTGGCTTACCATATTTCACAGCTTATTAACTCAACAAGTAGATTGGTACAAATTATGAAGCCAATCTAATTTTAGCTTTAACCCTAGAACTAAAATTGTGAACCTGACACTAGGCTGCAGCCATATTCTCCTACAATCATTCATGAGCACTTCTTTGCAAAAAATAGATGTAATAGAATAGACAAAACTACTGAAAGTTATTGCACCAGAAACACTACTCACAAAACTCAGCAAAAATCAATATATCCCATTCCAAACAAAACATATTATAGCAAGCTTTCAATTCGGCCCCTAGATTAGAAAATAATATAGAGTTGAAAGTAGACAGCTTCCAGGTTTCACAGTGGCATGACTAAAAACAACATAAGTAAAAGCAACAACTTTTTAAGCAAAGAAAAGCAGGTATTTCATACATAAAAGCTAATTTATTGACAAGTTTAGTTTTGATTACTCGCTGAATGAAAGTAAAAATAAACCGGTTACTTCTTGTCTAATAGAAATCAATGCTAATTACATTCTATGCACAGTATGTTATAGCTAGTTACTTCCTATGTGGATAAGTTACATCCTAAAAACGGGTGCATTATGACAAGTTACCTTCTATGCAGTTGCAGGAATGGGTTTATTTGACCACAATGTTGCTGCATAAGAAAATAATTTGGAACAACACCAATGCGATGAAACTGCAAGTCTATTGTTATTTCAACCAGAAGAGACGGGTTTACTTTTTCTTCTCTTGTGAACTTTCATCAACTAATAAATTTACAATTGGACTCTGCTTTAATTTTGTGGGAAAAGATAAACCCACAGACAATACTAAAAACATCAGGATTTAGAGGCAATGCAATTTAATACCCTTATTTGTTCTACTTTAAAGTGACTATCGCAAATGTGTGATCCTTATGTCGCAAATGTTCTACTTAAAGTTACTTTCCGAATCGTGTATATTAATCATTAGTTACTTCGTGTAATATGAAAATAGTCACAAGTTACTTCCTGATGAGTTCCAAATCAGGGATAAGTTACTTCGTGTGCAATGCAAATTAATATGTAGTTACTTCTTATATGTTTCTAAACAAGCACAAGTTACTTCCTATCTCATGTAAATCAGTAATAAATTACTTCCAAGCTGTTGCAAATGGGGACATGTAAGAGTGACTTTTCAATGGATTACCACCCCCACACAAACTAAAGCCACATAAAAAAGACTGGTTCATTCAACCAGCATCACAACAGGATATAAAAAAATGATAAAATGAAAAATGCAAATGGACTGCCATCAGAGAAAGAACAAGCCTCAGTCATGACAAAAGTGAGGTTATGCTGACATTTATGAATAAGATTGGTCATCGAGGGCGTCATACGATCCCAAATAGAAATTTGAATATACATATAATGATAATCAAAATCTAATCAAACCAATACTGACCAGTGAAAGGAAAAACACATATCAGTAAAAGAAACATATGTGGGAGACGTTTTTACAGCTTGTTTTGCTGCACCCAACATATGCTGACCTGACAAAGGTATAACTAGGGAAAAAGTTACAAGAAGTAAACCATGAACATAGCTATCCTAAACACAATAAGCAAAAATATGAGGGGAATGCAACAACTGAACCTTCAAAGCAGGGGCAGATCAAACACCTATTGTGAGAGGTGTGGACAACAATATCTGGTACCGCAAGCACAAAAGCCATAAAGTAAGAAACCATTGACCAAGTAATACAGGCACATAGTGAAACTGAAAGTGCATCTAGGCACTTATATCTTTTGGTGATTTTGGATGACAACATGATTTGTAATTTAACTTGTTTGTTTAAAGAATATGAGAAGGGTTTTATTATTATGGATATTTATGTAATATATTTGTTGAAGAATATAAGCTCATTGGTTGGTGTAAACGACATGAAAGCAAACAAGTGGTTGTGATCCCATGCAATTAAATCAATACAATGACAAGTGAATAGAAATGATAAATGAGACATGGTCTTATGCAAGTTTGTTGGTCTCATCCATAAGATACTTGTCAAAGGCTTTTGGGACAATATAATTGAAGAAATTGGGATTTCTTTGGGCTTGATCCATGGTAATGGTTACATTCAAAATGAGGCATGATTCTATGGTTGATATATGGTCTCAAGTGCATGGAAGCTTATGGACAAGCTATTTACCAAAGACAACATAGAAGACAATATTGGATATATCTTAAGTTAGTTGAAGACATGGACTTCAATGGGGTATTCATGGTGATGCAATACTAAGTGGAACTCAAAGTGGCTAGATAGTGAAAGGGGCTAAGCTAGATGACGGTGTCCAGGAACTAAGCAAAGAGAAGGGCAAGTTGGTCCTGTAGCCGAGGAACCTTGCTAAGGTGGAGACTAGCATCATGGTTCAGTCTCTATGCACTAATCAAGCCTTATCGAGTGAAGCTATGCAATGCATCTAATTATTCTAGATTATATATTGGAATGGCTTATGAATTGGTCCATACACTTGGGAATTCTAAGCCATTGGCTCAAGTTGGATTTGCTCAGCAAGAAAGAAATGTTGTGAGCCCTCAAGTGAGAATGATCAAGTATGGCAACAATCAAGACATAGAAGCTCAAGTGGAAGATTTCATTTATTGTTTTAATCTTGAGTTTAGGAATGTCGTACTATCAAGAGGGATGCAACATTAGTTGTTTGACAACACCAAAAGTGCTCATAGATCAACCCATGTGAGATAGCCTTGAGAGTGGAGTCTTTTGGGACTCAAGTGTGCAGACTCGACCCAAACCGACCGGTTTGGGAAAACGGTCAGACCGGTTTGGGGCTCTGACAGGTGTAACGGCTAGTTTGGTTTGAAAACCGGTCTGACCGGTTTGCCACTGACATAACGGCTTGTTTTGTGGAGTGGGGTATTTATACCCCTTGGCCCTCTCCTTTGAGGGTTGCTTGTTCATTTGCCTTCCTTGCACGCCTAGAGCCTTCCCAGGCACCAGCAAGCTCTTCCCAAACCTCTCTTTGTGAGAGTTGATTGATTTTGATCATATCTTTGGATTTGGGTTGATGGATGTATGTGTGTGAGCTCTATAGAAAGCTTGAGAGAGCCAATTGCAGCAACAAAGAGCATATCCTTACCTTGAGCACTTCCGGTGAAGTCTAGCATCTATTTGAAGCATTTGTTACTCTTAGAGGTGAAGCCTCCTAGACGGCTAGGCATCGCCGGTGAGCTACCGTGTTTGTGGTAAGCCGCGGATTGTTTGTATAGGCCGACCTTGCCTCCTTCGTGGAAAAGGGACACAAGTTAGTGGAACCGAGGAAAGTGGCTTGAAGTGGATAAGCCCGCCTTTCGTAGGCCCTCAACGGAGACGTATGGTTCATCGTGCATTGGTGGCAGCCTTAGTGGCAGCGGTGAATCCGAACTTTGGGAAATAAATCATCGCGTCTCTCATTTGGTTTGCCTCACAAGCTCAATTCTAGCATTTACATTTACTTCTGCTTCGATCTACTTGGTTGTACTCTAATTGTGTGCATGGACTAAGTGAACCTGCTAGATATCATCTACAAGAGCTACACATCAAGTTTGGTTTGTGCTAGAACTCGTAGAGGAAGTCAATTGCATAGTTTTGTGTTTCTGCCAGAAACCGGTCTGACCAGTTTCAGTACTGATTTTGTGAAAAAGTTTTGTTAAGTGCAGATTCACATATTCACCCCCTCTAGGTGACATCAAGGTCCTTTCAGAAACACCCGTATAGAAATCACAACTATAATGACCAATCACATAATTTACTTCATAATTAATAACATAGGAGAAAAATATATTAAAATTACCAATCACATAATTTACTTCCTAATTAATGAAAAGTTACTTTCTATATTATATAAAACAGTGATAAGTTACCTCCTAAAGAAACATAAATAGTGACACGTTACTTCCTAATTCACATTAAAAAAAGGGATGAGCTATGTCTATAATTAGCACATAATTTAGAAGCATTCATCCAAAAAAAAATTAATAAAGAACAATGAACAAGATATAAGACACAACCATATACTAACAGTAACAAAAAAATTGAACAACACACTGACAATCTAACATGACAAGCTACTGGGCTAATATGATTGCACTATATACTTAACACACAAACATCCAAAACATTTTTTTATAACAGGGACAAGTGATATCTCTGCTAAGTGTAATAATTAACAAAATAATCTAGCTCTCCATAAACCTAGAAAGCTAGAAAAACCAATGGCATCACTGAAATTACTACTCTATTACACAGATGAGTACCAAGTTACTTCGTTCTCGGTCAAACTAAGTGACAACTTACTTCCTTGTTCACGTAAAACACTGTAAAGTTACATCTACATTTCATTGTGAATTCTAAATTCAGTGACAAGTTACTTTCTAAATCATATAAAATACTGACAAGTTACTTCATATAGACACATAAATAGTGGCTAGTTACTTTGTAATTCATATTAAAAAGGGGATGAGTTAACTTGTCAATTGGTTTAGAAGTACTGACCTACATAGTCACAAGTACTGGTTCTCCGATTTTACCAATTCTTTTAGTAAAATCAATACAACTCTATTTCTCAGATTTTGTCACACACAAGTACCGACCTAGCTATATATACAGTAACAAGGTCGGAGCGACAGCTGATAGCAAAGATCAAATGATAATAATTTAAGACCAGTAAAGCGTGTTTGCAAATATTATACTACTTTTCCACTGCAAAACACCCCTTAAAAAAAGTTGTGCAGATGCCATAAGTTAGGATGAATTATAAGCATATTGACGTGTTTGAGTGCATCACGCATGAGTAGCAAGAAGCTTACAATTTATTCCATGGTCTCTGACTAGTAACCCATGTAGGCGGGGTTGGGAAGGGCAGCTACGACCATACGATGGAGGCCACATACACTGAGATAAAGGAAAAAAAATCCATAAGTCCATAACCAATCAATCAATTGGCAGCACAAAAATCCAACGAAGAAACTCAAGACACAGTCAATACTGGCATGAACAAGGCATGCCACCAGGGGTGGTGTGGAGCCCACCTCCCACAGCAGCTTTCCAATAAGATCATGGATTTAGAATCACACGGCACCATCACAGATGAAAACACAGGATGCAAAGCAATTAGCAAATCACATGCCAGTGACACTAGAGAGAAAATGAAAAGGAACATTCAGGGCAGTAGCATCACTACATTCAGCACAACCATTTAAGGTGCTCTAAATCTACAACAAAAAGCACTGTCTTAGTCGATTGATGTTCTAGATCGGTGAACTCAAGGAATTAGCCTGGTTGCACAATAGCCTTGTTGTCAACTACTTAATTTGTCTCGACAACGATAGACATCGAGCAATTATTAAACACATAGACTACTAGATGAAATGAACTGCCAAATCCTAGACTAGTTGCACAACATAATTAAAAGAACAAGTACTCCACAGACCAAAATCGAGCCCTATTCTAACTTATCCAACAGGATGCAAATAGTAGATAAAATCGATGACCACAACTAGATCTATACGAATACCTAATGGAGAAAAGGCATTCGAGGGTGTTTTCCCTACCTCGATCTACGGCCCCCAAGTGGATCCTTGTCAAAATTGCTAAGAAACCGTCGAAGGAACTCTCTCGCGAGCGGAGACCGACCGCCTCAGCTTGGTCTAGCGCCTTCCCTCGACGCGGGCGTGGTGTGGCCTCAGGTCGCCTCCTTCACTCGGCGTGGGGCCTGCTCTCGCCGGGGTGCGTCCGACTCGCCAGATCCGCTATCCACCGGCGAGCGGGGTAGCAGATCTGGTCCCTCAGCTCGTCCAGGAGCGCGTGATCTGGTCTCTCAGCTTGTCCAGCTTGCGCAGCAGCTCGACGGGGCCATGTTTCAGCGCGGCCCAATCGGCGCCACCCCTCGGGTCGCTGCATTGCACGCGCTCCACCACTCCAATCCTCCTACTTCATCTCATTTAGATCGCTCCCCATGGCGGCGCCTCCCCGCTGAGGTGAGACTCCTGCAAGAGTCGCGAAAATTCATGGAGGATTAGCGCGGCGGAGAAACAGATCAGCGGGTTGTACCTCTTCCGAGGGGAAGGTACATATGCCCTCCTATTTCCATGCATTACCTTCCTCCTGTGCGAAATCAAAACACCCAAAACGCCGATGCCCATCCGCCCCTTTCAAGTTTCAATAGGCGCTGAATTTTTGTCCGCTCCGTTCTTTTTTTTTTTTGCGAGCAGAAGGTGTCGCGGCTCACGCAGAGGCCGGGTGGAAGCCCTGGATGGGGCTCGCCGGCATGGAACCACCGCGCTCTCGACGAGCCCAGCATCTTGGTTCTTTTGGCGCCGTCGATCGCGGCCGATCCCTCGCCGCGCCGCCGGTCATTCAGGCTTCGGTGGGCTCCGGTTTCAACGCCGACAACTTTCGGTGGGCTCGATAGTCACAAAAGTTCCTGGAACGACGGGTCAAGGAACGGGAGCGTAGGACGGACGGAACGTTTGTTCGAAGATGGAACACGTTCCATTAGTTTAAGGTCTAAAATGAAAGAAGACGAATTCCCTATCCACTCGCGGTCTCATCCCGCCGGCAGAGAAAATAGATCCCGCCGTTTTTTTCCTCCGCCGCTCACCGCGACGGCCTTCCCCGATCCTCCGCTGGCTAATCCGGCTCGATGGCGAAGGGCTCCCTCAGCTCCCGTCGCCTCATCCTCCTCAGCTGGTGACGGCGATGGGACTTCTCCATGCTGCCTGTGCAGCTGTGCTTGATTGGCGGCCCTTCCCGGTGACCAGCGAGCGGCGAGGTCGCGCCGCCGCGGACCCGACGGGGCTGTGTGGCCGCCGGTGCTGAGCTCCCACGGAGTCCAGGTGCCGACTACCTTCTCCAACACTTCTTCCCGTCCCTCGTTCCGGGAGTCCGGGACACGGCGTTCCGTGTGAGTAGCTGCGGGCTAACGACTAACGAGCCGACCCGACGAGCTGCCGCGATCGGAGCCGAGCTCGAGCTGGAGCTGATATCCACCCTACATGTGATTTGTGATCTCGATATGGCCACGTAGGTCTGAATTCTCTGATTTATCTTAGCCTCTCAAACATGGGGACTCTAGCTAGAACACATGCAGAGTCCTGGACCCAACTCATTCGGAAGGAACGTCATCAGAACAGAACACCGAAAAGAACAACCCCAGCAATGGCGGCAAGGTGTGCTCTCTCTGCCCCGTCCTGCTTGGTTCGTCAAACCCTCGGCGGCAAGAGGCTTACTCCATGCCTGCCATCGCCAAGAGCCGTAAGAGTGAGAGTGAACGCTGCAAAGCTTCCTCCATGGGTGAGTGAAACAAGCAAAAATTGCTTCTGGTAATTTTTGCGAAAGATAGTCGTCCAAGGAAGTTTTCACAGGTACCTATGCTCAATTTCTGCTGTATTCAGGTTGTGGTGCCCAGGGTGCAGCCAAAGCTGAGCGAGCCCTTCTTGGGGTTCACCCAGACTGCCGAGATCTGGAACTCCAGGGCCTGCATGATGGGCCTCATCGGCACCTTCATCGTGGAGCTGGTAATGAAAGAACTCACAACATAATCTTCACAAATGAAATGTTCGGAGTGTTTTGCAACATCTGCTTGAGTTTCTGAAGAACTTTGCTTCTCAATTCAGGTGCTGCACAAGGGGGTTCTTCAGATAATTGGGGTGGAGGTGGGCAAGGGCCTCGACCTTCCTCTTTAATTGCCATTGCCAAGCTTATTGCAAGCTTTACTATCTTTTTATCTTTTGTGAAACCTCGCTCTAAACGTTACTCTGTCGAATGAAGATACTCGTCCAATTCTGTTCTGTAACCATATGGCAGAGTTTTTCTTTTATGTTCTTAATGCGACCCTCAATAAGATCCGCTGAGGGTTGCACTCAAGCAAATCAAAAGTGTTAGAATGAGTCGGACCAGGTGTACATTTGCTGCAAGTCTCAGTTTGACGTTTTCCCTTGCGCCTTGTATACATACGGGGTTACTGAAACCATGGCAATGGATCGCTGCTTCTGCCTTTGCATAGCTCCATCATATCCATGGCAGACTTATTTCTCGGAGTTTCACTCTCTTGATTCATGCACTGAACAAAACCTCAGGTGACATGGTTCTGGCGAGCTGAACACGCTAAAGTTTGCATAATGGGCTACCAAGCCTGCCACTTAGAGCCATGTAGTGATGTACATTTGAAAACATCAGGTAAAAATGACACAGCTGCCAGCCTTGTGTTCTAAAAAAGATGACATTTGGTAAGAACTATACATCACCTCAGAAGTTACTGGTTTGAGTACATGGAAAAAGGGAAATCATGCTAATTGCTAGGAAGATACTGTGAAATCAGTTTGTGTGCAGAAGTCTTCGTGTGCTAAGAAGATACTGAATAGCGCAAACCTACTATCAGCATAGATGAAGAAAAAGAAATCTTTGTTTGCACATATTAAAGGCCGAAATCAAAACAAGCTATGCTTTCTCTTTTTTTATTCAAACAAGCTATGCTTTCAGTGAAAAGAAATCAACAAAAACGATTGCAACAGAGAATTCTGCAGTAGTGGATTGCAATGGCATGCTACACATACATAAATGTTAAGTAAAATGGATGGAGGGTATACTATACGTATGAAGAATTTCCTGTAATTTTTTTCCTATCACCGTTTTGGACCACTGGACAAATGGACCTGAAACCATAAGCGGAATTTCCCTATCTCCTATCCATATGTCTGATGATCTCGACAGACTAAAATGGATTGAAAAGGAGTAAACACAAGCCACTAATTCGTAAGAATCAAAACATAACCAGGGAGCAAATCAAATAGGATTTAGCTAGTTTAGCGAGATGATGAGGCTTACCCATTTAGAAGCCAGATATTTATGCATATAAACAACCAAGCATCCTAGTAAAGCTAAATACATTAATTCTCAGAGCTAATATCAGTACTTTGTCACAGCGATAGGTCATCTTGACAGAACAAGACACATTAGTTACAAACTCAGTAGAAAAATGGATAACTACCAACAATTCTCTCCTTGGTTCTTGATATAGTTAGGAGGCTTTAGATAACACTAGCTCAGCCTTGTGAAGCTTTGACACATGGCTACACACATGATCATAAACATAAGAATAATTGTTAATGCACTAGTCAAGAAATTAATGTACTGGACAAAAAGTGGACAATCAAGAACTTCATAAAAAAATGTAACAACTATGAAATAGTTGGAGAAAATCAAATAGGCTTTAGCTAGTTTAGCAAGATGATGAAGCTTACCTATTTAGAAGCCAGACATTTATCCCAGCAAGGCTAAAGACATTAATTCTCAGACCTGGGATCAATACCTTTTACAGCCATAATTGGAGAAACAAAAAATAATAACTGGACAAAAAGTGAACAATCAAGAACTTTAGCAAAAAATGATGCCTCGAATAACATGGGGTCCATTCATTATATTTTATAGTTGGAGTAACAATGCATCCATAACATAGAAAACTCCAAAGGGGGCCAATGCCCCCTTGCCAATTGAAAAAATTATTAACCAGATAAGAAATTGATGCTTAGAAATTATATGTGCACGTAGTAGTATTAATGGACCCCTCTTGATTGGCCTTCTAGCTCTGCCATTGATCATGTATTACCTCCTCTCTTCTACGATCAAGAAAGTTCCGGTTTGAGTACCAAGGTTTCTGGCGTATGGGGGGGGGGGGGGGGGGGGTAATCACAGCAATGCTTGCTTCCTAGTCAATTCTAGAACCCTGTAGCTTCGATCCCAATTATCTATAGAAAAGAAGGGAGAGAGTTTAGCATCTGCCTAATACACCAAGGTGAAAGTTAGCTGCTAGAAAAACTTGATGGTGGCCCTATTTATTTCTGCATCCTACAAACAGGTCCAATGATTGAAAAAAAATTGTTCATCAAAGCAAAGATTCCAAGTGATATCAGGAACAAGATAGTCCAAAGATCTATGTGACAAATTATCATCCAATGTTCCGGAGAGGGGTAATTTTGGCTCGTCGCCTCGTCGGAGTATTGCACATGAGGCAAGTGTGCAAATTACGGGCTTGTTTGGTAAAGCTCTACCGTATTCTGATTCTTTATGGGAGTTGATTCTCTGAGAAATGTGATTCTGTGGCTGAAAGTGATTCTCTTTAACTCTCTATCGTAAAGTCTCAAGATCGGGATGGAAAATCACTTCACAGAATCAGGAGAACTACTTTTTTCAGCTCCCAGCCTTTTACTTCACTCATAGAATCACTTCACAGAATCAACGGAGAATCACTTTTCGCTGGAAAACTGATTGACAGAGATCTGCCAACGGGGCCTACACATACCGGAAGTCCTGTGGAGCAAATTGGTTGAAGTTCATGATGTCTCACACAACGGATGGTCTAACAATCCAAGATTATACAACCTGGAGTACTGGAAATGGAATCCAATATGAAGCATCGAAGATGTACACGCCCAATAATGAACAGTGTATCACCGGAGCAAATGTGGATTGGCTATATTTATAGGATTAACTATATGTTGCAAAACTCTTTGTGGGTAGGCACAAACATGCTACAAAAGGCTTAGAATCCAGCAGTTTGTCTTGGTTTATTTGTTTTGTGTGTAAATGTGTAATATATACTCAAAATTTGCTAGAGAAATTGAAGAGACAAATTAAACAAACTGGTAGTGCGATATATTTAAACTACAACGTTACTGCACAACATAACAAAGCTTCCTTTGTATACAGATATATAGCCCACATGGGCAGTAGTACTCAAGCAGAGGGTTCTCCCATTAAATATTCTTTTCCCCAAAAAGAAAGAGAACCACCCAAAACCCTCCCAGATCGTTTATTCTGTTCCGGCGATCTTTTTCTTCAAGGTCTCAATGTCGGTAGCCAACTCTTTCCGGCTCTCCTGCAATCAAGAAAGAAAAGGGACAAATGTGTCTCTGTAAGTTACGCAGAAGTGCACGCACTAGCTTAGCTAACAGCGCAAGAAAAACAGGTAAGAAGTTGGAATGATTTAGACCAAATTTATTTACAAGAATTCGAATTGTGCACTGTCTCTATCTATCTGTATATATATATATATATATATATGCCTTCACAATTCAATATTTAATTTAATTTTTAGTACGTGGTGCATTAGCTTTCGAGCCAAAATATGCTTATTTGGTTACCTTGAAGAGGAGGTAGCGGTACACGAACCAGCCAGTGTAGCCGAGCCCAACGAGCTCCAAGAGCTTGGGGAGCTGCTCGATCAACGACACCATGCATTAGCACAATATATTCAGAGCAGCGTGCACCAATACACTTGCAAAAAAAAGGGTACATCACGGACACGAGAAGCTACGTACCAGCGGCACGGCGTTGATGGCGCCGACGACCACGGAGGTCAGCCAGAGGGCGACGACGGCGCCGCCGCCGTACAAGAGGACGGTGGGCTTGTCCTCGACGGCGTCCCACTGCATGATGCGTCAAACAGCAAAGTCGTCACATTTTGCCTCATGGATAGCAGGACAAGAGATGACAACACGCTCGTACCTTGGCTTTGAGGTCCTCGATGAGCTCGTCGCCGGCGGCCGAGGTGTCCTCGGACGCGGCCTTCACACGGAGCAGGGACAGCCTCGGCGCATCTGCATACAACGTCGCCAAACCACCAGTGCTTAATGAACTCTTCCGAAACCGTCACCAGGATAATAATTGAATCTGCTCTGGGATAGATGATATGATATACCAACCTTGGAGGCGAAGCTGGCCGCAGGCGGCGCGGCGAGGGAGGAGGGCGGAGCGCGGGGCGGCGGGGAGGCGTGCGCCGCCGAGGAGCGCCACGGAGTACGCCGTGGCCGCCATGCCGCCGGTGGCACTGAACCAGCAGCAGCAGCTACCCTTATCGCTACGGCTAGCTGAAGAGCCTCTCGGCCTCTCCTTTTTTTTCTTGCTCGCTCTCTTGCTGTGGTGTGGTGTGCTGTGCGCTGGACACCGACCAAAGTGGGACGGTTATTGGGCACGTATGCCCCGCTGGGCTCTCGCGCTGAGTGGTTGGTGCACACGTGGCGGGATGCTTGGCTCTGATTGGCTGGCCCCCTATCTTCGAAATCCATGGATGGCCTCTCATTCCCGGGACTGATTTTGGGGACGGGAGGCCCACCTGGCTGGCGCGCTGTGTTTCTTGGCTTTGTGTAGACTTTGGGCATTTGTGCATTGTTCTGATGGACATTCGGCACCTCATTCTCCGATTGCTCTCATCCTACGGCAATGACCTTACCTTTTGTGTGATTGAAAAGAAAAATACAATAGTCATCACGGTTCATACCACTTACCTTTTGTGTGCACAACCCGAAGTACGACTAAGTTGCCAGTGAACTTGTGAGTTGTGACAGTACAGCATGCATAAAAAATTATTTTGTTAGGACATATTGGCCAACCTTTTCTCGTTGACACATCTGGTGGATAAATACAGCCACTAACTAAATTGGGCTGACTGGCTATAAGGTTCCTTCCTTCTGCTCCATTTGGGACACAGGGGAGCAGAATTTGCCTACCCTACCCTACGGAAACACGCCGACAAAGGTATCGGGCGAAATTCCTTCTCGATGGAAGTTTATGGCCCATGACAGATGCAGTGTAGTTTCTCGTGCACCATGCTCCATGTTCTTCAATAATTTACTTTAAACCTTTTGGACCAACTGAATCACTCCGTCACTCAACTGGACTCAACCTGTGCTCACTTCTTGCTCAAGGTCGTCATCATGCTCAGACCAATCTTCTTCATTAGAATCATCTCCAACTGATTCCGTGAAGGCAAATTCAGCAATAATGGGCAAATGGTCGCTGCCAATTTCCTGATAAATTTTATGGCATATGTTAGACATTAATGATAATCAGTATACAGAAGCAAAGAAATATTCACACTCAAGCATCACTGAAGTGTAAGCATCACTATTGTGCATTCACAAAAACAAAAAAAAGCTCACACTATTGTTGCACCAAAGGATACATTTAGAATACTACTAGATACAAAGCATATCAGACGAGACATTACCCTGGTTGGAAGACCCCTTGTTCTCCTCAAAACACCTATAGGGAATGTGTCCAAAACTTTGGAGCATTCTAGTCCTTGAGTGTACCTTCAATAAAGAATATTAGTCATGTTGTATGTGTACAAGGAACTGCAGAAATTATTTAGAGGCATACCACAGATAATCCACCGTGCCAAGAAATTTCTTGTGAAAGGAAGTTGCTAGAGGTTCACCATGAAGACCCCTATTGTTTAAACTTCCCTATAATAACTAGCAATTAGTTTCAGTTAAAGGCCTAGGTGTAAAAACAAAAAAAATGGTGTGCTCCAGTTTTAGATACAAACTGGTACCTTTAAATTAGCATATGAACTACTGAGCTTCAATGGATGTTCAGCGACCATGACATTTGAATATCCTGTCGCATTTCTCACTTCTTCATCACTCCATTGGTATTTCAGTGAACTAGAAGAGATATTGGGGTAAGTCTTCAACAGAGTCAGAGAACAAATGTACTATGTTAATAGTGATCTGACAAGAAAGACTGCTGACCTACAAAGCTCATATAGACCAAATTCAGAGCTATCGAGTCCAGATAGCTGCCTTCTATCATGCAAAGAAATGTTCAGCTGGTGACGCAAAAATAATAAACAGTTAAATTTTGTAATAACTAGGGATAACTATAATTTCCTCAAGAAATTCTAGGGCATCACTCCACCTTCATTGTTGACATGAACTTGTAGATAGCACTCTGCTCTCAAACGAAAAAAGAAAACGAGATAACAGAAGAATAAAAAATGTCAGTAACATATCACAAAGGCACCCACTCTCTTCAAATTAGATATCATTTTAAGAACATAAGATGGCCTAACCACACCACATTACCATGGCAACATAACTAATTTATAGCATACCGCTACTGAATATTAGTGTGTAGGCAAGGCATTGCAGTTGCAGAACAAGAAACTTGCTGTTCGTGGTTTTGTTCTATAGTTAAGAATCATGTTTGTCAAGAATCAATAAAAGCATACATCAGGTGTGCTGTTGAAATCACCAGCAAGCACAATAGGAATTCCGCCCCATTTTTCAGCAAGAGCATTTGCCTTCTCAAGTAGCATGCGAATCTGCAGCACAAAAACCATAACGATAAACAATGAATTGGATAGAGTTCTAGAGTCGTGAAATTGAAGGTTAGCTTATTTTAAGCAGAAACATAAAAACTATACATTCTATTCACAACAGACCAGCAAATGACCATATCCATATGACTCATAAAGAAAACACAGGGCAATAGATGAGGCTGAACGTTAACCGATATACCTGACCCAGTTTTACATCACCCCGCTTTGGATTAAACAAAACATGAATATTTCCGAGCACTAATCTCCGTGTTCCATTAAGCTGAAAAGAAAACGGGTAAGAAACATACAGAAATTATATACCAGCAGCACAATACTGGTCAGTCAGTTGTAAATTGACAAAGACAGATAGTACAAAATAACACCTGATTTCACAGTTAAGGTAACTAATTTACAGTTTCCATGTTTACACTACACAGGTTTTGTTGATGTATAATCATGAGTCAAATTGACGATCACAGGAGTGGAAGATTTCCAATTACCCAAAGAACTAACTAGTGCTAATTCAGGTACCTCAAAAACACATATTTGAGCAACATTATTTCGCAGATTGAATTCACTAAAGTCAATACTATCTTCCTCAAGCAGACGTAACCTACATTTGGAAACAAAGAAAGAAGATGAAAATGCCAATTTATTCAGATAAATGAATATTCCCTCCGTTTTTAAATATATAACATTTAGGACAACTAATTAGCTTGTCCTAAACATCATATATTTTAAAACAGAGGTAGTAGAACAGAGGGCAAAGGCATCGTCTGTACCGTTTTGACTTCCAAAACATGGCACATCCATCTCTAGTATCTCCAGTTCGCCTCTGACAATCACACGACCATCCCTTAAGAAACACAACAATATTTGAAAGGCAGCATCTTTGTGGAGAAGTGATGTACCTGATATATACCTTCATACCCTCTGCTCTTCATTCCTGCAGCAATGTCCTGAAATCTATCTACCTCCTAGCTTCGAAATAACAAAGTGTTATGGAGTACAGTGCAACAATTCCATTGCCAGCATGGGGACTAAGTTGGTACCTGAAGACACACTAGGTCAGGATCCCAGTGCCTAATGTCACGGATAATAAGTCGCCTTCTTGAATCCCACCTCATTGCATCCCAAGGGACATCCAAATAAAGGTCAGGATGGTTACTTGCATTGTAATCAGCCAAGATGTTGTATGACATGATTGTGCAGGCATCTAGGAAAACAAGCACAAGCATTAAACTAACCATGCAAGAGTATCATCCATCATACAAAAACAAAATTCCACACTAAATAATTTGCGCCAATACAGCTCCATGGTAAACGACCCGAAAAATATCACATCACAACTTTGGTGGACAACAAAACTGAACTGATTCATGCAAATTTTCGTACTTACACTAATTGGGTGAACAATGTCCTAGCCAATTCCTACTGACTAGTAGTAAAACCAACAAACAAGAAAAAAACACCGCAACCATACTCACGCATATAGACAAACACTTGGTGAGCAAAGGCAACTGGCAACTATTTTCTCCCAAAATTAAACAACGTCAGATTAGTAAACGCGACGAATACCTCCGGAGGAGGAGGTCGAGGCGTCCTCCGAGGAAACCCACCGCCGCGAAGAGGGCAAGGCAGACTGCGGCGGGCGGTACTGCTGCCAGACGCGACCAGGGGCACGCTCCGGGGCTTGCCAGCGGCTGCGTTGGTCGTGGGGCGCGGCGTTCTCGACGGACGCGCGCCACGAAGACGTGCTTCCTTGGGCGGGCGGCGAACGGCGTCGCTTCCTCGTGGGGCGGACGGCGGGCGCCGGCGGCGAGAGGCGTGCGCGGGGGGCGGCGGATGATGCCATGGCGGGCTGCGGCTTGCCTGTCCCCTTTTGGTGTCTCCTTCTGTGTCTCTATATACGTGTAAGTCACTCATTGGCTCCGTCCAGGAGCTCAGGCCCACTACTTTTCCCCGTCCACGGAGCAAACGGAGTATCCCGTCGCGCACGGCAGCACATTTACGGCAGTTAGAGGAGTCAGAGCTCCCCGTCGCTTCATCTAAGGCGACCAGAACCACGACCGCAAGCTGCAGCCGTGAGCGCTAGGAGGAGGACGTCCACGCCAGCGCCGAGCCGAGGAAGCCGCCGGCCGAAGGCGACCACGAGATGGACGAGCCGGACGCGAAGCTGCCGCCGTCGCCGACGCGAGGACGATGACGTCCACGCCGCCCGACGTCCACGTCAAGCTGCTCGTCGCCGTCCTCTACAACACCGACGCCTGCAGCCAAGGATGAGACGCCAAAATCAGACTCCCTGCCACCCAAATTTAAATCCCACACAGCCAAGAATCGAATTCCTCCCCGGTCACATCGAGATCCCCAACAGAAATTGAGACCCTGGATGCCCAAATTAAAATCCTCTCATCTGGAATCGATGTCCTGGCCACCCACGAATATCAGCTCCTAGCTGAGCTCGAGCTTGTATGCTACTGTCCAAACCAATTTTTTTGCCGTTGAATGTGAAGCTCAGTGGAACGCGAATCTGGAGGTGACTCCTAGCCTCAGCTTCCCGCCACTAAATCAAGCTTCATCATCGACCACGAGAGTAGAGAATGGGGAAGATTAGAGCAGATACGGGGGGCAGCAAGAGACGGAGAGGGTATAAGATGACGGACTGTTGACGGCCTCCGTTTTCTCGTGTTGAGAGGGACACCGATGGGAACACCGCGAAGGGGACAGGCAAGCCGCAGCCGCCATGGCGGCGCGGCGAGACATGGCGGTTGGGCCGTTGTGGGGTAGGTAGGGGAGGGAAATTGACGGGCGCTCTTTGGGCTACGTTTGTCATATCTGGGCCGTTCATCTTCAATGCGCTAGATAATTTACATCACTGGTGCACTCTGCAGTCGGGATTTCCACAAGAATCTCACTAAAAAATCTTCACTAAAAAAATCTTCAAGTTAATGGAAAAGGACCATTGCGAGCTTTCAGAATGTGAAGTGCGTCTACTTTTACCCTCGAAAAAATAAAACCTCGAAAAAAATAAAGAGAGAAGCTAGGTAGGCGATCCAGGATCCCTCTTTTCCTGGCTTCGAATAGTTTGTACTTCTATCACCGCTGTGAGATTTCCGTTTATAATTCTATTTTACCGCTGTGAGATGAAATCCTTGGTTCCACAAACGAAATGATAAATCTGCGCAGTCACAAACAATCTCATGCGCGCGGTGCAAATTGCGAACTACATTAACCACTGAAATCTGAAAATTGTAAGACTACATTAACCACGGCAATATGCAAATTATTAATTATGAGCAACAACCAAACGAAATCAGCCACAGGGACAAATATTTACAACGCTCTGATGAGTCTATAAACAAAAAGTGTGTGCGGCGAAAACCGAACGTGATGCTGCAAGCATGGAGCACAAGCATGTCTCTCCATTGATTGACTTAAGGAACTAACAACACCATACTAAGGAAGACGAAATGACCGGTGAGCAAGCGTTATCTGGTCGAGCATTCTTATGAGAACAGAAACTTAGACAGCAGTGGCTTAAGCAACGGGTTTCACTAGGCTTTCACCGATAGCTGGACGAAGGCCGTTATCTGTTACTGGATCGACGGCTGCAGGAGCTTCCCCTGGAGTATCTTCATACGCAGCATCATGCACACCCAGAGCAGCACGGCCAGATGGATCAAGGTTCTTGGACCAGGCGGCGTCCCATTCAACAGCTTTGGCGGTGCTGCATGCCACAGTGGGACCTCCAGGAACAGTTGACCTTGCTGCGGGCTGTAATAATCACAGGGTTATGTAGGCATTATTTCAGGTTGAAGATTATTCCAGACGAAAATAGCTTTACAAGAACAAAGTAGCTCACAGACCTTGGGGAAGAATTTCTCGAATATTGTTCTATAATAGTACCCTTCTTTTGTAGTGGGTGTGTTCTCTGGGTAAACAAAGCTAGCATTCATCATCATGGAATCTGAGACCTGAAACACAAAGAATAACCATCAACTGTAAGTCCAAAAAGGGCCAACTTCTTGAGCGGTTCAACAAAGGAAACACAACATACATGTTCACTTGCATGGTCCTTCAATCCATCAATCCAACTATACCCCACACCATCACTGAACTGTTCCTTTTGCCTGTACAGAATGTGCTATTCACAAAAAGTAAAACCTATATGAGTTGCGTGTCTAGGATTTACAAAGTAACACGGCCAAAATAACAAGAGAAACTCCTCCAACCTTAGGTAAATAGGGCCTCTTCTCATCATCGAATGCATTACGGATAACCCACTTCTCAATCCGACCAAGGTCACGTCTTATCTGAATTTACAAGGCAATAGTTAAAACAAAGCGATCATGCTGCTTAGAAACAAGGAAATGTATTACAGCGAAATAAGATGCCTGATAGTGTCGCAATGGTGTCAACATACCATCTTCCATTCAGGATCAATGTCCATTGCTACATTGATAAAACTCTTGTCAAGGAATGGAACACGTGCCTCAACACCCCAGGCAGAAGTTGATTTGTTCGCTCTCAGGCAGTCATATAAATGTAGAGCTTTTATCTAAAGAGCAGGGAAAACATCTCTTGTAAGTACATATAATTGCAACATGCATGATTGAATGAATAAGAAACTGAATTGAAAGAGGCAATATGCATGTGCTACTCTGCTGTAAATGCTTCAAGAGTACATCCTATTGGCTTAAAACTTTGGACAGCAAAACTTCCATTACCTTCCGACATGTTTCCTCATGGAATTCCTTCTTGTTTGGTGCCTTATGAAAATATAAGTATCCACCAAAAATTTCATCTGAGCCTTCTCCAGAAAGAACCATCTTCACCCCCAAAGATTTGATTTTACGTGACATCAAAAACATTGGGGTACTCGCTCTGATTGTCGTGACATCATATGTCTCAACGTGGTAGATGACCTCTTCCAATGCATCAATGCCCTCCTGTTATTTTGTTGATTACAATACATAAAAAATTCAAAGAAGTCTTTTTTTTCTATGAACAAAGCAAGACCAAATTGAGAACCTGCACTGTAAAGTGAAATTCATGATGCACGGTGCTGAGGTAGTCAGCAACTTCCCTAGCAGCTTTAAGATCAGGAGAACCCTAGAAAGAATGAAAAAAGAAGAATTTCATCACATTGTTGCTATGCTTATATCATCCCCAGTAGATATTTCTTATTCTTGCCAAAATACTAAGCAACAAGAAAACAAATAAAAACTAAGAAGATGGACAAAAACGATGCTCAGCAATGAGGGTAAACAAGAAACTAACCTTCAAGCCGATACAAAATGTATGCAGTTTGTTTCCCCACTGTCTTGCAACTTTTGTTTCTTGTAAGTATCGTGCAGCAACAGATGCAACCAAAGAAGAGTCAAGTCCACCAGACAAGAGTACACCAAATGGCACATCAGTCATCAGCCTCTTAATGACAGACTGCAAAATTTGTAAACGATGTAAGATTATATGGCAAATGATATTAGTAAGCAAACATTTTAGAATCAACAAGTGTTACTTTGAACATGTCACCTATCTAAAGTCTTAATGCAGAAAGTAAGACACTGAACCATCATTGACTACATCAGGACACGTCACACTGGAATTAAAAATTGCACATCAAGATCAACTGATGATATATAAATAAGCAATTGAGTGGTTGCCTAACTAGAGGCTTAACACAACATAGAAGCATGAAACAATGGGTCACAAACTCACAATAACAATAGATTAGCGCGATGAAAATAAATATGGCATACATAAACATACCAAGTACATCATCATTACTAAATGCATCAAAAGATGTGAAAATGAAACAAAGAGTAAAAAGAAATACAACTTAGCGTGGAAATCAACTATTCTTTACATATCAATGCGTATGAAAGTAGAACTCGGCAACAGGAAGGAAACGTGCCTTCTCAAACATCTCTCGGAGGAGGAGAGGATTGTAAGGGGTTGAGGGTATGCTCTCTGAAAACCATGGTGGGTTGTACCATCTCCTTAAACTACCTAGGGAGGATATAAGAAATCAGATTAGAAGGCAAAACAAAAGGAAATTCCCAAGATAAGTACCTTTGATCACATACATAAGTTCATTTAGGATTTTTGCTGGTCAAACTTTTTAAACTTTGACCATAAACATATAAAAGAGCATAGAGATTTACGACATAAAATCAATGGTTCTAAATTAAATATGAAAAATACTTTCACAGTATACAACTCTTGCTATTTGTATTTCTATAGATACTGTTAGCCATGCCCTAATGGACTCTATAATATTGTGATCAGAGGAAATAGTAGCTTAGATTGCCTTTTCCTTCAGGGTCTAAAAACTGTATATGGTACTATGGCTGGGATGCGATTGTCAGCTGCAAAAGTTGACCTGTTTTGCTGGAGTACAGGTGCCCAGGTGGGAAGGATATGAAGCGTTCACAATCATCACTCAATGCTTTCATCTCTGAAGAAAACCAAACTGAGCCTGAAAACATAGTGCAGCATGAATTAGTGCCATGTTGCAGCTAACTGAAATTAAAAAAAAATGGATAAATCGAGCTGGGTGGCAACACAGCACAGCCTACTTCCCATTATTGAAGAAAAGAAAATAATAACAGTTCCAGATATATCAGAGGAAAAGAACACTTCAAACAGATTAACATATTTCCCCTAAACTGCCACAAAGTACTTTCCTGATTTTTGTTCTTGAGCAATATACTTCAGCAGTGAGAATCTGTCACAGCCCAGACGACTGCCATGACAGAATCCTACTTTCAGACTGGTAATGAAAAGCAAAAGGTCCACTAGAGCCACTCATTGTTGATTAGAATTTTTAGATTCAGTAACTGTACACAAAACTATTGGCATTTCATGGACATGCACATCCCAATCTTGGCCATAACCCATATTCCTGCCTCCAAGAATACAGTGTGCCAATAGCCAGTCTGTCATCTTCCTTGCATGGAGCAAGTAGGCTTTAACCACCAGGAATAAGTGCAGACAGTTCAATGTTACAAATGGGCTTCCGAGTACTACTTACGATTTGCAGAGAAATTCCGTATGAAAGGCCAATTTTGGCAATTTCTTGTACACACCCAGACATTAAAAAATAGCATAGATAATTCCTACCAATTGGAGGCACTGAATTCGAGATGGTAAGGATATTATCAAGTTATTACAGAAATGGAGAGAAAATGGTTTTTCTACTATTATTTACTAAGAGATCAGCGTTCAAATTTGAATAAAATGTTATGTGCAGTTTCTCGAGTTCTTGGCAGCTGGTTGCAACTTGCGACCAGGAAATGGGACCCTGACCTTCAAGCACTGATTGGCTACTCAAACAGTTATATAACAAAACAAGCTATTGACAAATTTCAGAAAACAATTTTGAGATGGACATACAGGAATCACACACCTTATTTTCTGCAAAGGACAAAAATTGAATGAATTATTAGCTGTACATACCATCAAGACCCCATCCCATGTATAATGGGCAGATGCCAATAGCATCACGAGCTGCGATAAAGCTTTTATCACGTGTATCAAGAAGAACAAACGCGAACATGCCATCCAACATATCCACAAATTCTTCCCCATATTCCTCATACTGTGTAAAAGCAACATTAAAAAAGGTCTCAATGCGAAGATTAAGTAGGCTTGTGATAGAGGATGATGATTAGATGAAGAGAATGAAATCCTGTGGAAGGGTGTAAGGAATAGATATGTGACTTACAAGATGGGCAATAACTTCACAATCACTGCCAGATTGGAATTGATGAGTTGTCAACTTAGCTTTCAACTCTTCATGGTTATATATCTCTCCATTCACCTGGAATGTGAACAGACAATAAGATGTTGTTCTGAAGTAACTATACACAAATAACAGTTGGTTTAGTTCAGGCAAGACTTATGGTGGATTAATAATTAATATCATGACACATAAAGACGCACTCAACCCAATTATGACATTTGCAGAAGCCCATAACAAACTTTTGGAAACAGATGACAATTACCAAAATAGAATAACAAAATGATTCATTTGTTGAAATACACGCTGCTGTTACCACAAAGAAATGAGTGGATACTGTGAAATTGTATTTCCAATCGAGATACAGACCGTCACAATAACTGATTTATCCTCATTGTATAACGGCTGGTCTCCAGATGTGGGATCAATAATAGCCAAACGCTGATGCGCAAGATAGCAATCCTGATGGCAGTGTAAACCGCTCCAATCAGGTCCGCGATGCCGTAACCTACAAAATTATATATTTAGATCATCATGCACGATATAATCCTAAGAACACAATGCCAAAAAATATCCACAGAGAAATTATGCTCACTACAGTAAAGAAACAGCTGCCTCTCTGTTCGAATTTCTGTAAGAAGGCATTGATTTGCATTCAACAGCTATTTATTCTAGTAGAAGAATAGGTTAGATTCAGGAAATCGCAAATCTGTGATTCAACAACTATGTATTCCCTACAGATGGAGATGTTGATCATAAGTCATAAACACTACACACTCTGATGGTTTCTATAAATTGATTTTATCTTCTTAATTTTTCTCTAATCATAAGAAACAGTGGAACTTCTAGGTGGCCTTTTTTTTTGCTAAACTTCCTCTTCTGACTTGCTAAATGAGTTGCATCATTCGTTGGCAATGAGAAATAATTTTAGGGTAACCCGGTCGTTTCATTTAAAATTTTAATTCATGATCACAAGCTTACGATGTCTTGCCATGAACCAAAACATCTGTGCTTGCCACCACAAGCACTACCAACCAAATTTCGGAAGTGTGCCGCTGGACACTAAGCCTAATGGCGCATACTACATTTTACTCAAATTCAGATCAGTTGCCTTTAAAACCATGGACATGCAAGAGCAGACAAGAAGTGCATCTGCTGCAGATGAAACATGCCCACAATCTGATCCTCCCAATCCTTCACACGACAGAGACACGACATCAATCGACCGGGGGCGGGGCACCTCTTAATAATAAGAAACCGTCAGGCGCCACAGCCCATTCCCAAATCCTCGGATTCAAGTATTATACTATTTCGCAGGCTTGACTGTATTCCCACATATCATTGATTCCCTCCGGCTTGCGCAAATTCGTAACAAACTGTTCGAAATCAAATCGACAAACGGACAACTACAAACGACTAGATAAGCCAGAACGCTCCCATTTCGCCAAAAGTAAAATCCGCTATCTCAATCCGCCCAAATCCGCCACAAAATTTCCGCCACCCTCTCCCCATGCGGACGCGAGCACCCGCCCCGGCGCGCCGCGTGTTCAGACGCAGAGCCACAGGGGAACCATACGGATATGGGGATGACGAGGCGGGGCGAGGCGGGGGGCGCGCGTTACCTGCGCGAGAGCTCGATGATGCGGGAGCGCTTGGCGAGGGAGACGTCGCCGACGCCGAGGACGGCGAGGATGCCGCACATGGTGGCGGCCTGCTCGGGGTCGTGCTCGCGCTAGCCTCGCCTCGACTCGCCTGCTGCCGCTAGCACCCGCGCCGCCACCTCCACCACCCGCGCCCCGCGTGCGTCTCTTCCGACACAAAAGGCGCCGCCTCGGGATGCGAAGAGGCCGGCCTCGCGTCACGGACGGCGAAATGGACAAATGGTGGTGGGTTTAGGCCTGGTGGGAGGGGGATCTAATTAGGGCTTTGCAGGGGTAACCACGGGATCTCGGCCGTCGGATCCGCGGGTTAGTTGGCTAGCGGCTCTTAATGCCGCCCCCACGGCCCCACTATGAAGGCGGCTGACGCGCTCCGCTCGTCAGGACGAGGAGATGTGGGGGAATGACATGTGGGGTAGGCTTTTACGTGGGGCCCTGTGTCATTGGGGTCAGGTGGAGTGGAGCGAGGTGGGTTCGGCAGAGCCGGAGAGGGGGGGGCGGTCAGAATCTTGGACCGCGCGCGCGCGGAGATTCTGCCAGTCCACGTGATGAGGTGGAATCCGACGTGCGTGCGCCGCTGGTGCGCTCGAGCTGGCCGTCTCTGTCGCGACCCGGCTGCACGGTTCTGCAACGTGCTCGTTTTGTTGGACGTGGCCTATTGGCCTAGCTCCGTGCACGACATTTGGGGCGTGTTTAGATGCAGAAAGGCGACGCCCGATTCGGGCCTGACCGGCCTGACGCCGGCCGACGCGCGTCAGCCGGCGTGCGAAAAATTGTCAAAAAATTTATTAATTAGGCTCAAAATGTTCGTCTCGCAGAGTACAATAAAACTGTGTAATTAGTTTTTAATTTTATCTATATTTAGTACTCCATGTATGCTATGACATTTTGATGTGATGGAAATCTTCTTTTTGCATAGTAAATTTGGGTGTGGAAATTCTGGAAGGCCTTGTATTGATCCTTCCGCAGCAATTGACGAACGTCAGAGATTTTTTTTAAAAAAAACGTCAGAGGAGATGAACGGAATAGCGTGCAACATTAAAGCAGGTCGCGGAAACTCTTTTTTTTTTTTGCGAGACCGTGGAAACGTGAGTCGATGCCTACAGTTCGACGGGCATCTCTGTAACTGTGTTATGCAATGGCAAAATAAGGTTTATCTATGGTGTAGTAGGCTGAATCGAATAATTTTTTCTACAGGGGGAGTTAACACCGGTTAGATTGGCACCAAATTTTCTAAAAATGCTTTCAGCTATATTTCCTCTAATGACATAATAAAGGTCCGGTTTATACCCTTATCACAAGAGTTTAATTTTGAACCCTCAATTACAAAATCGGACAAAAGAGTCATCCAACCGTACAAACCAGACAAATTTGATCATTTGGTAGTTTCAAAAGTGGTTAATTTTTATGGAAAATTTAGAAAAATGATTTGATCTAAAAAAACAAACTAATTCATTTTAAAAAATTGAAATCAGCATGGAAAATTTTCAAAAAAAAATAACATTCTATTCGTGCAGTACTTTGAGTTATATGTTTGGATTTATTTGTTCATACTCCTATAGCTTTATATTTTTCTAAAAACACTAGGAACACAAACAAATAATATGTAAATAACTCTAAATATACCACCAACATATATGTTATATTTTACAAAACTTTTGGTGCTAGATTCATTTTTTTGTTTGGAATGAGTTAGTTATGAATTGTTTAAATTAAACTATTTCTGTTTAAATTTGTATAAAATGAAAACCCCTCCTTTAAACCACTCAAAGGGCCGAACTTGCTCGGTTTCGGCAGTTGAATGACCCTCGGTTTCTACTTTTGTAGTTTTGGTTTGAATATCAGAATTTTGTAGATTTTACCTTTCCTAACGATAAACGAGTGGCATATGTCCATGATCTAAGTACATATTGAACTAGTATTACTTTTTGTAAAATATATATGTAACATATAAAACTTCTTCTCAAGGCTAAACTACTGATACTTCAAATATCCAAACTCCCTCCAATCACGATAAGCGGTGTTTTGGGTATAAATTCAAAACTTAACTTTGGACGGTACTATTTGTTACAGATAATTTTAGAATCACAATATATCCATAAAAATTGGAAAAGAAAAAATAAATAGAAAGCAAGATCACGTGCCATTCATATCTCATACCGCTACAAGTGGTGCAGCGTATTTGGGGATCTCTCCGTTTATGTCACTGCAAATCACTATATATAACCTTATACTGTTATACATGCAGCACAAGTGTATATATAGTCTCGTCATTGTTAACCACCAATGGCTCAATACCTTGATAAGATTTCTAGGGTGCGAATTGGTTCACATCTTGATTGGCCACCGAGAGCTGAACGGACTTGACATCATCTTATCATTAAAAAAATAAGCTGTACGAACTTGAAATCCATTTTGCTTGGTGGATGGACTAGCACCGTATCAAAAATCCTCGATGGTAGCTGGCCTGGCCGTTCCCTCGTCACGGCCCCCGCGGCCACAAGTCCACAACCGAGGCCGGCAGGCAGCAGCGATCAGTGAACCAATGATGATGGATCACTTGTCAGTAGCCAATCAGTCGGCCGTCAGCACGCCGGGCGCGCGCGGCGCCTCGCATCATTGCTGCCGGGGACCCAAGCCGGGTTCGTCACGCCTGCCCGCGCGGCGCGCGGCCGCGCCGCTCGCCTCCGTCCCCACGGCGTGCTCCCGCCGCGCGCGATCGGCTGGCGGGACCGGGCGGGGGCATGCGCGGCCATGATGCGAGTAGGGGCGTCTGAAATAAAGAAAAAAGCCGCAGGTTCTTGCAACCACGGCAGAACCTGTTTTTGTTTGAGACCAAGGCGGATAATAGTGCGTGCCGTCGAGACGGGACAAGAATAAAGATTGTACAGAACAAAGTTCTTCCTACAAAGCTCATCAGAAATCGGAATGTTGCACTACACTACACAGCTGCTGCACTACAGTAACAAGTCGTCAGCAGCTTGTCCTACCAAGTTACCAACACCATCAGCAGCCAGACCTCACGATTACCCATCACTCTCCAATCTCCAATCCCGGCCAAGACACAAGCCCAAACGGTCAGTCCCTGGGGCGCGTGAGCCAGAGGGAACTGAGCGCCCGGAGCCTGGAGAAGTAGTCGCTGACGACGAGCAGCGCGCGCGCCGCCTGCCGCGTGGTGAGGATCCGGCGCATCTGCTGCAGCGTCTGGTGCCGGAGCAGGTCCGCCTGCCGGAGGAAGTTCTCCACGGTGGCCAGCTTGCCCATCGCCACGGCCATCTGACCCATGTAGTTGGTCACGCCGTCCGCCGCCGACTCCGACACCCCCGCACCCGCCCCCGCCGCCGCGGCGAGCGTGTCCGCCAGCGCCTGCTGCAGGGCCTCCATCCCCTGCGACAGCGCGTCCTCCGCCTGCTGCGCCGACTGCTGCAGGCCGCAGAGCCCCACCAGCTGCGGCTCCGCCAGCGGGCCCACGCGCCCCGCCAGCGCCCGCAGCAGCTCCGACGGCCGGAACCCGCCCAGCCACATGAAGAAGCGCTCCGCGGGGCTCATCCACATCCCGGACAGCACGTGGAACACGTCGGCGCGCGTCGCCGCCGCCTTCAGCCGGAACATGTGCTCGTAGTGGAGCATCGCGCCGTCCACCAGCACGCCGAGGTCGTCGTCGCCGATCTGCGGCGCGCCCAGGGCAACGCGGAGGTCGGTCATGTGGCGCTGGTGCTCGTCCAGCCACCGCGCGTACTCCACCTCGAACGCCGACGCGCCTGCAAATGCTATCATGATCAGCAATTCAGCATTGCTGTAGTATATGCCAAGTTTGAAATCAAACTATCGAAGAGCGGAGCGATGTGAAAGAAGAAAAAGATCATTGCCTCCAGTGGAGCCTCCATGATCGCCGGAGCGTCCACTTCCGATGAACATCCCCTGTAGCAGATATAAAAGTGCACGGACGGATAATTAGCTAATTAGTTACTCGGATGCTCACTGTAACTGAAGGAGTACAATTCTTTTTTTAAAAGAAAAGGAGTACAATTCACCTGCTGCCTTGCCCTCTGAAGATCCTGCTCAAGATGCGCCAGCTTGGTCCGGCAGCTCTCCAGCTCCACGATGTACGCCTTCTCAGAACAAAATCGCACAATGCTCAAAGGTGTGAGATCCTCGGCATGTACAGTAGATGCACGTGGCAACAGATACAACATGACACGGTAAACTGTAAACAGAATGCAGTAAACCCAATCCTCCACTGTGAATTCGAACGGATGTATTAGGCCATGTTCAGTCAATGGCATGATATCCGTCATGGAAAATAAATGCAATGCTCTATCATCAGCACAAGCTTTTTTCAAGGGCACTGTTTAGTTCCCTTGAAATTATAAAAATTCTCAAAAAAACCAAGTACATGATTTTGATGTACACGACGAGATGAATCTTTTGATTCTAGTTAGGTTATGATAGGATAATGTTTGTCCGATGTGACTTTTTCACCCTCATTTTTACCCTCTTTTTCGGAACTAAACACCCACCCCAAGCACACAAAAGCTAGGCCGACCGAAGGACATGCATAACAAAATGTACAGAGGCTGTGTTTCTCATTCTTTTCAAGTGCTCACCTTCTTCCTCATCCGGCTTTTCCGTGCCGCCTCGCGGTTCTGCGCAAGCCTCCTCTGCACCTGCCACGGCAGAACAAGCCCCAAAAACACCACCACTGGTCAATCACATTTGGTACCAAGGTGCTCTGGTTTCCCACATTGAATTCCAAATGCTCACCTTCTGCTCCCTGCTCGATCCTTCCTTGGACACGGCGCATGAATCCACGTAGGCAGCGACGCTCTGCGTGATGGCTCCACCCTACGACGGCGCAACCATAAGCTGCATTTCATGGCTAATGCGAAGAAGACGAAGAAGCAAGGACAGTGGAGCTAGCTCACCATCTGCTCGTGCTCCCTGTCGCCGCTGGCGTCGTCGGCGTCGGTGCAGGTGGTCTCGGCGAGCGGGCTGGTGACGACGATGCCGGAGTCGCCCCAGTTCTCGAACTGCGCCGCCGCCGCCGCCCACGGCAGGCAGAACGACCGGCCGTCGTCCGCCGCGGCCGCCATCCCCGGCGGCGGCACCATGCCGAACGAGGACGCTACTCCTCCATGCTGCATTATCAAGACAAACCTCCATGAGCCACACACACACACGCTCTCCCTCAAGAAAGAAACCACATTAACACCAGCAGTGGAGTCACTCACCGCGACGGTGAGCGGCGGCACGAAGGTGGCGGCGGTGAGGTTGCTGGAGGACTTGGAACTGGGGTTGGGGCCTATTCTCACATCACATTCCCAAACCACGCGCGTGCAGCAGCAACAGTGAGGACAAGCGGCATAGACACATCCGGCAAAGGAACAAAACGCGAAGGCAAATAAACAAGGGGAGGGCTAGGCCCTAGGCCTTACTGCGCGGGAGCTCGGCGAGGAGGGCGCCATCCCCGACGTCGTGGTGGTGGTAGTGGTGGTTGTATCCGCCCGCGCCCTGCTCCGCCCTGCGCACAAGGCAACAACAAGGCGTTAGCTAGCGAGCCGGGCCAAGAGAGACAAGCAGAGGCACTGTTGGTGCGGCCGCCGCGCCGCGCGCGTGGCACACCACGTGGTGCCACCGCGGCCTGCCTGCCGGCGTACCTGAAGACGTGCGAAGGATGATGCATCGAGCCGGCGGCGGCAATGCGGCGGTGACGACGACGCGGCGGATCACGACGGCTGCTACAGCTCCGCGCCGTGGAAGGATATGAGGCAATGGAAGGAGACGAGACGAGACGAGGCGCCGTGCATCTGCTGCCGGGGTTATAAGGGGAATGCAGGGGATGGGGATGCCGTGCAAGGGCAAGAACACATTGAAGATAGGGGGATCAGTGGATCAGAGTGGAGCGCGCGAGGGATCGATGAAAAGATACGGTCATGCCGGACGCGTCGATCGGCCGGTTCATCCATCAATCCATCCGTCATTCAGTCAATCAGAGATCAGGCGTCAATCCATCTGTCCCCGGCGACGGGGAGCGCAGCAGGGGTGGCAGGCAGGGCGCAGAGCCAAGAGCGCATGCAGTGCAGTGCAGTACTGACGAGCTGATGGCCGTGTTTCTTTGGCCAGGAAAGAATTGTCAGTCCAACAATAATTAAGGATATTAAATAAAGTCATTTTACAAAACTATCTTCACAACATTGGACTATTTCGCGAGATCTATCTAACAAGGCCTTTAACCGCATGATTTGAGAATGGTTACTGTAACACTACTGTAGCAAAAACATGAATTAATTAGGCTCATTAGATTCGTTGCGTAAAGTTACACTCATCTCTAAATAGGTTTTACACCTATTCTTTTTGTCAATTCTTTGCCTCGGGGCAAAGAAACACGGCCGTTGCGTGTGTGGCGAGTCCCGGGGCTGGCATGCGTCGCTCGAGGGCGGCAGAGGGGCAGGACCTCTGCAGAAGGCAGAGCGTAGCCCCGGTGGTACTGGCCCGGTACTCCGCTGGTTGCGAGGGAGCACCATCTCCGGTAGTGATGGCGACTGTGACCGGAAAAGGCTGTGGGCATACCCTCAACCTGCAGTGCAGCTCGTGGCTTTACTCCAATGGTGGTGCCATGTGAGGTGTGCACCAGTTGGAGGGCTTGTAGCCATTGTTGTCCGGTCCTAGGTTGAGGGGAGGGAGGGATAACGCTCCTTTTTGACTGGGAGGATAGCGTGGTACGTGAGCAAGACAAAAGTGAAGGGCAACGGGCCGAACAGATGAGATGCTATACTCGCCGGTCGCCGGGACAAGTCGTGAACCGCGTGCAAGGGAAAATCTTGCTACTTGTACGTGTGGAGAAGTTCTGCAAGTTTCCCTAGGAGCTTATACCCTAAGAGCTTAACCTGTATGATTTCATTGGGCAAGTCGTACCGCCCGAGCGTTTTGCTGCCTCGACTACTCACAATTCCGGCAAGATTTCACTCTCGTGCCCAGCTCCAGTGAGATTTGGGCTTAACCTACCCTTTTTTTCCTAAACAAAATAAACGGAGTGTTGAGAGTTAATGGAGACTCGATCTGTAGTGATCCTGATGAGTGACGTACAACCCCCAACCATGGAGACAGCAGAGAGGTCGTCTCGTCGCAGGAGGACGCATGCATAGCTCCTGCGCTCCCCTTTTCCGCGTGACGCGATGGCGTGATCAGAGTGCGGCGGAGCCGGAGATGACGACTGGAGAGAGAAAGCAAAGCGGAGCGGCAGCAGCTGCATGCTGCCCTGCGCCGGGAGAGGAGCGGCGGCAGAATTGCAGTCGCAGACTCGCAGCGGCTGCAGGTGGCCGTGGACCAGTAGAGGTAGAGGCCTGGGAAGTCACTGCTGCGCCCTCCTGAGCATTGGCATGCAGATGCGCGCAGGTGGGGTGGGGGTGGTGCGCGTTTCACGGTCACGGCAGCCAGCGAGCTGAGCCTGCGGTCTCTCCTCATCCTCGCCCCGTAGCGTAGCGGCAGCAGGCGCAGTCGTGCGGGGCACTCGAACGGAAGAACGATGCGTGTACGTGTACGTGTGTGCTCGCCGCGGCGCGAATCTTGACACTTGCGTGCTCGATGTCCCACGAGATCCAGAGGAGGGCAGCAGGGCGCACCGGAGGGCGCAGGCAGGCAGTCCAGGCACGCCATCAATGGCTGCTGCTGCCGTGCGCATGCGCATGCATGTACGCGTGCATCTGCGTGCGTGCTACGCCGGATTCCAAGCCGGGATATGAGCCCGCGCGGTGGCCGGAGGCCCGGTGCCGCCGTGGCCGTGGGTGACTATACGAATGTACGCTGTCTACCGAGCTGCATGCCCGGCTGTGTAACTGTGTTGTTGCCAAGGCGGAGGGCGGATCGCGCTGTGCCCGCGCTGCCCGATGCCGATCATCATCCATCCAGATCAGGCACTATCAGTAATCAATGCGCAAGTCACCTCCTCACCAGAAACTACGGATTTAAGTTTTTAAGTGCGGTAGTAGGGCGGTGTTCACTTTTCTGAAGAGGAAACGTGAATTTGGATAAAAATGTCACAGTGAACACTGTAGCGCACTGTAGCACTTTTCGTTTGTTTGTGGCAATCATTGTCCTACCATGACCTAACTAGGCTCAAAAAATTCGTCTCGTCATGTACATTAAAACTATATACTTAGTTTTTTTATTTACCTACATTTAATGCTCCATGCATGAGGAGAGAGATTTGACGTGACAGTGGATAGTGAAGTTTAGGGGAAGTTTTGGATTTGAAGGGAAGTGAACACCGCCTAGGATGAAAAGAAAGAAAAAAGCGAAGCCGTTGCTTGCGATTGTTTCAAACTCGGTGGAAATATTTTTCCACCCCTAATAACTGAGCTCAGCAATGGCAATCTCCTGAATTGTCTTGTCAGCCAGTTCAGGGGTCCTTTGGAATGGAGGATTGGCAAAGGATTTTTGGATGATTCAGTTTCCTAAGGATTATTTCCTATGCACCCTTTTGGATCATAGGAAAAGGAAAGGAAAAATTTCATAGAAATCGTGTCCTATGGCTCCATTTCAGAGGAAAATAACCAAGAGCTCAGACCTCCTGGAAACATTCCTGGCCCGAAGAGAAAGCGCGCGTTGGTGCGTCGCTAGCTCTGTTTGTCTGTACGGGCTTCACTGCTTGCGCAGCTTTTGGCCTAGCTGTACAGTCCTTAACCGCATCATGCATCACTGTGCATACACTCATCCAAACAAGCAGCAAGGCATCATTGATAGTAGTTACTAAAATATTCTGGAATGGGTAAGAGAAGGAAGACGACTAACGAAAAAAAAACAGGGAGGCCAGCAACAAGAGCAGGTTCTATTTGTATGTCCAATTCCTATTTGTTGCGATGACTTCTATTGGACTGTTGCTTACCAAAGGCATTTCCTCCTCTATTCCTGTATTTTCATTTCCTGTAGGATTGGAGAAACATAGCAGTTTAATTCCTACATTTTTCCTATTCTATCTATCCTGCGTTCCAAAGGAGCCCTCAATTGTTCCTCATCTTGATCTGAATTGATCGCTCGTGTCACAATGGAATTTTTTTTTCTCGAATTTACATAAGAGCTACGTACCACTGGATTAAGTAGAGAAAGAAAATTCGATTACAACCACGCAAGCGTGCAGCACTAAGCGGATTAGTCACAAAATAAACAACCTAACTTCCTAGCATCGGCCACGATCCAGAGGTCGACCTCCTGCTGGATTTTTGCTACCAAGATTGATGTGGTCACTGTATTTCACTCAAACACGCATGCGTTCTGTTCTCCCCACGAATTCCGTTCTCCCCACGAATGCCAGCCGATGGCCATGAACAAACTGTTGATTCCCTCTCGTCGTCGTGGCAATTGCTTGGAGACCAAGTGCTCCCACAAGTCCTGTATGGGCCTGTGTCACGAGGAAAATCAAACATTAAACGCCCTGCTGCGGCTACCATAGCCGCGCCAGTGGCAGTGACACCTTTGCCACACAGACAGGGTGTACTATGGAGGATCCAGTCCTTTTTGTGCTCCTGTAAAAGTCATGTCATCCTGCTTTCTGTGTTGCCGCTTCCCACTGCGTGCATTGCATCAGAGTATTTCCATCTACACCCAAGGGTGGAGTAGAGACAAACGGAGGACTTGAGAGCGAGAGCATACTCTAGGTAGGTGCGGCGGAGGCCGACGCCGGCAGCGCCGCAGATGAGCTCGAGGGGAGCCACAGCGGGGACCCCACCTTGACGGGGCCGGCACGGGGCGGCGCCATAGAGGAGCTTGAGGGGGAGCGGCGGCAAAGCAGGACGGTCATGGAGTGCGCGATGGCGCAGACGGTAACTTCACATTCATTCTGTGTAAGGTGATTATGTCACTCAATATATCCAACCAAACAAAATTTTAGCAGTGCAAGTTATCTTAAGCCACCTCAACCAATTATTACCTTTTGAATTGTTTTAACCCGGTGATCGTTAGCCTAGTTTCATCCCATCATGGTTAGAAACTAGTGCAACCAATGTGTTTAAACTTGTGCCTTGATGCATGTCTACCACGAGGTACGGGATCAGAGCTACCCCTGCTGCAAGCGCCTGGAGTACACGTCTGCAGCGATCAGCTAGCGCCTCGTTTTAACAAGACAGCGCCAGAGGAGGACAAAGCGCAGGGACCAGGCTAGCTGCTTCAGAACTTCAGACTACGAGGCTCTGCCGCGGCTTGAGCTACACTGGGCCGGTGGGACCTCACCTGCAAATCTCAAGCTCGGAGAGAGCTGTAGTATGCCTGTATACGAATTGCTCGTTATATATACGTATATGGTGTTGGGAACCGGAGTCGAGACTGCAGCGTAGCGTATAGCTAGCCTGCTCTAGCCTGCTGTGCTCACGTCGTGTTTTCGGTCTTCCCAAAAGAAAAGGCTAAAGGCATTGATTAAACTATTAAAGTAACTATTTAGACTATTAAAGTAACGTTGATTCATGAGTAGCTTAAGGCGGCTGCAGAGAAAACAACTACGGAGTACTTTTGAGCTGTGATTCTCGCTACGGGTGTGATAGCCGATTTTGGCGTCACAGACTTCGGTGGCGTCATAGTTGGTGTGGCTTGTTCTACTAGCGGGCAGCCAACAAGGCCGCACGAACTTCCGCCGCACGAGGAGTGAGAGAGAGGGAGCGCAGAGGGCTGCCGTCCCCGTCGCCGCCGCGCTTGACGTCGCCCGAGGAGGAGCCGGCGCTTGCCGTCACCGTGGCGGGGGAGGCAGAGCATAGGGACGGCGATGCACGGATGCGCTTCGCAGTGTGAGGTCGTGGGCCCGCGCCGCCGCGGCCGCCCGCCCACGTCTGTCGCCGCCCGCCCGCGCGACGCCGCCGTCGCCGCCCGAGCGACGTCGCCGCCGCCGCAGCCCGCCGTCCACGGCCGGTCCACACGAAGCCCCGCCGTCGACCTCAACGGCGGCGGCGTGCCGGACCCCAGCCCCAACGCCATCCTCCAAGACCAAGGCCCCAGCGCCGCCGCCGTCCCCGCGTTCCCCCTTGTCCTCCCCTTCCTTCGACGAGATGGAGGCGGCGCGGAGCAGGAGCCTGCACGGGCTCATCTCCAACGGCGGGGCTGGGAGCGGGCTGCGCCGCAGCCCCGACGCGTCGGCCGCTGGCCCGCCCCCTCGCTGCCCACCGGCGCTGGCCGCCCGCCGCGCGGTGTGGGGCGGGGAGGGAGGCGCATGGAGCGGGAGGCCGCGGCGGGGAGGGGGCGGCGAGGACGACCACGGTGGCGAGGACGAGCTTCGCCTCCGCTGGCCAACCGCCGGAGGGAGAGGAGGGGAGAGGGCGGCGCCGCCGGAGGGAGGGGGATTGGAGGAGGGGCCGCCGGAGGGAGTGGGGGAGGGGTGAGGGGAGAGGGCGCGTGCGGGAGGGACCGAGGGAGGGGGATTGGAGGAGGGGCCGCCGGAGGGAGTGGGGGAGGGGTGAGGGGAGAGGGCGCGTGCGGGAGGGACCGAGGGAGGGGCCGTCGCTTGCGGGAGGGGGAGGCGGAGGGGCGGCGCCGGAGGGGAGGCGACGGGCCGGCGGCGGAGGGAGGAGGCGGGGGGAGAGAGGAAAGAGCGGGGGCGGCGGAAATGAGAGAGAGAGAAAGAAAGAGTAGAGGTGAGGATTAAAAAATCTGACGTGTGGGGCCCGCAACGAGATAGTTGTGCGGGAGAATTTGGACAGAGAAAATAATCTCGACGACCAGGATGAAATATTTTTTTAGAGAAGAAAATAGAGGAACACGAGCGCGGAAAGCCTAAGATTTGACAAAATCAAACATGGTAGCTTTTCAGAAGAATAGGTCACCAAATCATGTCGCGCGAGTTGATACACATTGATTAGAGTTGAGTTAAAAAGGGAACACGAGACCCCGAGTGATTATTGTTATCATATAATCTCAAATGTTGGATATCATGTCATAATAACTAAACATACAGAGGTTCAGAATATTTTATATACATATTGTAATAAACCGAGTCTGACATGTGTATATCGAACATGTGTATTTTCGAACGACATGATTATACACCATATCACTTTACCAAGTGGCATGATACATCCAATTCAGTTACACAAAGGTGCTGTTTTCCGTCACATTCATGCACAGAATAGCAAAGAAAATCTGTAGTTTTGCAATCTGTTTCTCAAATATATATGTAGCTCAGCCATACTCCCTCCAATTAAGAAAGGATATCATTTCGGGTATCGTACAGTCTCCGCATTTATTTTATCATTATATTTTGAATATTTCGCATTTATTTTATCATTATATTTTGAATATTTTGGTTGAATTCTTTAGAAGATTGCCTTAACGTTTGACAAAATAACAGAGTGAAGATCGCAGATCAGCTAGCGGGTGATGTTTTCTATGTGCTGCTTTCTGTCACACAAATTGCCCGCACCAGTGTCCCCTAAATCTCACTGCAGGAGCATTTAGGGGAGAGCACTGTCGCACCGGTCTCCTGGGAGGCTTCCGCTACGGAAGCGGAAGCTCACGCCTCCCCCAAATCTGACGGAGACAGCGGAGGTCCGCTACCCTGCCACCATGGCGGCAGACCCACACTTGCAAGTCGCAGCTCCCCTCCCGCCCCAGCCTGCGCCGCCACTCAGCCCCCACTCTGCCCCTGCTCCGCTTCGCCCGCGCTGCCCGCCGGGCTGGCCGCGGGCGTCACCTGACGCCCCGCCGTCGCACCGCTGCCCTGCCGTCGCCTTGTCGTCGCCGGAGATGGGGAAGAGGAGAGAGGAGGGCCCCCGCGCTGGGTGCGCCCCGGTGGCGGCGCTGCTGTTGGGGACCGAGCCCTACTCCGTCGAGGTGGGCGCCGCTGCGTGGTCGTCCGCGGCCGCCGCCCGCCCAACCGCACTAGACGTCCGCGACAGCCCGAGCCGATCGCACCAGTTGAGGATGTCGGTGCGGAGCGCGACGTTGGGGACGAGGAGGAGACGGACGCGAGTGGGCGGGCTGGCAACGATGCCGCGCCAATGGTAGGGCGGACGCACGCCTTCGCCTTGGCCTCCCGCCGTATGTCCCCGCTCCCCTTGATGCGGCCCTGTAGGGTCGAGATGACGGACTAGAGGGGGGTGAATAGTCCTTTCTAAAAATTATCGCGCCGGCTAACCGAATCAACAGCGGAATTAAAACTATCGGTCTATCCAAGACTACACCCCTCTATCTATGTTCACTAGCACCTTATAAAAGATCCCAAATAAGAAAGAAGGTGCGAAGCTAGCATGAGCTCACCTAATCAATTGTAGGAGCAAGGTCACACAAACCTATGCCACTAGTACTTCGCACACCGGGGAGCTCCTACACAACTAGTAAGCAAAAGCACAAAGCTCCTAAGCTCACTAGAAATGCTCAATGGATAAGACTACACAAGTTCAATCCAAAGGCTCAAATTACTTAGCTACATAAACTAAGCAAGGATACTAATTAAGCTACACAAGCTAATTAGTCACAAGATCACTACTTCTAGCTACACAAGCAAGAAGACAACTAGCAATCTACACATGCCAACTAATTGTAAGAGCAACCACACAAGCACGAGATATATAAGATGTAAATACAATGCTTGTGATCAAGAAGTGCAAACCACCGAGAAGAGTAGACAAGTTAACACGGTGATTTTTATCCCGAGGTTCACTTGTTTGCCACCAAGCTAGTCCTCGTTGTGTCGACCAACACCTCGATGGTTCTTGGGCAAAGCTCGCAAGCCGCTGGCCACTCCCGGGCACACCAAGACACCACTCGCAAGTGAGGTAACTCAATGACACGCTCCACTAGAGTTGCTCTTCGCGATCCCCGCGGGGTGAGCACAATCCCCCTCACAAATCCTTCTCCGGAGCACCGCACAATCTCCTTGCGTGCTTCAACGGAGCCTCAATCCACCAAGACGTCTAGGAGGTGGCAACCTCCAAGAGTAACAAGCAAACCGACTTGCAACACGAACACCTAGTGCCACTCGATGCAATCTCTCAAAGCAATGCACTAGATTCGCACTCACTCGCAATGGATTCGCAATCTTGCATGAACAAGTGAGTTAGTGGACTCCCAAGGCAAGCACAACCATGGGAAACACATTCTTAAGGTGCTCAACCAACTCCAAGGCCCGGGCACCCTTCTATTTATAGAGGGGAGGGGAAAACTAGCCGTTACACACTTTTCCCGAGCTCTAACGGCTACCTCGGACCGTCCGCGGTGAATTCCCGGACCGTCCGCCATTCAAAAAACTAGCCGTTGAGATCCAAACGGTCAAAAACTCGTCATCCACGGACCGTCCGCAGTCACCCGCGGACCGTCCGACCCCCTAGATCTCGAACCCCCGAACCTTCTGGTAAAACCGGGCGATTTTACGGACTGTTTCGCGGACCGTCCGCAGTATTCGCGGATCGTCCGCAGTAACCGCGGACCGTCTGCCACTCTATTTTCAGCACAGCCGACACTCGGTAAAACGCCCATAACTTTTAGCTCCGATGTCCAAATTAGGTGATCTTGGAATCTATGGAAAGCTCATTCAGAGGGCTATCCAACCCAAATGAATTCTTGATCCAAAACACTTTGTATCAAAGTAGAATTGCATACCAAGATCACCACAACCCATGGCCATCAACCAATTTCATCAACCGCTTTGCAAATGTGCCAACTCCATAAGTGTACCATCTTATGTGTGAGTGAGTTAGCATTTTCACAAACATTTCTCAAAGGGTTTTTCACTCTCTTCACCACGCCACTCGATCTTAGCAACATCGCAAAGTTAGATCTCTCAAGTGGCACTAGATGACCGATATGCAAACAAGTTTGCCCCTCTTGATAGTACGACCATCTATCCTAAATCCGGTCATAAACTTCTCTACTCACCTATGACCGGTTAAATGAAATGCCTATTGGTTATACCTTTGCCTTGCGCATTCCATTCCACCTTCTCCCATGTTGATGCAACACATGCACCAACATCATCACAAATGATATGATCCACTTCATATCATCATGAGACATATTGGTTCATCGATCTTGACTCCACTTGCTTTTCACCGTTGCAACGGTCCATCGGCGCCAAGTCATTGCTCAAGCATCCCGCCACGCGGTCCAGTGCTTAGCCTCTAACTTGCCCTTCACACTTGCAACCGGTCCATCAAACCAAGTCTTGTCTTGATCTTCTCCACTTAGTCACATGACTCCATGTCATGTCCCATATGCAATGAGCTCCTTCATCACATAATCACCTGTGGACTAATCACCTGTGTATTTCACTTAAACACATATTAGTCCACTTAAGTTGTCACTCAATTACCAAAACTAAACAAGGACCTTCAGGCCCCCGCCGCCGCCGTCCTGGGGATTCTTCTCCTTGTTGATGTGCCCCGCTTGGGCCACAGTGGAGAGGGCTCCTGTGGGCATGGTGGCCGCACGGGCAGGGTCGGGGAGGAGGGGAATGAGGAATTAGGAGCGGAAGCGCAGGCATGGATGGTGGCGGCGCCCACCAGGACCGGCCGGTGCCCGTCGCCATGGGGATGGCGGGGCGGCGGGAGGAGGCATGGTGGGGGAGGGGGAGGCGGAGGGGGCGTCGCGGGGAGCCGTGGGGGAGGCGGAGAGAGGAGAGGCGGCGGGAGGCCTTGGGGGGAGGCGGGGATGGCGGGGCGGCGGGAGGAGACCGGGGAGGCCGGGCGGCAAGAGGAAGCGGGGAGGCGGGGGAGAGAGGGGGAGGGGAGAGTGAAAAGGTAAAAGAGAGAGGAAAGAAATGAAAAGAAAACAAAATGTGGGTCCCACACGGTGATAGTTGTTATAGAGAAGAGTATAGAGGTAAGATGAGTGTGAGAGAAATTGGGATAGGGGAACGAATGTCGATGACAAGAACAGAATATTCCTTTTAGAGGAAGCAAATAGAGAAACATGAATGCGGACATCTCAACAAAGCTAAAGGCCCAATGAGGCCCGCTAGTATATGAGAAAAGGAAGAAGTCCTTCTAGCGTACCTCAACTATCGTATAAGTCTGACTCTCGTCTCTCATCTCTAAAAACCAGTTATTTTTCATCCTCGGCGGTTTTAAGGGTGGTTTTGGAGGGAGTAAATTGGACTTTTATTGACAGTTCGAGGGTATAAAATTGTGTTTCATAAAAAGGTTATGCAGATATTTGTTCTTAGAAAGGATATAAAAAATCTAAAATATCGTTTAGTCTTAAAATTATAGAAAATTTGTTTTTGAACAGAAAAATATGAAAGTACTTTTAAATTTTCGCTAAAATGAAGTTTTTCTTTTAATGCCTAATTTAGAGCCATACTAGTATTTAGGTATAACAGGGTTTGAAAAACATGATTTCAGGAAAAATATAAAACCAGACTCATATTTTTTTTATCTAAAAAATTTTTCTTTGAAATTTATAAGACTAAACTGAATTTCAGAATTTTTGATAATATTTCTTAGAAAAGATATGTGCATAACAAAGATCTTTTCACACCCTCGAACTTTCAACCAAAACTCAATTTAACCTCTCCGAAACCACCCTAAAAACCATAAGAATGAAAAACAACTTGTTTTCAAAGTTCAGTACCTTCAACGTCTAGTTTTAGAGATGAGGGACGTGAATCAGACTTTAGTAATAGTTGAAGGATGCCAAAATGACTTTTTTAAGAGAAAACAAGCACGAGCTTTAAGCCCACAAACTCCCCACATCCTCCCGTTGACTGTTCCTTTTCCGGTTCGGATATCCCCGCGGCTGTAGGTTTTTATATGCAAATATAGTTGCTTCATATGGTCTGCGATTTGGGCTGCGTAGCCTTCGCGACCTCCCAGGATCAGCAATGGCACCTTTCGACCTGGTCGCTGAGGTGTGATAAACCCTTGTCATTCCAGGGCAAGCTGTACATGGTGCGGATGAGCTTCATACCCGAGCAGAACTCGGATATATTCCAGGTTGATCCGCCACAGGAGGTTCAGGGGGTGCGGTCATCAGGTTCTTCTTTGCCTGAACCCAAGCTGATTGCCACAATTCCAACTGACAAGCTCACCTATCCCATCTTCCTGACAGAATGTGACTCGCAGATCCTTGTGGCTGGCTACACTGATAAATCGTATTCGCATATGCAAGTTCATAGACTCGCAGATCTTATACTGGGAAAGCTGGCTCCGGTAAGAAGCATTGGGGAGAAGGCTTTGTTCATTAACGACAGGAGTCTGTCTGTTTCCTCTAATGCGGCATTGCCTGGTGTTGTCGGTGACACCATTGTTCTGCCCAATCTGAAAAATGGGTCAGAACCGAGTACCACCTAGCAACTGACACTTGGTCACGGCCTATGGACGGTTGCATCACAAGTGGCCCGGTATTTGGTCCCGCTTGCCTTATGTACCATATCTACACCTGTTGCAGGCGTGAATACTGGTGAGTGTGCTCATCGGATCAGTACACCTCTTTTTCTCATTTCTGATTTGTTTTTCGTATTTTCTTGTTACACAAGCTAGGCGAGTGGATTGATTTTCTTCTGTGTTTTCAGGAACAAAGGACAGCTATACAACCTGAAAAATAGATGCAAGTGGCGAGTGAAGGGAAAGTGGCGTTTCGGGGTATAGTCCATCTTGATTAAAATTTTACATTGCCTTTATTGTTTCTACTGATGTGTACATCTCTGGCGCTCAACATTTTTGCTGCTAATATACTTATTATTCATCCTTAAATGCTTAACATTATTAATTAGTACCCATTTCTGTTCTTTTGTGTTGCTGGTAAAATTGACTCTGTTCTTGATCTCAAACCAGTAGAGCGTTCTCTCTTTAGGCTAATAGTTTACTGCATTATTCAAGAGTCATAATTGTTTTTATCGGGATGTATATTGTCTCTCTTGTAAGCAGAATTTGCAACTAGTGATGATTTCTTATGCACCGGAGATAACGATGAAGTTGTTTTTATTTTACTTGGAAATGTTGCTGTTACAGAAGTGTGCTATCTATCTGTGCGAACTTTTGAATCTGTTATGATTGTGCTTATGGACTGATGACTAGATACCATATGATTTGTTATGACCAAAGAGATGAGAAATTGTCACTGAGAAGGTCTTGTTTAGAAAATTCTATCTTGTTTAATTGTTTGGATTTGGATGCCAAACTGTGATATGCACAATTGCTAATTTGTAGAATTACACTGAAAATCTTCTATGATCTGTTGATCCTTTTGTGTACAGCAGCTAACTGAATGAGTCAATGTACTATAACATTTCATTTCTGGATGAATACCGTTTTACCTATAGAGGCTTTCTTATCACTTCTTGTTTCCCTATGATATTTTATCCATGGATGTACATACTCTTCTGCGTTTGTATGTGAACATATTGGTTTAGTTTGTGTAGTTACCCATTTGACTTATCTGCTATTGTACTTTTCTTTCACCAGGCTTAAATAATCTGCAATGGAGGCTACCATTACCATGATTGATTTGTTATTGAGGTGGTACCTAGGATTTTCTCAGCCGCATCACAAGTTCACAACATCATGTGCATCTTTACCACAACCAAGAGTTCAGTTTCTAGATTCCATAAAGTCATATTGTGATATTATTATCTTTGTCATCACAAGGAGCCAAGGTTTTAAATTATGCACTTGCATATTTGTTCATTGCAAACGTTGTCAATAGGCAAAATAGCCATTTCGGTCCCTCAACTTTGTCCCGATGGTCAAGTTCGTCCCTCAACTTCTAAATAGACGAATATAGTCCTCCAACTTTCGTTATTGGGTCAAATTGATCCATTGTGGTGACGTGGCAATACATACTAGCATCATGCTAATGTGAAAAGTTCCTTTTGCCCTTGGCTCTTTATTTCCCTCCTCAATTTTCACCATATGCAATTATCATTATTGGACGTAAGCACCTGGAGCTGCCTAGTGACATTGGCCCGATGTGAAAACACACCAGGTCTGAATAGTAAGAAGCAGTTTGCATTTTATTTTTTTTGGTTGAGATATATGATCTCGATTGTCTATAAAATAAACTAAAAGTTTGGTCTAGTAGAATATTCAAAAGGTTATACATGTCTTTTTGTTGTCACATTGAACATAATGGAAATATCACAAAAGGTTACATTTATTTTGTTTTTAATTTCCTGCATTTTATTTGCAAGAAATTGTATATGATAGAAAATGAGGATGAGAAGGAGCCAAGGGCAAAAATGACTTTTCACATTAATCCTATAGCATCATGAAGCACAATATCAGATCAAGGACTAGTTTGACCCGAAAATTAAAGTTGAGGGACCAAGTTGGCCGGTTTAGAAGTTGAGGGACAAACTTGAGCCTCAGAGAAAAGTTGAGGGACTAAAATGGCTATTTTACCTTGTTAATAAATAAGTTTGTGTGTAATATTTTATGAAAGTGCATCTAGGCACTTATATATTTTGGTGATTTTGGATGACAACATGATTCATGATTTAACTTATTTGTCTAAGCATATGAGCAGGGCTTTAGTCTTATGGATATTCATGACAATATTTATTGAAGAATGAGAGCTCATTGTTGGTATAAATGACATGAAAGCAAATAAGTGGTTGTGATCCCATGCATCTAAGAAACACAATGACAAGTGAATCAGAATGATATATGAGACATGATTTTAGATAAATTGATTGGTCTCATCCATAGGAAGCTTGTCAAAAGATAGTTGGACAAATTAGTTGAAGAAATTGAGATTTCCTTGGGCTTGATCCATGGCAATGGTTACATTCAAAATGAGACATGATTTTACGGTTGGTATATTGTCTCAAGTGCATGGAAGCTTATGGAGAAGTTATTTACTAAAGACAACATAGAAGACAATATTGAATATATTTCGGGTTAATTGAATGAATGGATTTCAATGTGAATTTAATGGTGATGCAATACAAAGTGGAACTCAAAGTGGCTAGAAATGGTGAAAGGGGTTAAGCTAGATGGCAGTGTCCAGGTACCAAGCAAAGAGAAGGGCAAGTTGGTCTTGTAGCCGAGGAACTTTGCTAGGGTGAATACTAGCATCATGGTTCGATCCCTATGCGCTAATCAAGCCTTATCGAGTGAAGCTATGCAATGCATCTAATTCTCTTAGATCATATATTTGAATGGGTTATGAATTGGATACACTTGGAAATTTTAAGCCATTAGCTCAAGTTGGATTTGCTCAAAAAGAAAGGAATGTTGTGAGCCCTCAAGTTGATAATGATCGTGTATGGCATCAATGAAGACATAGAAGCTCAAGTGGAAGATTTCATTTATTGTTTTAATCTTGAGTTTAGGAATGTCGTACCATCAAGAGGGATGCAACATTAGTTGTTTGACAACACCAAAAGTGCTCATAGGTCAACCCATGTGAGATAACCTTGAGAGAGAAGACCTTTGAGGACTTAAGTGTGCTGACTCGACCCAAACCCAGTCTGACCGGTTTGGGGCTCTGACATGTGTAACGGCTAGTTTTGTTTGAAAACCGGTCTGACCGGTTTGGAAAACTGGTCTGACCGGTTTTCCTCTATTCTAACAGTTAGTTTTTTGGATTGGGGTATTTATACCCCTTGGCCCTCTGTAGGGTCGAGATGGCGGACTAGAGGGGGGGGGGGGTGAATAGTCCTTTCTAAAAATTATCGCGCCGGCTAACCGAATCAACAGCGGAATTAAAACTATCGGTCTAGCCAAGACTACACCCATCTATCTATGTTCACTAGCACCTTATAAAGGAATCTAAACAAGTAAAAAGTTGCCAAGCTAGCATGAGCTCACCTAATCAATTCTAGGAGCAAGGTCACACAAATCTATGCCACTAGTACTTCACACACCGGGGAGCTCCTACACAACTAGTAAGCAAAAGCACAAAGCTCCTAAGCTCACTAGCAATGCTCAATGGACAAGACTACACAAGTCTAATCCAAAGGCTCAAATTACTTAGCTATATAAACTAAGCAAAGATACTAATTAAGCTACACAATCTAATTAGTCACAAGATCACTACTTCTAGCTACACAAGCAAGAAGACAACTAGCAAGCTACACATGCCAACTAATTGTAAGAGCAACCACACAAGCACAAGATATATAAGATGTAAATACAATGCTTGTGATCAAGAAGTGCAAACCACCGAGAAGAGTAGACAAGTTGACACGGTGATTTTTATCCCAAGGTTCACTTGTTTGCCACCAAGCTAGTCCTCGTTGTGTCGACCAACACCTCGATGGTTCTTGGGCAAAGCTCGCAAGCCGTTGGCCACTCCGGGCACACCAAGACACCACTCGCAAGTGAGGTAACTCAATGACATGCTCCACTAGAGTTGCTCTTCGCGATCCCCGCGGGGTGAGCACAATCCCCCTCACAAATCCTTCTCCGGAGCACCGCACAATCTCTTTGCGTGCTTCAACGGAGCCTCAATCCACCAAGCCGTCTAGGAGGTGGAAACTGTTGGCACTTCTTACGATCCAATATCAGAATTGAGAATCCTGGTACTAGGGTAAGGAGTGTTTCAATGGTTTTCCTTATGGCTTAGTAAAATATAGAAATATTCTGCAAGCGCACAGAATCACCGCTGTAGCACTTCACCTGGGAGTATTCCGAGGTATCGTAATTTATATTTCCGCAGGGAAGCTTTGGCAAGATTACTAGTGAACAGATATTCGAGACTATCAGAGAAGGGTACACAGCTAAACAAGACAGGAGATAACGGTATTGGATAGGAGTGGATATACCGGACACACAGCTCAAGGGATACTCAGGTAAGGAAGAGAAGAGATAGATAGCTGGGAGGACAACGAGAAGAGATAGAGGACTCCTGGATTCTTTATCTACCTATGTCACTCTAGCTTAGAGATACAGCGGCTACAGAGCCAGCACTAGGAGATCTGGGATAACTCTAATGTCTTAGCTTCGGGACAAGGGAACCGGTGAACACACAGAAAGGGATGAGAAGGGGTGCCACTATTTCCCAACTGGGGAATCCTACGGACCGGAACTAACGTGATGGGCTACGAAGACCGAAAGGGCTGTCACCACCTCCCGGCTACCACCTCCGTTGCGACGGGAATAAACTAAGGCCACCGACTAGTCTAGGAACCACTCCTACACTAGGCAACGACTACTTACTCTGCTAGCAAGAGCAAGCAACCTTGTCAATACTCTTGGTGACAATTCACCTCCAGTATCAAGCAAGATCGAAGAACCAGCCAAGACAAAGACTTAAACAAGACTACAAGCACTAGAACTATAACTGACTATAGTCTAAACAAGATATATTTGCTACTAGAATAAAGTAGAAGCAAGATATAAATGACAAAGGCAAAGTGATAAAGATAACTATATTGATACTCAATGACTTACAAAAGGAAAAGTAAAAGATACAAGAGCTATTACCAGAGCTTCTGAAGACAACTCCGGAACCTCCAAGGCAAAGCTCGACTCAACTCTAACTCCCAACTAAACTATCCTAACTCTACTAGAATGAAAGTGGAAATGAGCTCCTTGGCTTGGTGTGTGTTTACAAGTGAAGTGTGACCCTCTATTTATAGCTCCAAAGGTTGGTTGTAGGCAGGGTAGCCGCCAAGGCAACCAGAGGCGGCAGAGAGGCGGTTCGGCCGAATTCCTCGGTTCGGCCGAACTACCCAGTTCGCCCGAACCGAGGGATGCACCGCCTCGGCCACCAAGGGCCAGGATGCAGCCCTAGGGTCGGTTCTGGTGCTGGGGGCGGTTCGGCCGAAGGCCCCAGTTCGGCCGAACTGGGCCTGGCCCGTGGCCGGCCTCCGCAGCACCGCCTCTGGTGCCTGGACCCCCCTGGGCTTCCTCCTGATGCATGACTTCGTGTTGATCTGGCCCAGAATGACGTGGCATGGTCCAGGATGAAGTGGCGGTCGTCCATGTGTCGTGTGATGTCATCACTTGGTTGTCGTTGACATGGACGACTCCCGGTGGCATGCACGGCTAAGGGGGATAACCGGCCGAACGGAGTCGTTCGGCCGATTCGGTCATTTTCGGCCCCAATAGCGCGTATTTATCGTAGTTGTACCTGCACAAGTGTCACTCACCAAAACTCGTGGAACTTTATTAGAAATAAAACCTAAGTACATGGAATGTTGCATATACCTCGTTTATTCACGAGTATTGGTGGTCGGATTTGGGCTGTAACGACCGCCAACAAGCTCCCATCTCCTTATCTTGGGCGGTTGAAAGGACGAATAGTTTAAACTCAGTTTTATTCCACTCTACTCTTTTCAGGATCCCATCTCGGAGTTTTTCATAAGTTTTGAAAACTACAAATTGTTCCTCATTGGCACACTCAATCACTCAAGTGTATTTGAATCCTCACCAAAGGCTTGTGCCTTCTTTTCATCCTAACATCTAATATGGCCTTTTGTGTGGCTCAGGGACAAAGGATGAAGGCATGCATGCATCTTATATTTTGCTAAGTCAAAGACTGGATCTCTGAGGAGACAAATCACATCTTAAGATTGAGATGTGCAAGTGTGTGGATATGAATGGAGTGGAATATGGTGGAATGGTGGAGTGGAATATGGTGGAACTCCTTGGATGAATTTCCCTCTCCTTGATTTATTTTTGAGAACATGGGCTATCTTTTATTCTTATATTTTTGCCATGCCACTTGGCATGCTTTTCTTTTTCTCCTTCTCTTTGCCATGCTCTTTGGCATGCTTTTCTTTTTCTCTTATTTTTGCCATGCTTCTTTGGCATGCTTTTCTTTTTGCATAGCCCATGTCTCTATCAAGAATATTTGGAGAGGGAGATCATAGAACATGGAGCATTTATTTTTGTGGATGGATGATGGAAAATGTTTGCTAACTCCCAGTGTAGGAATTGCAAGTGAGAGGTGGTGTGTGTACGTGGGTCTCGATCTTTAAGAATATGAAAGCTTCACTCAAAGGTCACAACAATTTGACAAAGCTCACTAAGATAACAAGCAGCATATGAGTAGAAATTTTCAACTAAGCTTATCATATGGCTCTGGTAGGTATTTTGACCAATGAGGAACTTGTTTCATTTTGAAAGCATAAATTTCCGAGATTTTCCCCGTACTAAAAGCAGAATAGAATTTAACCAAATTCTCACTATATCAATCCCCACAACAACTTAGACTTGGAATAAAGCATGTGCTCCCACAAGGTTTTCAGGATCATTTTTACTCATGCCAAATAACTCAAGCACAATCTAGCAACTAGTTGAAACAAAGTACTTGCAAAATTAATGACAGAGCAACTATTCATCATTTCCAAGGTGAGAGGCATATGACTCATTCCATGCATAGTTGGGAGTTATTTTTATTCAAGGGAAATATTGTTTAAGGGAAATATTTTTGGTATTTTCATTTTTTTAAATGCAAGTTAACATGAAGGGAAATGAAACAGGAAATTAAATGATCAAAGTGCTGGATCAATCGGGACATACCTGATGGGGGGTCCTCCCCCAAGCTTGGACTTTCACTGGTAGGGGTTGAGCCTTGAAAGGTACTGGCTCAGCTGTTCCGCTTGTTCGTGGACGTCGTGCTGGATAGACGCTACAATCCCGCTATTCTCTTGATGGTACTGAGAATGGCGGGCTAGCGTGTCTTGAATCTCTCGGGTATGGTCGTCGATGAGCTCGACTCGGTCGGAGATGTAGGACAACTCCCGGCCGTAGTCGAAGTGTGCAGACTGTGAGTATCCGGGGTAGTATGGCTGGGAGGCACTGTCGTATCCTCCTCCATACCGGATCCCGGACCACTCAGAGTCCGTGTCCTGGCCGTGGTCCCAGCATCCTGAGGTGAAGTAGTTCGGCTCCTGATGCTGCCCGGAGCCTCCTGCTCCGGACGTCCCAGCGCCGGTGTACATGTCGTAGGTGGCCTCAAAAGCGGAAGTGTGTCGGTGCGGCATTTGTGGTGCATCTTCCGGCTCCTGTGAGGTGGCGAGCCCAGCATCACGCCTGGCTCGTCCCCTCGTGACGGGTCCGTCACCTTCAATGCTGTGCCGAGCGGGCTCTCTCCAAGGTGGAGAATCGTCCGACTCGGTCCTCAACTGAAGAGTTAGTTTCGACATGGTATACAACCTTAGTGCTGCACAGGGCAAAGGCACTTCAATTGTATATCCATGGTAAATCATTGCCAGCGTTGCGTCAGGCGTCCGCCGTATCATGTGGGCCTGCACGAAGTGCTCGGTATCCACGACGGAATGCGCTGTCTCGATGTACGTGAGCCGGGCGCCTTGAAGGACGCCCAGGTGGTTAGCGAGGCGAGTGACTAGAGAAGTCATCGCCATGCTACCCGCACGAGAAATATGAGACAGCCAGTGACCAACCATGTCTTTCACAGGTGAATAGGGAATCTGCTTGACCATGGCAAAAAGAACCCGCAACTCGATGGTGTTGATAGGGCGCAAATCTGCCCGGGGGAATACCGTCATAGACACCCAACGATGCATGAAACGCAAAGTGGGGTTATGTATGCTGTTCGTGCGTGGCGCATGACAGTTGGTAACCCCCGAAATCTTTTTCCAAAATGCCACCCGGTCAAATCTTTTAAGCGCTTTGTTCGGGTCTAATGAACAACAGTTTGAAAATCCGAGACCCGAACTAAAATCCCTCCAAGAGCAGAAGAACTCTTGGTTGAAGAACCGAAAACGAATCCCCCCAGTTTTAGAAACCAACGTCGAGAGGAATTCAAGGGTGAGCAGGTACGAACCTTCTTCGTTGATGTGCCAGAAATTCTCCCCGCCAATGGCCTGGAAGATTTCTGTAAACTCTGTGTCCATCCCCGTGTCCCTGAGCAAATCTTGCTCAAACACACGGGTGTGCTCGAACTCCTTCAGCCAAAGCTCGTTGAAGGTGTTATGCTCCCTTTCTGTTCTAAGGTTGATGTCACTCTCGCTCAGGAGCTTCCTGGCCGGGGACGTGGCATGGCCCCATCCCAAGCCGGCTGCTCCGTGCTCGTCCGTGTCCATCCGGCTCGAGCCTCGGGACGGAGCTGGGGAACTCCCAGCATCGTCCGATCGTCGGCCTAGCCGGGCGGAACGACGGAGCGAAGTGAAGAACTTCGACATGATTCCTACAAAAAGTTAGTGCAACAACAACTACCCGAAGGACTGAATATATATATGGTTAGCACAAGAAAATCAAGTCAGTCGTTCGAGATAGTTAGTCGTTCTAGCGGGGATGAAAACCACCACAAAAGGTTAGTCGTTCTTGTGGGTGTCGGTGACCACCACAAATTCGTCCAGAATTTCAGCACAAAGATCACAACAAGAGCAAAATATTTTTGCGATTTTCTAGTGATGCAAGTGAACCAAAACTTGAACAAGATCTTGGGAAGAACTTGAGCAAGCACTAGAGCAAAGAACTTGAGAAAGAGAGAGCTCCTAGCAGAATTTTTTTCCAGAGTGTATGAGTGTGTGAGAGCAAACATGCAACGCACCAGTATTTATAGGCCGGGGGGAGGCAGGTCCCTGGTTCGGCCGAACTGGGTGGTTCAGGCGAACCAGGCCCTGGTGGCCAGTCCACTCCTCCCTGAGTGGAGCACCTCCCCTTGCTTTGATTCCACGAAATTTTGTGTGGCCAACAATCCCCCAGGTCATGTGAGTGGTTTTTAGTGGTAGGTAAGATGCAAACTTGACAAGACCAAAGTTGGTTTTAGTGTAGTCACCCCAATGCTGCCATGTTTGTGATAATTGGTGAGTATGCAGCCATTTTAGTGGGGTAGACATGTTTGGTGCTGGTTGGTGGTGATGGTAAATAATTGGAGATGTTCTAGAAGGGGTGAAAATGATAAAAGTTATCAATTACATCCACCCTAGGTAAAATTTCAGCATGTGTCCAATTATTTCTAACCAAGCTTGCAAAATTTTCTACTCTCTCTCAAATTAATTACTCAAGTGGTTCATTTATTTTGGAAAGGGAAACATGCAAATGCAATTGAGAATTTAGAAATTGGAAGGGAAATATGGGATACATACCGGTTTTCCTCGCGACGAGAGCTCAGCTTTTAAGTCCGCGAGCGGGACTTCTCCTGTCTTCAGTTGCTCTTGTCATCGTCCGGTCCCGGAGTGGATGACTCGGACGATGCAACCTTCTTCCGCCACATTTTCTTGTTCTTCTTCGGTGTTGGTGGCGGTGGGATTGGCGTCTCTGGAGAATTCCAGAGGGCTTGTTCTTCCTTGTATTTCTTTACGAGGAAATCCATTTCTTCTGCACTTGTCGGTTTTGTCGGCTCGTTCCACTTGAGCTGCTCACCACCGAGTATTTCCAGCTCTCCATTAATGAGAGCCTTAAGGAAACACTCGGCGCTCCTCTGCTCCGGTGTGAGTGGCTCTGTCTTCTTCTCTTCCCGGGGTTGAAACTTGAAGTATGTCAACCTTCCGTCGATACGGAACGAGATTTCTCTCGCATCCATATCGATCCTAGCCCGGGTGGTGTTCAAGAATGGTCGTCCCAACACAAGGGGAAACGAATGCTCGTTCCCCGTGCCGAGGACAACAAAGTCCACAAGGACATATTGTCCCCAAATCCGGACTGGTACATTCTCGATCACCCCCTCGGGGTAGCGGATGATTGAGTCCGCAAGCTGTACCTGGGCAGTAGTAGGTGACAAAGTAGGGTAGCGTAATTTCTTAAATAATACCTTAGACATGATGTTGACGCTTGCCCCCAGATCACAAAGTGCATCATCAATGCGACGATTCCAGATCGTGCACTGAATGATGGGCACTCCGGGATCTTCCTTCCTATCCGGAGAGGTCTTGATGATCGCCCTTTTTGCAGCTCTCGGCAGGTAGGTCCATCTTGGTGTCAGCACTTGGATGCGTGCGACCTTCCCTGCGTGGTTAGTTCGGAAGACACTACGAGGCATCTTACCATGCCTGGTAATGATGGAATTCACTGTCTCGATGGAAGGCTCGGGTTGCCCCGGAATCTTCCCCGATTCAGTGATAGGAACCGCAGCAGCTAACTGAGCGACTTGAGTTTCTATCATTTTATTGAAGCTCAGTTGACTTTTCATAGCAGAAGAAAACGATTCCATCCTAGAGTCTATGCTTTCCAGTGTTTTATCATTAGCAGCAAGCTTTTTATTGATGTTTTCAGTTATTTTCATCTGGCCAAACACAAGATCTCTAAGAGACGGCTGATTATTGAAGTTGCTGGAATTGAAATTGTTACCTTGTTGAGGCCTCTCAAAAGGGAGGTTTGGGCGCGGATTCCAGCCTTGGTTGCCGTAGTTGTTCGGTCGGTACCCGTTGTTGTTGGAGTTGTTGACGTAGTGGGCATCTTCTCGCGTTTCGGGGCAGTCATTCCCCGAATGGCCAGTGTTGCCACAGACTTCGCAGGTCATGCGAGCGTCCATGGCTTGCACCGTTTCTTGAGCAGGGGCCTCCAGTTTCTTCATCAGAAAGCGCTAGTGCATTTATCCCAGGTATCTATTGCTTCGCGGTTAGCATAAAACCATTGTTTCGCCTTGCCTAGTAATGAGAATGGAAATAAACGAAGGCGAATGGCATCGATACTTACTCCGCGGATGGTGAAGGTGTTGCAGATCTCCAGGAAATGCTGGAGATGCGCATTGGCATCTTCGTGTGGCTTGCCGCAGAACGGGCTAGCCTGTACCATGTTGATGAGGGCTGGCTTCAGCTCGAAGTTACCATCTCCGACTGGCGGAGCTGGTCTGACACGTACGTTCTCGCTTGATGGAGCGGAGAACACACGGATCGTCTTGGTTGCCATCCCCGATGTAGCCTGGTCAACGACGGGAAGGACTGGGTTTGTCGGAAGGAGTTGCTTCTGAGGAGGTACAACACGGGGTCGTACTTTCCTCACAAGTGACTCCGGATTTTATTGAAAGTTTGACGGTAGTTGGAAACCAGTCATGCACTGCTCTGTTCTACAAAGACCAACGAACAGAGCAAGGATAAACCCGCTTGAGTAGCGGTACTCAACTAAGATAGCTCAAGATAAAAGTTCAAAAGTAATCTAGCCAAAGACTTCCCCGGCAACGGCGCCAGAAATGCTTGTTGGCACTTCTTACGATCCAATATCAGAATTGAGAATCCTGGTACTGGGGTAAGGAGTGTTTCAATGGTTTTCCTTATGGCTTAGTAAAATATAGAAATATTCTGCAAGCGCACAGAATCACCGTTGTAGCACTTCACCTGGGAGTATTCCGAGGTATCGTAATTTATATTTCCGCAGGGAAGCTTTGGCAAGATTACTAGTGAACAGATATTCGAGACTATCAGAGAAGGGTACACAGCTAAACAAGACAGGGGATAACGGTATTGGATAGGAGTGGATATACCGGACACACAGCTCAAGGGATACTCAGGTAAGGGAGAGAAGAGATAGATAGCTGGGAGGACTACGAGAAGAGATAGAGGACTCCTGGATTCTTTATCTACCTATGTCACTCTAGCTTAGAGATACAGCGGCTACAGAGCCAGCACTAGGAGATCTGGGATAACTCTAATGTCTTAGCTTCGGGACAAGGGAACCGGTGAACACACAGGAAGGGATGAGAAGGGGTGTCACTATTTCCCAACTGGGGAATCCTACGGACCGGAACTAACGTGATGGGCTACGAAGACCGAAAGGGCTGTCACCACCTCCCGGCTACCACCTCCGTTGCGACGGGAATAAACTAAGGCCACCGACTAGTCTAGGAACCACTCCTACACTAGGCAACGACTACTTACTCTGCTAGCAAGAGCAAGCAACCTTGTCAATACTCTTGGTGACAATTCACTTCCAGTATCAAGCAAGATCGAAGAACCAGCCAAGACAAAGACTTAAACAAGACTACAAGCACTAGAACTATAACTGACTATAGTCTAAACAAGATATATTTGCTACTAGAATAAAGTAGAAGCAAGATATAAATGACAAAGGCAAAGTGATAAAGATAACTATATTGATACTCAATGTCTTACAAAAGGAAAAGTAAAAGATACAAGAGCTATTACCAGAGCTTCTGAAGACGACTCCGGAACCTCCGAGGCAAAGCTCAACTCAACTCTAACTCCCAACTAAACTATCCTAACTCTACTAGAATGAAAGTGGAAATGAGCTCCTTGGCTTGGTGTGTGTTTACAAGTGAAGTGCGACCCTCTGTTTATAGCTCCAAAGGTCGGTTGTAGGCAGGGTAGCCGCCAAGGCAACCAGAGGCGGCAGAGAGGCGGTTCGGCCGAATTCCTCGGTTCGGCCGAACTACCCAGTTCGCCCGAACCGAGGGATGCACCGCCTCGGCCACCAAGGGCCAGGATGCAGGCCTAGGGTCGGTTCTGGTGCTGGGGGCGGTTCGGCCGAACTGGGCCTGGCCCGTGGCCGGCCTCCCCAGCACCGCCTCTGGTGCCTGGACCCCCCTGGGCTTCCTCCTGATGCATGACTTCGTGTTGATCTGGCCCAGAATGACGTGGCATGGTCCAGGATGAAGTGGCGGTCGTCCATGTGTCGTGTGATGTCATCACTTGGTTGTCGTTGACATGGACGACTCCCGGTGGCATGCACGGCTAAGGGGGATAACCGGCCGAACGGAGTCGTTCGGCCGATTCGGTCATTTTCGGCCCCAATAGCGCGTATTTATCGTAGTTGTACCTGCACAAGTGTCACTCACCAAAACTCGTGGAACTTTATTAGAAATAAAACCTAAGTACATGGAATGTTGCATATAACCTCGTTTATTCCCGAGTATTGGTGGTCGGATTTGGGCTGTAACGACCGCCAACAGCAACCTCCAAGAGTAACAAGCACCGGCTTACAACACGAACACCTAGTGCCACTCGATGCAATCTCTCAAAGCAATGCACTAGATTCGCACTCACTCGCAGTAGATTTGCAATCTCGCTTGAAGAAGTGAGTTAGTGGACTCCCAAAGCAAGCACGACCATGGGAAACACATTCCCAAGGTGCTCAACCTCCCCCAAGGCCCGGACACCCTTCTATTTATAGAGGGGAGGGGAAAACTAGCCGTTACACACTTTTCCCGAGCTCTAACGGCTACCTCGGACCGTCCGCGGTGCATTCCCGGACCGTCCGCCATTCAAAAAACTAGCCGTTGAGATCCAAACGATCAAAAACTCGTCATCCGCGGACCGTCCGCAGTCACCCGCGGCCGTCCGACCCCCTAGATCTCGAACCCCCGAACCTTCTGGTAAAACCGGGCGATTTTACGGACTGTTTCGCGAACCGTCCGCAGTATCCGCGGACCGTCCGCCACTCTACTTTCAGCACAGCCGACACTCGGTAAAACGCCCATAACTTTTAGCTCCGATGTCCAAATTAGGTGATCTTGGACTCTATGGAAAGCTCATTCAGAGGGCTATCCAACCCAACTGAATACTTGACCCAAAACACTTTGGATCAAAGTAGAAATGCAAACCAAGATCACACCAAACCATAACCAACATCCGAACTTCAACCCCTTTGCAATGTGCCAACTCCATAAGTGTTCCACCTTATGTGTGAGTGAGTTAGCATTTTCACAAACATATCTCAAATGGTTTTTCACTCTCTTTACCATGCCGCTCGATCTTAGCAACATCGCAATGTTAGATCGCTCAAGAGATCGACAGAGTGTGTCCTCTCACAGTGCACATTGGACACGGACTGTCCGACCGCATCCACGGACTGTCCGACCTTTCATCAAACCACTCGGAGGACATCGCAACAGCTTGGAAGTCAGCGCCCATGGGCTCACAGGTCAACACTCACCACGAACAGTCCGAGAATTCATCACGGACTGTCCGAGCGACGATCGGACAAGCCGATCGGACAAGCCGATCGGACACCCGAACGGAATATTCATAGATATTCAATTATTTTTCCAACTCACATTTCTCGGATTGTCCGAGCCAATGCCACGGACTATCCGACCAGTCTCGACAGAACTGGATTTTCACAAGATTTTCAACAACGCTCTTTCTCAAAGTTAGTCGCCACTCGATCCTAGCAACATCGCAATGTTAGATCGCTCAAGTGGCACTAGATGACCGATATGCAAACAAGTTTGCCCCTCTTGATAGTACGGCCATCTATCCTAAACCCGGTCATAAACTTCTCTACTCTCCTATGACCGGTTAAATGAAATGTCTATTGGTTATACCTTTGCCTTGCGCATTCCATTTCATCTTCTCCAATGTTGATGCAACACATGCACCAACATCATCACAAATGATATGATCCACTTCATATCATCATGCGACTTATTGGTTCATCGATCTTGACTTCACTTGTTCTTCACCGTTGCAACGGTCCATCGGCGTCAAGTCATTACTCAAGCATCCTGCCACGCGGTCCAGCGCTTAGCCTCTGACTTGCCCTTCACACTTGCAACCGGTCCATCAAACCAAGTCTTGTCTTGATCTTCTCCACTTAGTCACATGACTCTATGTCATGTCCCATACACAATGAGCTCCTTCATCACATAATTACCTGTGGACTAATCACCTGTGTACTTCACTTAAACACATATTAGTCCACCTAAGTTGTCACTCAATTACCAAAACTAAACAAGGACTTTCACCCTCTTCTTTGAGGGTTGCTGGTTCATTGGCTTCTCTTGTGCGCCCAGGCCCTTCTTGAGCACCAGCAAGCTCTCCCCAAACCTCTCTTTGTGAGAGTTGATTGATTTTGATCATATCTTTGGATTTGGGTTGAGGGATGTATTGTGTGTGAGCTATAGAAAGATTAAGTGAGCTTGTTGCAGCCGCCAAGAGTGAATCCATAGCTTGAGCACTTCCGGTGAAGTCTAGCAACCATTGAAGCATTTGTTACTCTTGGAGGTGAAGCCTCCTAGACGGCTAGGCGTCGCCGATGAGCTACCGTGTTTGTGGTGAGCCACAGATTATTTGTAAAGGCCGGCCTTGCCTCCTTTGTGGAAAAGGGTCACAAGTTAGTGGAACCGAGGAAAGTGGCTTGGAGTGGATAAGGCCGCCTTTCGTAGGCCCTCAATGGAGACGTAGTATTCATCGTGTCTTTGTGACAGCCTTAGTGGCAGCGGTGAATCCGAACTTCGGGAAACAAATCATCGCGTCTCTCATTTGGTTTGCCTCACAAGTTCAATTCTAGCATTTATATTTACTTCCGCTTCAATCTACTTGGTTGTGCTTTAATTGTGTGTAGGGGCTTAGTGAACCTGCTAGAAATCATCTATAGAAGCTACTCACCAAGTTTGGTTTGTGCTAGAACTCGTAGAGGGGACAATTTACATTGATTGGGTTTCTCTGCCAGAAACCGGTCTGACCGGTTTTGGAAACCGGTCTGACCGGTTTCAGTACTAATTTTGTGAAAAAGTTTTGTTAAGTGCAGATTTACCTATTCACCCCCCTTTACGTGACATCAAGGTCCTTTCATTTTAGAAATATATGTATGTAAATACAACATAACTAATTATGCTAGCTTAATGACTTATGTTCAATATTTTTTCCTTTTGTCTCTTTATTCTCGCTCTTGTAACATACTCTATTGGCTATTGTCATGGCAATAGTATATTATTATATATCTATATTGCCATGTTTTGGACTGCCAGAAGATGAAAGTTGGACGTGGTTTTGTTAATTTTACTACCTGTTGTTTTTTCAAGATTGTTAGTGATCATGAAACCGTTGAGTTTAGACTACTTCAGAATCATTTTGAAAGGCACAAGTATGTTATTGGAAATCTGTTTTTGAACTGTTATTTGTCAGGATATATAAAATACAGTATTCCAGTGTGTTTGGGAAAAAATAAATTATAACATTTTTTTTGAAAAAGGCCAAGGTTTAGTTGCTCCGATTGGCCGGTACGCAAAATATTTCTTTTATAAGAGACTAGCGAGAACGTACATACGGCATACATGTTTAATAGAAAATAAGATTATATAACAGATAGTTGGCTGGAGACCGTGTTGGTTACAAACTTGATGATTCCATACTACAGAGACAGATGAGGGAGATGGAGGGTTTGATAAAAAAAAGGCTTGACAGGTAGGGTCGCTAGGAGGGGGTAGTGTTTCAATGACTGGTGGGTTTGTCGGTGTCAAAAGTTTGATGAAAAATAGGTTTGACAGGTGGGGTCGTTAGAAGAGACAGTGTTTGAATGACTGGTGAATCGATCGGTTGTCAATTTTTTTTATATTTTTAGTATATATACTAGCAAGAACGCATGTGCGACACACACGTTTAATAGAAAATAAGATTGCATACCACATAGTTGGTCGGGGACCGTGTTGGTTACGAACTCGATGATCCTATACTATAGAGTAATATGTTTATTTGTGTGCGTTTTTTTATGAATTATTGTCGAGCGTGGTTTGACGAAAAAAGAAGGCTGACAGATGTTTCAATTACTAATGGATCCGTCGGCTGTCGAAAGTTTTGGATCTTTATAGTTTAATAATATGATAGATACACGTTATTAAAGGTCTACAACCATCGTGAACTCACACCACACATGGGCTATACGAAAAAATGGAGATGAGAAATGAACTATGACATGCTAGTACAACGTAATCCTACTCCATTCACTGAGGCCACTTGTTAGGGATGAAAACAGGACGGTAAATTTCTGTACCGACCTACGCCGTTTCCCACATTTCCTGGCCGTTTTATCCCTTTTATCAAGGTCACGGGATTCCATTTCCTCAGGCGTGTACGATAATTTTGCTGCCACCTCTGGGTGGGTATGTGCTCTTATATAACATCTTCCCGTCTGCCACCCATTGTACGCGGGCAAGGTGGGACAAATGAATCAAGCGTCACACAGAGCAGCACTGTAGATCCGCAGCATCCTGCTAGTTGTTGTGCCCGTGTTGGGCTGCTGCTTTGTGCTTTGTTCGGCAGGCCCACCTTGAATGCTAGTTGCTCCTTGTTACGACTATTAGTCAAGTCTCAGTGGGTTTCATGGACAGTTTATAGTATTAAATGTGCTTATGTGGCATAAAAGAGAGAAGAGTTTGATGGTATGTGAGAGGAGTTTCGTCACTTTGAAACTTCTTTGATCCAGTTATCTAATTTCTGATCTAGTTAACTGTGCAGTGAAGTTGAAAATATCTTACGTAAGCGCCAGAAGCTAACCAGGCTTAGGAAATGCGCACCTCCACAATTGTCGCACGTCGATAAAATTAATTCAGTTCTAGATCTTGAGAATGGGAAACAGGGGAGAGGGAGGAGACACACTAGATTCGTCTGGCGATGGATCTAGCCACCGGAGCCGGCTACAGCCACCAGAGCACCAGACCATGTGGAACAGTAGCGAACCTAGCTAAAATATTTAGACCCTGTTTGGATCCAGAGCTAAAGTTTAGCTGGTTAAAGTTTAGCTATTAGAGATCCAAACATGCCAGCTAAAGCCTAAAGGCCTTCTAGCTGTTGTGATATGATCCAAATTCACAGACGGAGCGAAGCGGAGGCCCATCACCAGAGGTTTGGGCCGGAGCAAGGGGTACTGTGTGTTTTTCTCTCATGAGCGCACAGTTTAGTCCCACATCGGCAATGCAACCAAGCTCGGTCACGTGAGCTGCCTATATAATAGAGCTTTGCCCTTGATGAATAAATCATCCTCTTGTAAGCCGCCAATAGGCGTTGTAAACACACACCTCATATAGTAAAGTTTTGCTGGCTGGCGCCCGTGGTTTTTTCCCTTCTACATTGGGAGGGTTTCCACGTTAAAATCTTGTGTCTCCTGCGGTTGATTCCTTTACTTCTTGTCGTTTATTCGTCATCATTTACAACAAGTGGTATCAGAGCCGGTTTCAGATTCGGTTTCCTTGATGTCGACGACGATGAAGTTTGATCTACCGTTGTTGGATTACAAGACGAGGTTCGCGCTGTGGCAAGTCAAGATGCGGGCTGTTCTGGCGCAAACTCATGATCTCGATGAGGCGTTGGATAAGTTTGGCAAGTCGTCCAACGAATGGTCTGATGAGGAGAAGCGCAAGGATCGTAAGGCTCTATCTTTAATTCAGCTTTATCTGTCTAATGATATTCTACAAGAATGTCTGCAGGAACAGACTGCTGCAGCACTCTGGCTAAAACTGGAATCGATCTGCATGTCAAAGGATCTAACCAGTCAAATGCATATGAAGTTAAAGCTGTTCACGCTCAAGATGAATGAGGGTGATTCAGTGATGAGCCATATATCTGTGTTCAAGGAGATCATTTCTGACCTAGCGTCGATGGAGGTTAAGTATGATGATGAGGACTTAGGTCTCCTATTGTTATGTTCTCTGCCAAACTCTTTTGCAAATTTCCGTGACACCTTGTTGATTAGCCGTGATGAACTAACCGTTTTGGAAGTTTATGAGGCACTCCAATCAAGGGAAAAGATGAAAGGCATGGTGCAGCCTGATGGATTGTCGTCGTCCAAGGGCGATGCTTTGCAAGTGAGAGGCAGACCGGAGCACAGATCTTCCAATGAAAGTAATGATCGTTACAAGAGCCAAGAAAGTAGAGGGCGTTCTAAGTCCAGACCACCCAAGAAGTTCTGTAAGTATTGCAAGAAGAAATCACATTTTATTGAGGAGTGTTGGAAGCTTAAGAACAAAGAGAACAGAAAGAATAACTCGGATGGTAATGCCTCTGTTGTTTCTGGTGCTGGGAATACTTCTGATTCAGGAGATTGTCTGATTGTTCTTGCTGGTTGTGTTTCTGGTCATGATGAATGGATACTTGATTCTGCATGTTCGTTTCATATCTGCACTAACAGAAATTGGTTTAGTTCGTTTAAGCCTGTGCAGAAAGGAGATGTTGTGCGTATGGGAGACGATAATCCGTGTGACATTGTGGGGATCAGCTCAGTTCAGATCAAGGCTCATGATGGCATGACACGCACGCTACAGAATGTGAGATACATACCAGGGATGACCAGAAATCTGATTTCGCTCAGCACACTTGATGCAGAAGGATTCAAGTACTCCGGTTCAGGCGGAGTTTTAAAGGTATTAAAAGGTTCTCTTGTTTGTTTAGTAGGTGATCTGAATTCTGCAAAGTTATATGTCCTAAGAGGAAGTACTTTACATGGTTCTGTTTCTGCTGCTGCTGTTACTAATGCTGAACCTAGTAAGACTAACCTTTGGCATATGCGTCTTGGACATATGAGTGAACTTGGTATGGCAGAATTGATGAAGAGAAACCTACTGGATGGTTGTATTTTGAGTAGCAAGAAGTTCTGTGAGCATTGTATTTTCGGGAAGCATAAAAGGGTAAAGTTCAACACTGCTGTTCATACCACCAAAGGTCCTCTTGATTATGTACATGCTGACTTATGGGGTCCTTCTCGTAAGCCTTCTTATGGTGGTGCTCGTTACATGCTTACTATTATTGATGACTACTCTAGAAAAGTATGGCCTTATTTTCTGAAAAATAAAGATGATACTTTTGCTGCTTTTAAAGATTGGAAAGTGATGATAGAAAGGCAAACTGATAGGAAGGTGAAGGTGCTTCGTACTGATAATGGTGGAGAATTTTGTTCTGCTGCATTTAATAATTATTGCAGGCGGGAAGGCATTGTCAGGCACCACACCATACCGTATACTCCGCAGCAAAACGGTGTGGCTGAGCGCATGACCAGGGCCATCATCTCGAAGGCTCGTTGCATGTTGTCCAATGCACGGATGAGCAAGCGCTTTTGGGCTGAAGCAGCTAACACCGCATGCTACTTGATAAACAGGTCGCCTTCTATTCCACTTAATAAGAAAACACCTATTGAGGTATGGTCTGGCACACCCGCTGATTATTCACAGTTGAAAGTTTTTGGCTGCACTGCTTATGCTCATGTTGATAATGGAAAATTGGAGCCTAGAGCTATTAAATGTCTTTTTCTTGGTTATGGTTCGGGAGTTAAAGGATATAAGTTGTGGAATCCCAAAACTGAAAAGACTTTCATGAGCAGGAGTGTTGTTTTCAATGAATCTGTGATGTTTAATGACAGTTTGTCCTCAGATCATGTTCCAGATAATTTTAATAAAGGGCTGCAGCATATGAGCGTGCAGGTAGAGCATGTGGATGATGATACAGACGAGCAGGTGGAGCCGCCTGTGGATGATCAGGAAAATCAAGCTGTTGATGATGAGGCTCATGATGATGTTAAGCACTTACCACCTGATTTGCAGCTAGAGGAGGATTTACCTATTGCTCAGCGCAAGTCAAAGAGAAATTGTGGACCTCCTAAACGTCTCATTGATGAGTGTAATCTAACCCATTATGCTTTGAGTTGTGCTGAACAGGTGGAGAATTCACATGAGCCGACCACATATGTTGAGGCCATTGATTGTGTTGATAAAGAGAAGTGAATTTCTGCTATGCATGAGGAGATGCAGTCACTTGAGAAGAATCACACATGGGATGTTGTACCATTGCCAAAGAAGAAGAAGACAGTCCGCTGCAAGTGGATCTTTAAGAGAAAGGAGGGTTTATCTCCAAGCGAGCCTCCAAGGTATAAGGCAAGGTTAGTAGCGAAAGGCTACAGTCAAATTCCTGGTGTTGATTATAATGATGTTTTCTCTCTTGTGGTAAAGCATAGTTCCATTCGAACATTCTTTAGTATTGTTGCTGCACATGATCTTGAGCTCGAGCAGTTAGATGTGAAGACTGCATTTCTGCATGGTGAACTTGAGGATGATATATACATGGACCAACCAGAAGGGTTCATAGTGCCAGGCAAGGAGAATTTTGTGTGCAAGTTGAAGAGATCCTTGTATGGTTTGAAACAGTCCCCTCGTCAGTGGAATAAAAGGTCTGATTCATTTATGCTGTCGCACGGCTTTAAGAGGTCTAAATTTGATAGTTGTGTCTACATCATGCATGTTAATGGATCACCTATTTATTTGCTCATTTATGTTGATGATATGTTGATTGCTGCCAAGAGTAAAGTCAAAATTGCTAAGTTGAAGAAATTATTGAGTAGCGAATTTGACATGAAAGATCTTGGTGCTGCTAAGAAAATTTTGGGCATGAAAATTACTAGAGATAGAAAATCTGGTGTGCTATTTCTTAGTCAGCAGAATTATATTCAGAAAATTCTTCAGCGTTTCAACATGGATGATGCTAAGCCTGTCAGTACACCTATTGCAGCTCATTTCAAATTGTCGGCTGCTCAGTGTGCTAGTACAGATCAGGATATTGAGTACATGTCTAGAGTTCCTTATTCTAGTGCTGTTGGTTCTTTGATGTATGCCATGGTCTGTTCTCGTCCAGATTTATCTTATGCTATGAGTTTGGTTAGTAGATATATGACTAATCCTGGTAAAGAACCTTGGAAGGCAGTTCAGTGGATTTTCAGGTACCTCAGAGGCACTGCAGATTCTTGTTTGAAGTTTGGCAGAACTGAGAAGGGACTTATTGGCTATGTTGATTCAGATTTTGCTGCTGATGTTGATAGGCGAAGGTCGCTCACAGGTTATGTGTTCACTGTTGGCAGTTGTGCTGTGAGCTGGAAGGCCACTTTGCAGTCTGTTGTGGCTTTGTCTACTACTGAGGCTATATATATCTGGCTATTGCTGAGGCGTGCAAAGAATTAATTTGGCTGAGCGGATTGTACTCTGAGCTGGTTGGGGCTGTTTCTTGCATTGATTTATATTGTGACAGTCAAAGTGCTATTTATCTTACCAAAGATCAGATGTTCCATGAGAGGACAAAGCATATTGACATCAAGTATCATTATGTACGAGATGTGGTTGAGGAAGGTAAGCTGAAAGTATGCAAGATCAACACTCATGATAATCCAGCTGATATGATGACTAAACCTGTTCATGTTACTAAGTTTGAGCTATGCTCAAGCTTAGTTGGTTTAGTTAATTAGCCCAAGAGGCTATTTGGCGCCAGTCGTATTTTTCTTCGTGATGATTCAGGATGAAGTGAAGATGCTGCAAGAGAATTTGTCTCAAGGTGGAGTTTGTTGTGATATGATCCAAATTCACAGACGGAGCGAAGCGGAGGCCCATCACCAGAGGTTTGGGCCGGAGCAAGGGGTACTGTGTGTTTTTCTCTCATGAGCGCACAGTTTAGTCCCACATCGGCAACGCAACCAAGCTCGGTCACGTGAGCTGCCTATATAATAGAGCTTTGCCCTTGATGAATAAATCATCCTCTTGTAAGCCGCCAATAGGCGTTGTAAACACACACCTCATATAGTAAAGTTTTGCTGACTGGCGCCCGTGGTTTTTTCCCTTCTACATTGGGAGGGTTTCCACGTTAAAATCTCGTGTCTCCTGCGGTTTGATTCCTTTACTTCTTATCGTTTATTCGTCATCATTTACAACACTAGCAATTCCTTTAGCCGGTGGAGGGTAAATAACAGCTAAACCCCTTTGAGACTGGCCTTAGGCCGGTCTTTGTGGGCGTGCATTGGCGGCGGCGGCGGCCAGCGGCCCTGGTGAGACAGCGTTGCGCTTTCCTAGGGAGCTTGGCTATTGTGGCCAACCGCGGTAGGCGTGGTTACGACCACGGCGGTGTCGGGGGCGCATCCCCTGGTGCGGCGTCGGACGGTGGCCCTACAGCGACTGCAGAGGCACGTAACGCTATGTGGCTGCGTGCGACATGTCCTAATGGGTGCGAGTACCGCCGGAGCCAATGGTGCTACTAATTGGGCTCCTAGCAGATCTTTTGGGCGAAAGTTCTACTCGATCATGTATCAATCGACGACGGTGGTGGTTTGCATCGCTCCCCTTGTTGAAGGCATCGTTGAAAAGATCTTGCCATCTCCTTCTCCAAGGTGAAAACCTTTGAACCAACATGTGGTTCTAGCAGCGGCGGCGGCAGTGTCATGTTATCACTTCCCTTTAGGGGTGTCTCCATGGAGTTGAATAAGCCTTGTGGTGTCATAGTTGAGATCGTTCATATTTTGTGGCACTAACAATTTTGTCATCAATTGTTTATATGTAGACGAGAGCTGTGAAGGATTGTTGCTGCATAAGGACAACTCAAGTTTGAGGCAAAGACGTGGAGAAAGATTTAAGCTTAATCTTTGTTTTCTCACTTAGTCTTTAGTTTTCTTTTCTTGTTGTTTTGAGTTCCTCTCTGTTGAGGATTAGAGAGTGTTGAAGGTTAGAGTTAAACACTCATGTATCTTTTAGCTACATATATCCACTATAGATATATAGACCATATATAGACCAGGTTTATATCCATTATCTAAAAAAATATGGGAGGACGTGAGCTGCTGTCTGGTTTAGTGTAGTCTGGTGCTAGGCGCCCTAAGCAGAGAAAGGCTTATTAGTCTAGAGTCTAAAGGAACTTTAGTTCCGGTTTGCAGCTAGACCTTGTGCTAATGGGGGCACACCTAGCTAGCCGAAGCAGCCCCTTTTAGTCTCTGTTGGTATTAGAGCATGGTTAATAGTTTAGCCCGCTGGCCGGCTGTATGCGAGGCCATGCGCCTGCTGCTGCGCCAGCTGCGGGCTGCAAGCTAGCGGCTGGCTTTTCACAGGCCCACAAGCAGCGGTCCAAGGCAATATTTCAGCCGGCGGTAAGCGAAACACCCGCTTCTTTCTCTCTCCTCTCCTCTCTTTCCTCCACATAGGATTCAGTCAGCTTACCGCCTTCTATAATACTTGCTCTTACCTACTGTAACTAAAAGTCATTTTTTCGTTTTCTTTTCATGCTCTTTTACATTACTATTATTCTTTTCATTTCCCTCATAACATCCTTAATAACCAATAGGACCACAGTTTCTCCCTGAACTAGCAAGAACGCACGTGCGGCACGCACGTTTATTGATGACATATAGGTAATAAAACAATGTTACTTTAGTGCAAAGCACTTTTAAAAATACTTTATATTCGCTCTCTCATGTATAGAGAGCTTTATGTATTCTTAAAACTCATGATAGTTGGTATTTATTTATATGGAGAAAACTCTCCAATTTATTGTCTATTAGCAATACGGGATAATTGTGTATAGACGTGGGTACAAATGTGGGTATATTTATGTGGGTCCTTTTTTGGGTGAAAAAAGTTTTGGGTTTTGAGGAAAAAATCAACACATAAATGTCTCCCCCTTTCACCATTCATGTAACTTTCAGCCTGACAACTTTCAGCCTGACAGGTGGGTCCTCTGTGAAGTGGGAGGTGGGCCTAATCTTGGTGAGAATTGTTTTCAAATCTAATTCTCTTTATAGTATAGATTTAGTGCGGAAACCTAATTTTAGTCCATCACCAACCACATTCTGCCTCAAGCAACACCTGCACATGGATACACACGAAACCATCGTGTACGAGCATAAGTCAATGACTTGACTCGATATTAGTCCATGCAACACCACTTCTATTCTATGAGTATGTCACGTCCATCTCAAAACCATCTGAGCGTATCCAAACGACATGCTACCGGAAGCACAACCAAACACGCTACCGTAAGCGTATCAAGCAACATATTATCATACATGCATATCACCCTATGCCATTATGCTAATCACTTTATAATGCCAAATTCAATATAAACTAATTTTTTATCACGCATGATCTCACGATTATTACACATGTGCGCATGCATGCAGTGGAGTATAATTAGCAAGTCTGCTGGCCAGATTATTAAACAAAAGAGTAAGCAAGCACAAGATACAACAATGATGTTCGTTCAAAAAAAGATACAACAATGATACAAATTGATGGAAAAGTTTTGCATGGCACGAGGTACCGCATTTCAATGCAATGATGATTCTGAATGAAGAGTAATGTTCATGACGATGTACACAGGATCAAGGGCTGACTTGCCGTGGATTGTTGAGGACGATCTTGAGGCGGGTAGCGGCATGAAAGCCAGATCAAGATCAAGAGTTCGAGCTCACCCCTTGTTCAGAAACGGAATCCTTGACTTCCACCTTGATGGAGCAATAATGATTGTTACACGCAAGAGTAAACAAGCACAAGATACAATAATAACAAATGGATGGAGCAATTCCGACGGCACGAGATTGTGCAATTCAACTGAGTGATGTTTCTGAAGGAAGAATATGTCCAATTGTCCATCACAATGTGCGAGTCAGGGCTGAGGCGTGCAGGGTTATGCGTAGTTACCAGATGAGTTTCAAGAGGATGAAACTGTCCTCTTATTCTATGCATGAAACTCCTTGCTTAAATGAAACTCCTATGCATGAAAATTTAATGATGTAGCATATAATTTAATGCCTTCGACGAAACCTCCGTTGAGAATGGCCTAACCTGTTGTGTTTTGTCAAGGACGAGTAGTATGGCGGAATTAATGGCAGCTCAAGATTGCGAGCTCTCCCCTGATTCAGGAACGGACTTTGTAACTTCCACCTTCACCTCGGACTTTTCAGTGATTGGAGGACGACAGTTTTTAGTTTGCATAACTGGGTGATTTTTGTGATTGTCCACTTCCTCTTTTAACATACCTTGCTTCGCCAATCTACCTCCAAGAATATGAATCTCCTTGAGGTTTGGAAGGTACTTGATACCGTTGATCCCTGATGTCAACCTGCAATCCTCGATGTGTATTATTACCATGTCGGGTGAGGTGTTCTGCTGAAACGTCACATCCCTCAGTGCCACTCTGGATCCAACCTGTAGATGTAGGACCCTCAGCTTTGGGAATGCATCCGTTCGGAATAATAATTTCTCTGCATCGAAGGAAGCTTCGTAAAGTCGAAGTTGGATCACGTTGGGCAGTTGAGCCAAAGTCTCCAGTTCCTTGAGCCTACAATACTTCAAGTCAATCTTCACCAAGTTCACAGATTTACCAACCCAAACTGGTATCTCCCGAAGAATCCCTTTCAATTTGAGCCGCTCAAGAGACAGGAGAGGGGATGTAAAAGAAACCAACGTATCCAACACCTCAGCTTCTTTATATCGCTCCTTAGTGCTCACATTGAGAGAGCGGAGGGAAGTCATATTCGATGCAGCCTCACAGAACACCTTGCACTTTTCTTCAGAGACTCCTCTTCCTCTCACAACTAACTTCCTTAGCTGAGTTAGTTCCCCCAGCTCTTTGATGGCTTTCTTACATGTTCGCTTGATATCAATTTTCTCTAATATTTTTAACTCACTTAAAGTCCCCACTCCTTTCGGAACTTTAATTCCAGATGAATCAGACCAACCGCTAGACAAGGCCATGTGCAGGTCAGCAGTTGCTTTGTTACGAGATCCATGGCCACTTATAAAGACTAAGGCACTACCAATCCAACCTCCACACCGATTCTTCTTAAAATAAATATATATTGGTGTTCTGCTACACCGAAGATTGCGAAGATATCCAGAGTCTGCAAGCCACGTAGATATCCTATGGATCTTGGAAGTGCATAAATACTTTGTTAGCAAATAATGTGAAAAACAAGATCGAACACGAGACACGATTTAACGTGGAAAAACCCTTGCGGGAAAAAACCACGGAAGACAATCAATATTGAGGAGAGTTTACAAGTAGGGATGATACATGGCTTATCTATCTTGTCTTGTCTTGTCTTATCTTGTCTTACCCTACCGTCTACATAGGCTTACATATATATAGGCAGATCACGCGCCCGTACTTGGTTGCGTTACCAAGGTGGGACTAAACCGTGCACTTTCTGAGAGAAACCACAGCACAATGGGCCTCCGCTTCGCTCTGGCCTAAGCCTGGCCTATATCGTGGATGTGAATTTGGAACATATCCAACAATCTTTAATACCGGGAAATGCAAGTACTTCAAGTGTAAAAGCAATCCGACGTTTCTGATGTCTCGTTGCTCTGCGAAGAATTCCGCATTTTTTAGATCCAGAACCCTCAACATCTTGAATTTGGATGAACAAAGTGAGGCTACTGTTGGGTCAAGTGGTTCACTGAACATAGTAAAGGACCGAGCACGGCTGAAATCCATGCCACTGTTTAATTTCCTGCTAGCAAAGCATGATATATGCCGGATGCTTTCTTTTGATGTAGTGGTGGCACTTGTATGCTCTTCAACTAAGAAAACATTGTTCTCCTGGCTAGAGATTGAGACTCCAATATCATGCACGATATCATGAACTCTGCAAGTCTTCACATTCCCAAGAACATCTAACTTAGATGGTTGAATCATGCTTCGACTGATGAGTTCATAAAAGTAACTCTCAGCAATGTCTTCAAGTGTCCTTCGAGCAGTACCACTTACTATAAACCCTTCAGCTATCCACCTATTTACAAGGTGTTTCCTACTAATTTCAGAATCTTCTGGAAAGAGACTGAGATAGAGAAAGCAAGGCTTGAGATAAGATGGCAAATGGTTGTAGTTTAGAGTCACCACCTGCCTCATAGATTCAAGACTTGGATTGCTTGCAAGTTCTGATGGTAGTTTATCACGCAAACTCTTCCACTCATTTATTCCATTATTAGCAAGGAGGCCACCTATTGTCACAATAGCTAATGGTAAGCCTCCACATTTCTTCAGTACCTCATCTACTAGTTTATCGTTCTCTGAACCCTTTGTCTTGTGTATCTTTTTTAGGAGCAACTCTTTAGCATCTTTCTCTTCTAGGGTTTTTAGGTGGTAGATAAGTCCGGGGTCAGAGGAACTGCAAACTTCAGCTAATTCAGTATTTCGAGTAGTTACTATGACACAACTATCTTCACTGCAATTCCCTGGGAAAGCATATTGGATGGACGCCCATGCTTCAGTGGTCCACAAATCATCTAGAACAACAAAATAGCTTTTCCCATATAGCTGTTCTCTTAGGTAGCCTGTGCAATGTTGCACTTGCATAGTCATCCCTTGGTGGTTTTTCAGCAGATTCTCCAGCGACCTTTGCCCCAAAAGTTGCTTGACAAGATCCTTGAGGAGGTCCATGACACTGAATGACTGTGACACAGTAATCCAACCACGATTAACAAATCTTTCATGGAGCTCCTTGCTATCGTATACCTTTTTGGCAAGAGTTGTCTTCCCCAGACCACCCATGCCAACGACTGAGACCACCTTGTGTCCATCAGTCTTGCTAGATATCATCTCTAAGAGCTCAGCCTTTGGCCTTTGAAAGCCAACAAGCTGCGCTTCTTCAGTGTACAGAGCCGGAAAATTTCGTGTCACCTGGAAATCTCCGTTCATGTCATCAGGAGTGGTCTGTGTGAGCTGGGTCAGATTGTACCTCTTCCTTATTTGGTTTAGCTCTTGGATCCGTTGCTTGATTGCCCGTATCTGGACAGCAATATGATGGCGTGTTCCTAAATCGAAGCATTTCTGCAACATGCTTTGATGCTTGATCGAAACCATAAACTCCTCAAGACAATCTTCAGTTTCGTATGCCAAGTCACGTATTAGCTCCAGGTAAGCCTTCAACACCTCAGCATTCCCCTGTTCCACATTGGTTGTCCTAAGGAAAGCACTCATCATCTTAAGCTCAGCATTGATGAACCTAGCAACACAAATACATATAGGTTATTACGAACAATCATAGTAAATGAGACTGCCACGCGTTTAGTACATTTATTCAGGAAGCAGATTATAATTCTGAGTAGCAATGCAAGAAACACATTTGTTAAGAAAATCTCAGAAGAAAAAAATTCCACTGTACCGATTAGAAACTTAAAAATTTTGCATTGTAATCCTGCAAGCAAAAATTAATGAGCGAGGAGATAGTTCCTATTGGGAGCTTGCGTTCCACTTTTTGGAAAAAGTGTATGACTCAATGTAGCAAGAGATACCAAAACATTCGGGAAGTAGCATACATAAATATTTGCAGAGACCAGCAAATTTTCATTACCAAAGTCATACGAGTATATTAGCAAATTTACACGTTTTTCATTACAGAATTTTAGTAAATATGATCAATGATGCTAATGAAAGAACTCTGTTGACACCCAAAAGTGGCACAACAGTGCAAACCGGTCTGACCGGTGTGCACAAACCGGTCAGACCGGTTTTGGTAAAAGTGTTAAAATGCCAATTGGACTTCACCATTGCGTAGCTCTCGTCGAGACGATCAAGATGCATATGTAGAACGCCTATTTTGGATTCCGGATGAGAGAGTTATGACTTCGGGAAGATTCTGTGTGACGAACCGGATTCTCACCGACGAGAACCCGACTCCCTGTACCATTGAGATAGTCCCAGGAATAGCAGCTATCTCGTACAGAACTCATCTCAGTCGAATATCACATCCATACAACGATAAAAGATTCATTACATGACTTATATAAAGACAAAGCGTCTGGTACAAGCCCTCTGGGCTAAAACGACAATAAGAAACATCTGCGCAGCGGTAGCTAGAACAACTGGGTCCACTCCTCCACAGGCATCCTTGAGCGAAGCGCACACCCTTCAATCGTACCACCCGTCCTGGTTGAACTCGTGGACGGGGTCTTCACCTGAGAACCCAAAGTCTGTCCCCAAGGAAATGGGACAGGTCCACGTCACCAACCATAATATGATGCAAGCTTTAAGGGTGGTCTACTCTAAGGATATAGAAATAATCAAGGTTTAAGCTAGGGTTTTCTTATGCAAGCAGCAGCAATAACCCAGTTTCATCTCATCACCAACTCCTGCTCACCCTCAAACACCTCCACACCCCAAAGCCAACCATCAGCCTCACATTTTCCCATCGGGCTCGTCCTGCCACGGCAGGTTCCCGCAAATCATTATCCACCAACACCTTTCACTCACTAGTCGACTCGGTGAGCTCCCTCCCCACCTCGTCTCAACAGCCTCAGCTGGACCAAACTCTCATAACCCGAATCAAGGATGAGGTAAGATAGCAGTTTCCCATGCTAGCCGGGGCTTCTCAGAAATGGGTCGTCCGTAACCGTGGACACGACTATACGTATAGTTTACACTCTGCAGAGGTGGCACTCCAGGAATCCATCCGGGCTGCAAGGCTAGTCCGCAACCAACCTGAGACACAGCCCACAGCAAGGACCCTAAACAGTAACGGCGCCAATCCTGTCTCCCTGGGCTCGGGAAACATCCGATCTAACATCTGCCCCAGGGTCGTGAAACCTTCCCACCGGGGCCAGTCGGGGGCCGTGGTAAATCAGGGAGATTACGCCGCAACGAATCCCCCCTACACATATCAAACTCGATTCTCCTACAGTCTCGGCGCCGCACTAGAGTAGGCTTGCTGGAACCCTCCCCATACTGGGTAGATGGTGAGCACGGTATTTCCCAAGTCCAAAGTGGGGGCACGACTCGGTCCTTAGTTGTTCGGTAAAGCGAGTATCTGCGTCACAAGCGATCCGCCGCAACGGTCCGCAATCGTCCTCGTCGAAGCAGTTGTTGTAGTAGTCCGGCTCCTCCTGACTCTCCGGAGCTCCTAGGGTCGCGGAAAAATAAAATAAGACGCGACTACTAGCAAAGAAACACTAAGACAGTGACGAAACAAGACCCAAATAACACCAAACTCTACATTAACGAGTAGATCATGATTTTAGAAAAATATAGAAACTGGTTTCATATTTTTCTGAGCTACGGTTGATTTATTATTAATTTTCGAAGTTTAAACCATTTTCTGAAAATATTAAATAATTTCCGAAAAAGGAAACAGACAAATAATTAGCCTGCTGACGTCAGCAGTGGGGTCCGCCTAGGATGACGTCAGCAGTGGGCCCTGCTGACGTCAGCGTTGACCGGTCAACGGTCAACGGGGGTCAACGGGTCAACTCTGGTCAGTGGGCCCCATGTGTCAGTGACTCGCAGAGTATGACAGGTGGGTCCCATACGTCAGCGTTGTTAAAAGAAAAAGATAAAGAGTAAACGATGGCTGGGCTGGAATTTGGCCGAAAGCGACTGGGCCGGAAGAGTTCAAGGGCGTAAACCAGACTTAAACGCGAGCATTCGGCCCACGAAGGGGCGGCTGCTGGATCTGGCCTGGTGGACCGAGTCCACGGTGCACCGTGAGTGCGGTTCACATGAGCCGGGTGCACGGGATCGATTTGTGGCCGACCGGGATCTTCTGTGCACGGCTGTGTGTGATGCTGGTGTGGTCCACGGTGTGGCTTGGCCACGGCTCGACGCGTCGCGCGCGCGGCGCCCTCCAGAACGCGCCGGCGGCGAAGCTCGTCGGCGGAACTGGCCGGAGAAGGCTCGGCTCGGGTCTAGGGTGGTCGGAAGAGCAGCGCTAGGGCTTGGCGGTCACGGACAGGGTGAAAAGGGGCCTGGGTAGGGTTTGGCTTGGGCTCCCGACGTGCGACGGCGGCGGCACGGGTGCTCCGGCGAGCCGGTTCCGTGGCGACGCACAAGCCAGGGGCTTCTGACCGCGGGGTTCGTGCACGTGCTCGGGTGCTGGGTGGTGCATGTGTGCGTGAGTGAGTTTGGCCCGCGCGCGCGCGCAGTTCAAGCCATGGGCTTGACCGCGCCACGGCCATGGCGCTCGCGCGGCCCGAGCTCGCTCAGTGCGCGGCGACAGCATAGCGGCCAGGGTCCAAGCTATAGCGTCGGCGGTTGCGAACGGCTGCAGTGGCTCGAGGGGTCCCTGCAGAAGATACACGGCTCGATGGCCGGTTCACAGATGGCTAGCAAGCGGCGGCGGCGGCGGAGATCGGCCGGAGACAGAGAAGAAGGAGGAACTCGTGGTTAGCTCACCTAGGGTCACGTAGACGATCGCTGCAGCTCGGTGTCGTGCTCGTCGTGGCTTGGCGATGCTCGTGCGCCTGCTCCCGTCCCGGGTCCGGCTCCTCGTCGGCGAGTCCATGGACGGCGGCGCTCCGGGCTTCGGCGGCTTCGTGGAGAAGGCGATGGGCTCGTCCTCTCCTTGCTCCGACTGCTCCACACCCTTCCCTACCCCTCTCCTACTCCTCCCTTCCCTCGAATTGGATCTGGAAGGAACCCCAAAGGGGCGGCGCGGCTTGGGGAAGAAGATGGCCGGCGGCGGGTTAAATAGGCGCTAGGCTAGGGTTCTTGGGGCGCGAACGGCGAGATTGGGATGGCCAGGCGGCTGCGGACACGCGGCGCGCATCGGACGGGCCGCACAGGGGGCGATGGGGCCGGCCGGGTGGTTGGGTTCACGGGCGGCGCGCTCGGGAGAGAGGGAGAGCAGCGGGAGGTGGAAGATGACGCGGGGGAGGAGACGACTGACAGGCGGGGTCCAGCGGTCAGTGAGAGAGAGAGACGGCGACGCGGAGTCGACGCGGGGGGGAGAAAGATGGGCCGCTGCTGGGCCGAAAGGCCGGCCGGGCTGCTTGGTTTGCTGGCTCGGGGAAAAGAGTTCAGGGGTGAAAGATGGACTTGAGCTGCAGGATTTCGGCCCACGAACAGTTAGTTGGGTTGACAATTAGTTTGGCCAATTAGAGTTTGAATTCAAATCTAGAATTTGAATTCAAACCAACCAAAAATCCAAATAAATCCCAATAAATCCAAATCACACTATTTCATCCTTAGCACTTCAAATTGATTTTAAATTTGAATTTAAATTGCCTAGGAATTTAGGGAGCAAAAAGAAGACAGTCTTATATGTTTGTTTGCATGCACACAATTCCACCAAAAATTTTTAAATTCGAATTTTGCACTCAACAAAGCCTATAGGAGTTTTTAGGGTTGTTACAGTCTCCCCCCCTCACAAAAATCTCGTCCTCGAGATTTGTGATTACCTATGGTTTAAACAAGTGGGGGTATTTCTCCTTCAGCACTGACTCCTTTTCCCAAGTGGCTTCCCTTTCTGAGTGATTGCTCCACTGTACTTTGCAAAACGGGATAGCTGTGCTTCTGGTCTCTTTGACTGCTCTGTCTAGTATCCTCTCTGGGTACTCCAGGTACTCCAAGGTGTCTTGTAGGTCTAATGCCTCTGTCTTGATCTCATGTTCTGGTACTCTCAGACACTTTCTCAGCTGAGATACATGGAACACTGGGTGTACTCCCGCTAGTTCCTCTGGTAGGTCTAGCTTGTAGGCTAGCTTCCCTACTCTCACCAGTATCTGGTACGGTCCAACAAAACGGGGTGCTAGTTTCCCTTTCACTTGGAATCTCTTATGCCCTCTGAGGGGTGACACTTTCAGGTAGACGAAGTCTCCTACTTCGAACTCCAGATCTCGTCTCCTTTTATCTGCATAGCTCTTTTGTCGGCTCTGGGCTGCCTTCAGGTGCTCTCGGATCTTGGCCACATTTTCTTCTGCCTCTACAATCATGTCAGGCCCAAAGAATGTTCGTTCTCCCACCTCTGACCACATTAGAGGTGTTCTGCATTTTCTGCCGTAAAGTGCCTCATAGGGTGAAATCTGCAGGCTGGCCTGGTAACTGTTGTTATAGGAGAATTCTGCGTACGATAGACTCTTTTCCCAGTCTGTGCTGTATGCTAGAACACAAGCCCTCAACAAATCTTCAAGAACCTGGTTCACTCTTTCGGTCTGCCCATCTGTTTGGGGGTGGTAAGCTGTGCTATATTCCAAGGTTGTCCCGATGGCTTGATGTAGGCTTTGCCAGAATTGAGCTGTGAATTGGGGTCCTCTGTCTGACACAATACTTTTTGGTGCCCCATGCAGCTTGAGAATGTTGTCTATGTATAACTCTGCTAGTTTGCTTACTGAGTGTGTGCTTTTGACTGGTATAAAGTGAGCTACTTTTGTCAGTCGATCAACTACGACCCAAATGGCATCATTCCCTTTCTGTGTGCGAGGTAGGCCAACCACAAAGTCCATGCTGATATCTTCCCACTTCCACATTGGAATTTCCAGTGGTCTCAGCAGTCCTGCTGGTCTTTGATGTTCTGCTTTGATTCTTCGACAAGAGTCGCACTTGGCTACATACTCTGCTATGTCCTCTCTCATTTTCTTCCACCAGAATTTATCCTTCAGATCCTGGTACATCTTGGTGCATCCTGGGTGTATCGAGTACTTGGAATCGTGAGCTTCTGAGAGAATTGTTCTCCTGATTTCCTCGTCCTGTGGTACACAGATACGGTCTTTCAGCCATACTGTCCCTGCTTCATCTACCCGGAAGTCAGGTGCTACTCCTCGTTGGATATCCTCTTTTACTTCTTGGATTTCTGGGCACTTCCCTTGTGCCTCTTTGATTCGGTCTCCTAGGTTGTACTCCACTCTCATTTCCTGGGGTTTTCCTTCTTCTACTACCTCGAGTTTCAGCATGTACAACTCTTTCGCTAGTTCTGGCTGACTTTCTTCTATCATCAAGTTGTTGCAATAACTCTCTCGACTTAGGGCATCTGCCACGACATTAGCTTTGCCAGGAAGGTAGTGTATCTCTAAATCGTAATCTTTGATCAGTTCTAACCATCTTCTTTGTCTCATGTTCAGTTCAGATTGGGTGAAGAAATACTTCAAACTTTTGTGATCTGTGTAGATATCACACTTGTTGCCAATCAGATAGTGCCTCCAGATCTTCAACGCATGTACCACTGCTGCCAGTTCCAAGTCGTGCGTGGGGTAGTTTTCCTCATGTTTCCTTAGCTGCCTCGATGCATAGGCAACAACCTTGCCCTCTTGCATCAGAACACATCCCAAACCTTGTCTTGAAGCATCGCAGTAGACTACGAAATCTTTGCGAATATCTGGTAGGGTCAATACTGGAGTTGTAGTGAGTTTGTGCTTGAGTTCTTGGAAACTCCTTTCACATTTGTCCGTCCATTCGAATGGGACATTGTTCTTGAGTAGTTCGGTCATTGGCTTGGCAATCTTGGAGAAGTTCTCAATGAATCTTCTATAGTATCCTGCCAATCCCAGAAAGCTCCTGATCTCCGTGACACTCTTCGGCTGCTTCCATTCTGCTACTGACTCAATCTTTTCTGGGTCGACTTTTACGCCCTCAGCTGTCAACACGTGACCCAAAAAAGGCTACTTTCTCTAACCAAAATTCACATTTGCTGAACTTTCCGTAGAGTTGATGCTGCCTCAGCCTCTCTAGTACAATCCTCAGATGCTTCTCATGCTCTTCGGCTGTTTCTGAGTAAACTAGTATGTCATCAATGAACACCACTACGAACTTGTCTAGTTCCTCCATGAATACCTTGTTCATCATGTTCATGAAGTAAGCAGGTGCGTTGGTCAATCCAAAGGACACAACGGTGAACTCGTACTGCCCGTACCGAGTTACAAAAGCTGTCTTGGGAATGTCACCTTCTCTAATCTTCATTTGGTGGTATCCCGACCTCAGATCAATCTTACTGAAGTATTTAGCTTTCTTCAACTGATCTAGCAAGTCATCAATCCGAGGTAATGGGTACTTGTTCTTGATCGTCACTGCGTTCAAGGATCGATAGTCTACGCACATGCGCATTGATCCATCTTTCTTCTTCACAAACAACACTGGCGATCCCCATGGGGATGCACTTGGTCGAATCACACCACTTTCAAGCATCTCTTTCAGCTGCTTCTTGAGTTCTTCCAGCTCTTCCACTGACATTCTGTACGGTCTCTTGGCAATGGGCCCTGTGCCTGGTTGCAGTTCGATTATGAACTCTACGTCTCGGTCTGGTGGTAGTCCTGGTAGTTCCTCGGGAAACACATCAGGATATTCACACACAACAGGTACTTCTTCGATCGTCGTTTTCTCGATAGAGTATACCAACTGCCTTAGAATACATGTTCTGGATCTCTTCCCTGTTCTTCTTTGTGGCTCTGCTGTTACTTTGACTCCGCTAGGGTGTGTCAACTCAACTGTTCTGGGTGAGCAACTGATTATTCCTTTGTGCTCTGTAAGCCAATCCATTCCCAGTATCACGTCAATTCCATCCGATTTCAGGACTGTCAAGTTTCCTTCGAACTCCTGGCCTCCTATCATCAGTCTAACTGCGGGGCACTCTAAAGTGCACCTAAGCTCTCCTAAGGGAGAAGTAGTGACTATAGGTCTAGCTTTAGGTATTGTTGGGGGTGACTGCTCTCTTACAAACTTTGTCGAGATATAAGATCCAGTTGCTCCAGAGTCAAACAATATCAAAGCTGGAATGCCATTTACTAAAAACTCACCGAGCACAACGTCGGGAGCGTCCTCGGCTTCTTCCTCTGTCAAGTGGTTGAGGCGTCCTCTCTGCGCGGTTGCTGGCTGCCTGTCTTGTCCTCCAGGTGCCGGTGCCTTGGCTGGGGTTTGTTTGTTCTTCTTCTCCGGACAGTCAAAGGACTTGTGACCGGGCTTCCCACAAGCAAAACAGACCACTGTGGTCCCTCCACCAATTCTGGGTGTGTTGTTCGGCTTCCAGTTGGGGTTTCCCTGACTTGAGTAGCTGTTGTTTCTGTTACCAAAGCTGTTGTAGTTGTTACCTCTGCTGCCAAAACTGTTGCTGTTACTGCTTCGGTTACCCTGGTAGCTGTTTCTGTTGAACACTGAGCTTCCTTGGTTGTTGCTCTGCTGAAAGCTTCTCCTGAGCATGTTGCTCTGGCCACTCCTCGGCCTCTGACTTAGCCGGTGGTTGTGCAACTGTTCAGCCTTTCTTTTCTTCTCTCGCCAGGTATCTTCAAGTCTCACTCTTTCCTTCTCAACTGCGATAGCTCTGTCAATCAGCTCTCTGAGTGACCTGTGTGAACTCGCTGCGAGTGCTGTCCTCAGACCTCTGTGTAAACCACGCTGGAACCAAAACTGCTTCTTCTTCTCAGTGTTGACGTCTTCAGGAGCGTACCTTGACATCTTAGCAAAGTGTCGAGCGTACTCAGCTACAAACAAACTTCCTTGGGTCATTGTCCAGAATTCCATTGCTTTATGCACCATGACTTGTTCTGGTATGTGGTACTCCTTGAAAGCTTCACAAAACTCTAGCCAGGTGATCTGAGCTGGGTTTGCGTGAGAATCACAGTAGCTCTCCCACCACGCTTTTGCTGCTCCTTCAAGTTGGTGCGCCGCAAGGGCCACACATTCCTCTTCAGTGTAGTCTGTCAGGTCCAGCTTCGTCTCGATGGTACGCAACCAGTCGTGTGCATCGAGTGGTTCGTCCGAGTAGTCGAAGGTGGGTGCTTTCAGCCTGATGAATCTTTCAATCTTCCTTTGTAGGTCTTCCTCACGGTGTCCCTGACGGTTCTGGTCCTGATTTCCCTGCATCTGTTGCATAGCTTGCATCATCTGTGTGTTGTCCTGTGCCATCTGTTGCATCCGCTGTGTCTGAGTAGTCATTACTTCTGCCAAGTTAGGCGGTGGCGGTGGTTGCTGGTTGTTCTGCTGGTTCTGCTGAGGTTCCACTGCTGGTTCTTCTACTTCCACCTCTTGTTCTTCTCCTGGTGCGTTGTTCTCGGGCTGGAGCACGCCTGCTGCGCGTCCACGACCTCTGCCTCCAACTGCAACTGTCGCTCTTCCGCGACCACGACCTCTGACACGTCCTCTGCCTCTATCTGCCATTGCTGCCTCTTCTTGCTCAGCTTCCTCAAAACGTGCAAGCAGTCGGTTGGATCTTCGGATCGACATCTTGCTGTATTTTTCATAGAGCAGATTTAGTGGCGGTCGGTACGGGTTAGGTTAGCGTAACTAGAGTAGGAGCTGCACACATGAAATAGACTCAACACTAAAGTACACTCAAGCTGAACATCAATAAAACTGCAAGAACAGCCAAAAAGATCGATCATTCATTGCAGCATTACACCCTAGACATGTGTACTACCCCGAGGTCAGCTCCTGGAACCTTGAGGATTAGTACATCTAAGCGAATGCTACATCGTGGCTGAGCCAAAAGGTGGTCATGATCTACTAAGTCTAAACATCTACTCATGAAGATAGATTCAACTCTCATCATCTGCTGACATCTGCTGATACTGCCTACTGCAACTGTCTCTTACTGCTGAAAGTGCTTGTGAGGCGCGCTGCCAACCTCACAGCCTCAGTCTCTGTCTGCTGCTTGATCACTGCCTGTTGTCTTGGTGGGTGTCCGTGAGGCGCGCTGCCAACCTCACTATGTCCGTCTCAGGTTCTGTCAACTGCTTCTCTAAGTGTGCCAGTTCTTGTCTCAGTCTTGTCATCTCAGGAGTAAGGGTTCGAGCCTCAGGTGGTGGTATTGGCTCAACTCGGCTTGGTGAAACTCTGTAGTTCTCTGTCCTGGGTTCAACTCTACGTTCTTCTGGTAGTCCTTGGTTCACTGCGATCATTTCTGCCACTCTTTTCCTGTCTGATCTTACCCAACTACTAAGGGTCCTTCGAGCTTCATCCTTTGCCATAATCTGTTGAAGACTCAGGTACTTCATCAGCTGGTAGTTTCGTCCACTCTTCTCTTTGTAGCTATCCACCTCTTCCTGGAGTTCTGAGTTGAGACTGTCCAACCAGTATACTTCTTCCTTCAGACCTTCTATCTCTTCTTCCTTGGCTGCTAGTTCCTTGTCTTTTTCTGTGAGTTGATCTTCCAGGCGGACATCTCGAGCATGGTGAGTTGCTCGGATCAGTTCTGCCAACTGCCTGTTGTTTCGAGCTTCGTAGTTCAAGATTCTGACTTCCCTTGTTTTAGCTCTGAGTTGTTCCTCAAGTAAGGCGATCCTATTGTCCTTCTCCATCAGCTGGATATCCTGCTTCCATACTCTCTCTTTCAGCTTGGCAACTTTCTCTTCTAAGCCAATGTTCAAGTACTCCTGCTCAATCATGCACTGAACTGAGGTCCGCAGAGTCACGTTCCGCTCTCGGTCTGCTGCGTGAGCCTGCAAGCTGACTGCGTCTCTGTCCGTCGGATCTTCAAGAGCTCGCGGTAGGTACCGGAAACGAGTGTGGCTGAGCTGACTCTGGTACACTAGTGTGGCAAGTCGGAGTATCCTCATAGCTATAGTCTGCACCGCCCGACTGAAGGTGCTCTCGCTGGTAGCTGCTCGTAGCATCAGTGACCTTGGTCGTCCAGGGATATTGGGTACAACCATCTGCAACCGGGTGTGTACTCCCTCACCAGGTCCGTAAGTCCATCCCTCGTAGAAGACACTGTCCACATCTATTCCCACTGTACGCAGCACTTCCCTCAGTAGCACTGCCAAACCTCCACAGTCTGCTCCGGTGGTCCTGATCTCCCGTCGTTCATCTGCTGATCTTCCTTCCATCTGCCAGACAGTTAGTGGGTTGTTAGTAAGTTAGCAAGTTAGTAAGGTAAGGTAAGGGTAAAAGTTTGCAAATAGATCAGATGTACTTATATATAGTTTTCAAATAGTCCAAGGGGTTTCATATAAAATAGAGGACTCAGTTAGAGCTTCTGTCCTAAGTTTCCGTTCTAAGGGTTACGCGCTACGGTCAAGTATGGCTCTGATACCAACTGTGACGAACCGGATTCTCACCGACGAGAACCCGACTCCCTGTACCATTGAGATAGTCCCAGGAATAGCAGCTATCTCGTACAGAACTCATCTCAGTCGAATATCACATCCATACAACGATAAAAGATTCATTACATGACTTATATAAAGACAAAGCGTCTGGTACAAGCCCTCTGGGCTAAAACGACAATAAGAAACATCTGCGCAGCGGTAGCTAGAACAACTGGGTCCACTCCTCCACAGGCATCCTTGAGCGAAGCGCACACCCTTCAATCGTACCACCCGTCCTGGTTGAACTCGTGGACGGGGTCTTCACCTGAGAACCCAAAGTCTGTCCCCAAGGAAATGGGACAGGTCCACGTCACCAACCATAATATGATGCAAGCTTTAAGGGTGGTCTACTCTAAGGATATAGAAATAATCAAGGTTTAAGCTAGGGCTTTCTTATGCAAGCAGCAGCAATAACCCAGTTTCATCTCATCACCAACTCCTGCTCACCCTCAAACACCTCCACACCCCAAAGCCAACCATCAGCCTCACATTTTCCCATCGGGCTCGTCCTGCCACGGCAGGTTCCCGCAAATCATTATCCACTAACACCTTTCACTCACTAGTCGACTCGGTGAGCTCCCTCCCCACCTCGTCTCAACAGCCTCAGCTGGACCAAACTCTCATAACCCGAATCAAGGATGAGGTAAGATAGCAGTTTCCCATGCTAGCCGGGGCTTCTCAGAAATGGGTCGTCCGTAACCGTGGACACGGCTATACGTATAGTTTACACTCTGCAGAGGTGGCACTCCAGGAATCCATCCGGGCTGCAAGGCTAGTCCGCAACCAACCTGAGACACAGCCCACAGCAAGGACCCTAAACAGTAACGGCGCCAATCCTGTCTCCCTGGGCTCGGGAAACATCCGATCTAACATCTGCCCCAGGGTCGTGAAACCTTCCCACCGGGGCCAGTCGGGGGCCGTGGTAAATCAGGGAGATTACGCCGCAACGAATCCCCCCTACACATATCAAACTCGATTCTCCTACAGTCTCGGCGCCGCACTAGAGTAGGCTTGCTGGAACCCTCCCCATACTGGGTAGATGGTGAGCACGGTATTTCCCAAGTCCAAAGTGGGGGCACGACTCGGTCCTTAGTTATTCGGTAAAGCGAGTATCTGCGTCACAAGCGATCCGCCGCAACGGTCCGCAATCGGCACCCATAACAGGTATTGCCGCCCAAACTCCTCAGGTACTCACCGAGTACCAACCCCAAGTAACCAGTAACCATGTACCCGCAACAGGTACCCCATAGGGACTGCCCGAGTGCAGCCCCTCAGCACCTCGATCAACGATCGAGTTGTTATTTACTCGCTTACACCGCCTAGCTGCACTACTCCTCCCAAACCACCCACAACTCACGCCAAGAGGATCAATCACAACCATCCCAACACATGCATAGCATAGCATATTTATAAAGTGAGTAGTAGGTAGCAAGGTAACAGGATAATATCAAAGGCAGTGCAGGTTTATCATGCGAGTAAAGTAAAGAGCTAGCATACTAGTTTGCATGTCTAATAGGTATTTCAGAGATGGTCGGGCGTGAACCTGGGCAAAGGTCTTCGTCCTCGTCGAAGCAGTTGTTGTAGTAGTCCGGCTCCTCCTGACTCTCCGGAGCTCCTAGGGTCGCGGAAAAATAAAATAAGACGCGACTACTAGCAAAGAAACACTAAGACAGCGACGAAACAAGACCCAAATAACACCAAACTCTACACTAACGAGTAGATCATGATTTTAGAAAAATATAGAAACTGGTTTCATATTTTTCTGAGCTACGGTTGATTTATTATTAATTTTCGAAGTTTAAACCATTTTCTGAAAATATTAAATAATTTCCGAAAAAAGGAAACAGACAAATAATTAGCCTGCTGACGTCAGCATGACGTCATGCTGACGTCAGCAGTGGGGTCCGCCTAGGATGACGTCAGCAGTGGGCCCTGCTGCCGTCAGCGTTGACCGGTCAACGGTCAACGGGGGTCAACGGGTCAACTCTGGTCAGTGGGCCCCATGTGTCAGTGACTCGCAGAGTATGACAGGTGGGTCCCATACGTCAGCGTTGTTAAAAGAAAAAGATAAAGAGTAAACGATGGCTGGGCTGGAATTTGGCCGAAAGCGACTGGGCCGGAAGAGTTCAAGGGCGTAAACCAGACTTAAACGCGAGCATTCGGCCCACGAAGGGGCGGCTGCTGGATCTGGCCTGGTGGACCGAGTCCACGGTGCACCGTGAGTGCGGTTCACATGAGCCGGGTGCACGGGATCGATTTGTGGCCGACCGGGATCTTCTGTGCACGGCTGTGTGTGATGCTGGTGTGGTCCACGGTGTGGCTTGGCCACGGCTCGACGCGTCGCGCGCGCGGCGCCCTCCAGAACGCGCCGGCGGCGAAGCTCGTCGGCGGAACTGGCCGGAGAAGGCTCGGCTCGGGTCTAGGGTGGTCGGAAGAGCAGCGCTAGGGCTTGGCGGTCACGGACAGGGTGAAAAGGGGCCTGGGTAGGGTTTGGCTTGGGCTCCCGACGTGCGACGGCGGCGGCACGGGTGCTCCGGCGAGCCGGTTCCGTGGCGACGCACAAGCCAGGGGCTTCTGACCGCGGGGTTCGTGCACGTGCTCGGGTGCTGGGTGGTGCGTGTGTGCGTGAGGGAGTTTGGCCCGCGCGCGCGCAGTTCAAGCCATGGGCTTGACCGCGCCACGGCCATGGCGCTCGCGCGGCCCGAGCTCGCTCAGTGCGCGGCGACAGCATAGCGGCCAGGGTCCAAGCTATAGCGTCGGCGGTTGCGAACGGCTGCAGTGGCTCGAGGGGTCCCTGCAGAAGATACACGGCTCGATGGCCGGTTCACAGATGGCTAGCAAGCGGCGGCGGCGGCGGAGATCGGCCGGAGACAGAGAAGAAGGAGGAACTCGTGGTTAGCTCACCTAGGGTCACGTAGACGATCGCTGCAGCTCGGTGTCGTGCTCGTCGTGGCTTGGCGATGCTCGTGCGCCTGCTCCCGTCCCGGGTCCGGCTCCTCGTCGGCGAGTCCACGGACGGCGGCGCTCCGGGCTTCGGCGGCTTCGTGGAGAAGGCGATGGGCTCGTCCTCTCCTTGCTCCGACTGCTCCACACCCTTCCCTACCCCTCTCCTACTCCTCCCTTCCCTTGAATTGGATCTGGAAGGAACCCCAAAGGGGCGGCGCGGCTTGGGGAAGAAGATGGCCGGCGGCGGGTTAAATAGGCGCTAGGCTAGGGTTCTTGGGGCGCGAACGGCGAGATTGGGATGGCCAGGCGGCTGCGGACACGCGGCGCGCATCGGACGGGCCGCACAGGGGGCGATGGGGCCGGCCGGGTGGTTGGGTTCACGGGCGGCGCGCTCGGGAGAGAGGGAGAGCAGCGGGAGGTGGAAGATGACGCGGGGGAGGAGACGACTGACAGGCGGGGTCCAGCGGTCAGTGAGAGAGAGAGACGGCGACGCGGAGTCGACGCGGGGGGGAGAAAGATGGGCCGCTGCTGGGCCGAAAGGCCGGCCGGGCTGCTTGGTTTGCTGGCTCGGGGAAAAGAGTTCAGGGGTGAAAGATGGACTTGAGCTGCAGGATTTCGGCCCACGAACAGTTAGTTGGGTTGACAATTAGTTTGGCCAATTAGAGTTTGAATTCAAATCTAGAATTTGAATTCAAACCAACCAAAAATCCAAATAAATCCCAATAAATCCAAATCACACTATTTCATCCTTAGCACTTCAAATTGATTTTAAATTTGAATTTAAATTGCCTAGGAATTTAGGGAGCAAAAAGAAGACAGTCTTATATGTTTGTTTGCATGCACACAATTCCACCAAAAATTTTTAAATTCGAATTTTGCACTCAACAAAGCCTATAGGAGTTTTTAGGGTTGTTACATTCTGCACCTGGGAAAACCGGTCAGACCGGTTTCCCAAACCGGTCTGACCGGTTTGGACCTGTAATTTGAGTAGGATTAGGACTCTATTTTGTCCCATATTGTAACCGATTCAAACGGGGTAAGACCATCCCACCCTATAAATATAAAGGGCAAAGGCCGATTGAGAACACATCCAATCGAATCAAACATTACCTTTACTTTTTCCTTCAAACCCTAATCTCTTCCAACCTTCATGCTTTTCATCCTCTGATCTCCACGGTCATAGATGACGTCCTAAGGCTTGCTGGTCGACCTAGGGCACGCCGGCGACGTCCACGCCCTGACGGGGTCCCTCCCGGGCGAGAGCTTCGACGGCCTTTGCTAGTTTGCTCGTAAACTAGTCGTTCTTCGCCACGTAAGTGCGTTGTTTATCTCTTTACTGGTTTGCTCGTAAACCTAGTCGTTCTCCAGCACGTAAGCTTGGTAGTTATCCTCACGAACAGTCAATTCTAGCAAAACCCTAGGAAACCGGTCTGACCGCTTTGCTGAACCGGTCTGACCGCTTTATGCCCTGAAACCGGTCTGACCGCTTCTCTAAACCGGTCTGACCGCTTTATGCGGTTCTGCTGCTATTCGGTCTGTTTGCGACCCGCGCGTCAAGCGCTCTCTCGTGTGTTGACCGAGATTTGCGTCAACAAACTTTTTATTGGCTTCTATTTACAATAGGGCCAGACTCTTACTCTACCTGTATAAATTTATAAATAAGTTGCCACTCTAAAACCAAAACATAAATATTTGTTAATTTTCAAGTGAACTATATATCCCAAAAGCTGAAACGCACAAATATAATTTTAAGCAGTATGCTTAGTTGCATCAGACAAACTCCCATGGAAACCGGCCTCTGAAGTTTCACAGCACAATGGATGCAATGTTTGATCTTCTCGTATTTCATAACGGTGAATCTCTACCTCTCTATCTAAATAAAGTAACAATTGATTCAACGGTACGATATAATATCTCCTTTATTATGCTCCTAATAAGATGTATAATCAGCATCGTCCATGGCTGTTGCGCGTCTTCACTCGTGAAGTCCCCTTTACCTGTAGCAACGCATGGCCATTAATCTACCTGCAGTACCTCATCTACTCTTGTCATCCTACGCTGCCACATGCAACCTTTCATCTTCTTACGTCGATTTACATCCCCGCCGTTGTTCCTGGGTGCAATTTCTAACATGGATCTCTTGTTTGTCTTGCTCCATATCGGATGCAAAATCGGGGGATCCATGGCTTACCTCCATCTTCGCTCATGAAGTCCCCTTCACTCATAGCAACGCATGGGCCGCGAGCCGAAAAGGATTGGAAGGGCGGGGCTGCGGGCGGTGGACGGGAGGAGGGTGGTCGGCACGGGGATGAGGTCAGCGCCGGACGCGAGCAATGCGCGAGGTGGTGGGGGAGGAGGAAGCTTGGCACGACCGGCACAAGAGGTTTCGAAGGGCGGGGCTGTGGGCGGGAAATGGGTGGACGGCCGGCTGCTGGTCGCTGTGGGCTGCGGGCGGCGACTGGCGATGGAGGCGTGTGGCGGAGGAGGCGGACGCGAGGTAGACATCGACCAGTAGTTTCCAAACTTATTGTTCAACCGCAAATTAAACACCCCTTGACTTGGGACCACTACTTCAAGATGGGAATGGGCCGGGTCGACCCATTGGGTAGTTGGCCCGACCCATAAAAACAAGGCCAATGGGTCATATGGGTCGACCTCAAATAAAAAACCGGGGGCCATAGAGACGGAATCTACTGACCCAATGGGCATGATAGGGCCGACCCAAAAGTCTCATGCAGTTCACATCCATATGTATGAGTGCACACAAGATGTTGGTTGAATAATATTTTTTTCATGTTGATGCCCAGCACATTGACAATACTAATTTTCCTCTTTTCTTATCATGCATATTTGTCAATATATTTGGATGAAAGTTTGCTTATTTATTCTGTTATACTAGGGATATTATTTCTTTTTGAAGTTCATAAGACTTGGATTTTTACTTATTTTCTAAGTAGCCAAAATTAGAGAGCTTTTAATTTCGATCTAAAGAAATAATTATGTACTTTCCACTTATTCACATATTTTATTGTATTCTATAGTCCTATTCGGTTTTGTATATCAAAGAGACTTTTATTTCTAGTAGGAACATGTTGACGTGTTATTACCAATTCATTTGCTTTCTTTGCACGAATTATTAATAATATTATAGCAACATAATTATTCTTCTTTTTATAAATTAGCAGTTAACAAGTAGCAAAACAGCAAGACTTGACTCAGTGCTTTGCTAAGCATAACCTAAACGATGAACAAGATCGACTCATGTTACCCATTGGACCATTAAGACTCCAGCGACTAAATTGGGTCAGCTCGTGACCCTCTAAAGTCGACCTTGAGGCCATGGGGGCCAGGTCCGGGTCGGCCCGTTCCATCTTGACCAGTACTTCACGTCTTCTGGAGTCAAGTCTTATCTATACTATAGAGATCCAAGGAAATTGAAACACTTTTTTACCCAAAAAATACCCACCCACCTCTCACGTCGGACCCACCTGACAACCCTCCTCCTTAAAAAAAATTGAAACGGCGCCCCCTCCCTCCACCGCCCCTCCCCTCCCACCGTTTACCTCCCTCGAGGAAAAACTTTTGTTACCGCCCCCATTCCTCGTACCCGCCGGACCCACCTGACTGCCTTCTCCTTCAGAAAATTGGATCGCCGGTGTACCTGCGCCCCCCCCCCCCCCGGAGAGCCGGCGGCGGCGCCCCATCCGCTACGCAGGAGAGCCGCCGGCGGCACCCCATCCGCTGTGAAGGGGAGCCGGCGGCGGTGCCCCATCTAGGGTGCGGTACATGCGACGACAGCAGCCCGGAGTAGATACAGCGGGTGGAGACACGGCGGGCAGCGGCGGCCGTCCTGGGCCCTGGTTCCAAAGGCCCCCGTCCGACGTAGGTACGTACTGGCACTGCTACGTGCGTAGGCCAGGCAAATCATCTGTCAGATCGCAGCGTGAGGTACGAGCGTGACTCCTCTTTCCAATCGATTGCGCTTACTCGTCAGCGGATGCCGCCCTGATAGGCAGATTATTTAGTTCACCAGTTCACATCAGCATCCATGATTCGTCATTGGCTGCCAAGACATGGTGTAGATTGGAATTATCAGAACTGGATAATTGCCGTGGAATAGAACATGTCAATTGATTCTGACTAATATTCGTATGCACGTGTACTCTTGTTTGATCATTTAGATAACTTATACTGTTGTCCTGAGAAATATAGTTCCATTCACATTTAATTAATGCATTTGTGGTCTACTACTGATTTTTGGCAGAGTCGATTTTTTATATTGTGCCTCTTTCTGCTAGATGACGACGACACGGACTCGAAGAGGATGCCTTTGCATAGCTTTGTTTGGCCCTAACCACACAGGGTTATCGGTGGTAGTGTAGGTGGAGTCCACACAGGTGCTTGCTGGTTTCTTCTAGGATGCATTCAAAGCTCTATTCTTTTGAAAATTTTAGTGTATGCAATTAGCAAATTCAAACTCATTGCAGGTAAGTGGCAAGTGAAATATCTGTCATCGGCTGAAACCTGCTTCATCAATCAATTTCTAATATGATGTTTTGCATGTACAATATATTGGAGAATGTAGATAAGTAATTCCACTTCATTACAGGAAATGGTTTAGCACTGGAAGACATGATGGGGAGGTAATTCTGCTATAATCAGATCTCCACCATTTACAACTATAGTGTGTGTATATCGGGAAGGGGGAGCAAGCTAATTTTTTGTTGTGTGCCCATAATCCCGGATTTGATATAATATGTATATTCCTCACTTCCTCTATACATTTTGTGTTTGAGTCGATGCTTGCAGACAGCTACATTTTTTTGCTCTATGCATTCTTCAGAGAAGCAAGTTTCACTACTGAATTTTCTGAACTCCTTGTCACTTGAGATATTCTGAACCACTATTTTTTTTTACAACGCAAATGAGCCAATGTATGCGCTGGTTGCTCCAGAATTTTTGACCAGATGTGCCAGTGCAATGGAGAAGGAAGGTATGCTCTGGGGGCTGATTGACAGGTAAGTTTTCAAAGTTTTTCTTATTTGTGCTGAAAGTTTTTCTTATTTGTGCTGCTTATTATGTAGTGTTTCTTTGATGAACTGCTTCTAAATTTTCAGATGTAGAGTCGATTTGGTTGCAGATATGTAACAATTTCGTATGAACTATATATTGATCCGTACTGTGATCATAATTCTGGTGGGGCTGTGAAATTCTTGAAAGTAGACTCATCTTGATAAATGTTGTCTGTAGGACACTAAGAATCTGGGAAAGGCTGGTGAACTACGAGGAAACTAAATGTTGGTATTAGCTAGCAAGTAACCATACTCGAGTTAACTGTTCTGAAAATGTGAGTGATATTTGTGGATGACCTGCTGCTATTTTTGTATGGTTCACTCAAGATTTGAAACTTTATCAACATGGCCTTATGGTAAAAGTGCTCTTTTCTGATAAGCTTTGTCACACCATGTTTATAGTTACATACATGGTCTCGGTAGATTTGATGGAAATGCATAGTTCAACATTGCTACTGAGATGCAATCATTTTTTTCCCATCAGTGTCCACTGTGCAATTTCTTTATTAAGACTTCTTTGAAACTTGATTGGTTGTATATAATTAGAGACAGACATCATATTTGGTTGATTCAAACACTAGCTACAATGTAAATGAGTATAGCTAATGGTTGCTTTTTTCTCTCTTATTTGGTTGTTTCAGCCACTTTTCTTATACCAGCTACAATGTCTCGAGATCATTTATGTAAAGTGCCATAACAAGGTACATTGCATGTCCAATGAGGTGCAAAGCGCAGTTCACGACCACGCTCACCCCCTCTCCTCCTGTGCTACTGGAAAGCATTTCGGCATCTCATCTCAAAGGTATTCTAAAAAGGGCGTACCCAGTGCCGTAGGCTTCCCGCACCGTGCGGGGTCTGGGGAAGGGTTGTAATAGCGCCCAAACCTTACCCGCATAAATATGCATTCTGAAATTTATAGAGAACATGAATTTTGGAAGTCATAAAGGTTCTTGTTTCTGGCCATATATCTGTCTTGATCTTGGCTAGAATGTAGAGTTGCTCACCATGTGAGAGATTTGTGGAGTCGGGTGCATATGTATGTATCATATAATATTTTTTGGATACTACTACATTGCTGATCTTAGTTCGTACTTTATCTAATTAAATTTCCATTTTGATTGAGTTCGTAGGTGACGAGGCGGATAACTGTGTGCAGGGGATCAAATGCTTGATTAGAGAGCTTAATCAGGGCCTTCCACTGTTGTGATCTATAGCCTTTCTACACACATAGAAGGTAAGACAAATTTGTGCCCCTTCCAGTACATGCAGTCAGTATGTGGAAGTGGAGCAAAGCAAGACAAATTTAAAGGTACATCACTGAACACATTGGGATATCTCTTGTAGCTGTTATGCTCATCCATGGATGCCAGCCTGTGATGAAAATTTGATTCTTGGGAGTGTGGTATGGCTTTTTCATATTTGCATTAAGTGATCACGACCCTTTGAACCTTGTTTGTGTGAACATGTAGCATTCAAATGAGCTCAGTACTGCCCATGTGCTTCAAGCACCATGACCGATATGAAGATTCATGCATGCTGCCATCCTACTTGTAGCTGCATGGCCTAAGATGGTACAATGAATAAGCCGCTTGTAATTATATTTACTTGAGTTATAAAAAAGGAAGTTGAATTCACTTTTTGTGGTTATTTTTATACCTTAGAATTAATATAATTGGAGATGAACGAGTGATTACCCAATATGGTTAAAGAAAATGTATTTGATTTGTTTCATATTGGCCATGTTGGGAACTGAAAGTAAATCATTAACTTTATTATTGGTTTCTTCATACTAGTGGAAAATGTTTAATGGTGAAATCCAAGTAAACAAATGTTGTTTCCATATCTTATTCCCTGCTTCATCAGTTCATAATTATTCTTGAATCCTTAAGGTTTCCTGGTCATTGTGCAATTAATTGCAGAGTATTGTAAAATCAGTGCAGACCATACATGACGGAGTCGTACTCGTGTCTCTCCGACACCTGGTATGAATGGAAAGATCGTATGTTTTTATTCGAGGATGATAGTGTTTGATTTTAGTCTGTTTATCCGGCTGGTGATATTAGTCGGCCTAAGTAGGTAAAGAAATCTCCATTGATTGCTGGTTTCATTTTATTTCCTAGATACACAGGTTGTGTATTTGTTAGTGCAACTTCTACCTGTGCTGAACAGTTCATATTAATTTGTGATTCTGTCTAGGATGGATATGGCCTCAAAGAAGCTAGCAATCGTATAAGTATAGTATTTATTTCATGAAGACGCTGGAGTCTACTACATGTGTTTTCACCAATCAACATCAATTAGGAAAGAACAAAACTACTGATCAAGGAAAGGAAGTGGTAGTACAGGTGAATAGGTGCTGCCGCATTTTGGTTAAAACCATAAGGAAATAATTTAAAATTTTGTTTGGTACATCTGGGTTGTTAATCTTGTCTAATCTTGCTAGCCATTTTTCACAATGCACATGTTTTTAGGATTAGCCTAGAGTTTTCTTATGGTTCAATTTCTCTTTGCCCCTTAGCTCTAGCTATCATTTTTGGGCTGTGTATGGTACTGTTCATTTTCTTTGTGGAAAAGGGAAAATAGTAGTAGGAGACTAGGATCCATAATCTAGGTTACATATATCTTGTTTTTGAAATTCGGTATTATATTCGCATATACAATTTGTGCCAGCTGGAAATCTAGCTCAATACCTCGACTTGTGCTTTATTTTAGGGGGAGTTAATTAGACAGCTAAACTTGCTTAGAGGTTAGATTGTTATGAATGGGCAGATTAAAAGGTCTTGGAACTATGCCGTATTGCCCTTCACTAATTTTATTTTTGTTTTATCCATCTGGTTGTCCAATATCAGTGTAGACTGACTTCTGGTAGAGTTCAGAGTTCAACTAAATAATCACGTCCTTTAAAAGGACTATTGAATGGGTGGTCTTTTAATAGCATCTTTATATCCGATGGATAATAATACTGAAAATCATGCCTACATCACCTGCTTCCAGGTAATGCTTATGTACTGGGTAACCGCTCAAATACATCCCTTTTAATTAGTTGTTTATGAATGGTTTAATTTTGTTAAAGTAGCGATGTCCCTTCCCTACTGTACACTGGGGTTGTTTGCGTTTTTGTCAACACCCTCATTCATTTTTTTACTTTAGGGTAATCACTCTAATATTTTTATTTAGGCTATTACCTAATAGGATGTAAATGGCTTAATGATTTGTATGACAAAAACTTTAAATCAGCATGTTGAATGGGTGAGCAGTGTTTGTTTTCTACATTTCCATTTCCTCTTTTATTCTGTAGTCCGAACAACTAATTTGATGGGTGGTAAGTTACATCTGCAGCATTCCTTTGTTATATCTGTTTTAAACTGTCGATCCCAGTGTTCACAAATACTTGAGAAATGATTCGTAAGATCCAGTTTATGTCGCATTGATGGGAATTATTTTTTCACCTGGTTCAGGAGAATCCATCATAGTAATTATAAGTTTTGCCGCCTCCATGTGTATTGGATGGACTTTGCTGCCACAGTTGGGACGAGGGAAGAATATGAAGAGGGGGAAAAGAAAGTTTGGACATCAGTTTTCATATGGAATTTATTGGTCGTCTTGGGTTTGGCTTGGTGTGGGAATAAGGAAAGAAGGGAAAAAAGGCACATGGCCATTAGCAACAAGGTTTTGTCGTCCCTCCTGGATTCAGTTGATCATGAACATGAATTTTCTATACTGTTCACAAGGAGCATAATTGTATTGTTGAAAGCTGCAAGCATTGCAGTGGCTTTACTAGCTAATATCAATGATTTGTATCTTTCCATAGTATAAAAAAGAGTATTACATTATATTGCAACTTTTTTTAATGAGAACTTGTATTACCTGGACCTCTAAGCCTCTCTAGTTTGTGATACTCCAGCAGAATAATGGAAACTACATGTTTTAACCAGAAAAAATCTTGGACCCTTGGATAAATCTGGTTTCATTGGTCTAACTACCTTACGGTTCACAAATGCTTCAGATTTGAACAACGTTGCTTTCTTGGTGTGGCGACCATGCATCAGAGCAGTTCAGGTACGTACCCTAACCCGATGTCATCGTGTACCCCGAGCAGCAGCCCCGCCTCCTGCCTTGCGGCTGCCGAGGCGACGCCCAGCGCGCTGCGTACCAGCGTCGCGGCCATGCCCAGCGCCGTCTCCGCCATGGCGCCGCGCCCTCGCCTCGCCTCTGCTGCCGCGTCTTCCCGGCCCTCTTCTTCCCTAGTAGTTACACTCGCCAATTCTCGAAGGCACCCGAGGCAGCATTAGTAATTTGAACGTGTGGTCCACTCTTGGATAGTACGTAATAATATATATATATATATTACATGTGCTAATCTATGTAGATTAATATTCTACACCCAACCAACCAGTACCTACCCGGCTTAGCCCCCGAGCGGACCCAACGGCCGTCCACCGGTCCGACCCAGCCAGCATCCCTGCCTACCCCCAGCCACCTTCCCGCACGGCGAGCAGGAGCCGCGAGCGCGCGGAGCGCGGCAAGCGGCGAGTGCGAGCCCTCTCCGACGAGCGCCGAGCCGCGAGCGCGAGCAAGATCCACGCGCGTGTGGCGATGCTGCTGGCGGCGCCGGTAAGCCCGCTACTGCCTCCCCCGAATCATTTCCCCCAAAATTAGTTTCTCCCCGTCGGTTCGGGAGCGGCGGCGGCGGCGGTGATTCGGCAGCAGCGGCTGCAGCGGTAGGTCGCAAGCGCTGGCCACGAGGACGCCGCCGTGGCTTGCAGAGCAGCCCCGCCCCCACCCCCTCTCCCTCCCACATCCCCCAATCCCCACATGTGCATCGGGCAGATCTGGCGAGGCGAGGTGAGGATTGAGGAAGTCGCAATGACGGCGTGGGGGAGGTCAAGCTTAGACGCCGGCACAGGGAAGTGATGCTGTCCTTTGGAAAGCCAAATCAGGTGAGGGGGCTGTGGCATTGTTGCTCGTCGAGCGCGTTGATGTGCTGATGCTGTGCGTGAAGGGTAGCAGAGGAGGACGATTGGTTTGTGCTGCTACTGGGAAGGGAGCGTCAGTAGTTTTTTGCATCGTCCCTTGTTCTGAACCCCTCTAGTTTATGCATGTGTGATTGAGATGCTTGGATGTTCAGTGTTTCAATTCTCTGCAGGATTTCCTCGATTTTCATGTTGACGGCGGCATGGTAATCATCACCGGCAGTGAATGAATAATGGCCAGGGAGAAATTGAGGTGACTCTTTTTTTTGACACCACAACATCTCTCCTGATTCTCCAATTTTGTTCAGTAGTAGAAATAATTCTCCCTTTTAGTAGTAGCACCTTGATGTCTTTTCATTGAGTAACATTGATCATTAGAAACTTTTTGGTAGCTCAGTAGTTCAAAAGATATCATTCTCCAATTCTTTGTTCAGAATTACCTTCCAAAGGTATTTTGGTAATCAATTATGCAACAAAATGGCTTCCAAATTTGTACTGAGTATGTAGTTCGGTAAAATGGTTGGTGTGGTAGTTGAGTTGTGTACCATACGAGCATGGTTGGCTAGGGATATGAATTGGTGTGCTTCCCTTCACATATATTTTTTAATGTAAACATGCCATTTATACTTACTACCCATCTATAGTTATATCAATTGTACTTGGATTTTATTATATTCGGGACAGTTGCGAAAGCTATTCGATTAAAGAGGGCTTGCACCTCTATGGCTGGCTTTGCAATGCTTTGACAGGATGGTTTTTGGAATACATGGTGATATTTGGTTTTTGGGGATACATGGGGATGCATCTAGTATTGTAGGAGTTTTATAACAGTTTGTGGTTATCTTTTGGAGTTATTTAGTAGTTCGGTTGCTTAATAGTTTGGTTGTTTAGCTGGTTAGTAAACCACCAATTTTTCTTTAGTAGTTCAATTGCCTAGTAGTTCAGCTTTTTAGCATCTTTTGACACTGCAATATCCCTCCTGAATCTCCATTTTTTTGATCAACAGTAGAAATCATTCTGCCAGTAGCACATGTGCTGATTCTCCAATTTTGGTTCAGTAATGTTGATCATTAGAAATTGTTTAATAGTTCAGTAGTTCAAATGAGCTTTATGTTGGGTAATATTATTTGCTTTGTCCATTAAGCTGTTCACCGTCTTTACAAGCTTAGCTTTATGTGTTTGTTCGGTAATTTTTCGTTGATTAGAAACCCCATCAAGTTGTTTTTAGTAATCTGAATTATGTTCAGTAGCACACTTGCTTGTTTTTTGTGTGTACATCTGCTCGTTCAGTAATACCCTATATGTGCTTTGGTAATTATATTTCTGTTTTGTAATAATCTTATATTTTTGCTATGTTCAGTTACATTTCCTTTTCGCATCAGTCCTATGTTTCAGTAGCATCAATAATCATATGTTCAGTAATACTTGTCTCTTGTACAGTAATATGATATATCTGCATCCTTAACTTATAAGATATATTACATGTCAAAATGCAGGCGGGGCGGGTTGCGGACAGTCGCAAACCCGCATAGCTTGCCGCAAAATATTCCTAGCGGTTTTGTGATAGTCCGCTAACTAAACTTAGCAGCCGTATTTATTCTGTGGACTAGGTGACATAGCCACATAAACCCGCACAGCCCGCCTGCACCAGCAGCTCGCTTTGCTCACCTGCCAACTAGAGACGAGACTAAGCTAGCTTGTTTGCTTGCCTAGTACTAGTGCTGAAGTGCTGATCGACAAAAAGAGCGGGTAGTACTGATTATTGCTGCTATTAAATAAAAAATAATCTTTGAAACATCAACGCCACAACAGAGCTTCAACATTCAAAACATCTGTGTAAATCTATCGCCAAAGCAATAATCACAGACAAATAAGAACGGCTTGCTTCTTTCAATTGGTCAACTGGAAACCTACGAAGTATTTCTCCCTCCAAACGCCTTGCTGCTTGAAATCTGAAAAAAAAAACAGAACAGACCAGACTATTGGTTGATGAATATGGAAGAAAACAATCCCACTCCTAAAGAATAATCGTCAGAATGCAAAAAAAATAAGCAGACCAGATTTAAGACTGCATGTGAAAAAAATCAATATGCAAGTTGATGAAGTTGGAAGAAAAACAATAAACAGACCAGACTCAAGACTGCATGTGAAGTTCTGATCAGAACCAGAGACTCTATTTCTAGATGCAATCAAATGGCTCGCAAGGACTATTGGTTAATCTGATGCTAGCATAGCCCTAAATGGCAGTTTTTACCATTCAAACTGACATGACTTACAAATACAAAATTAGTAAAGTGTGACAATGAAATGGCTCTAATCTAGAAACCTTTGTTTGGGAAAATGAATGCAGTCACCAGTCTGTATTGTATTAGCAAGCAGCTCTAACTGAATGCAGTGTGCTCATCAACCTTAAATTTCAATGTTCAACTATAACTAGTTAACAAACGCATGCATCAACAAACTGTGATGGTACTATCAAAAAAAAAAAAAACAAGCTATACAGTGCAGACGGTAGAACAGGCTAGCTAGATTTCTAGTCAGCACTACTCTATTTGTTGACAAATACTATCAGATACAGAAGATGACGGTGCTAATCTTTAGAATGCAGTCAGTACTGTATAATATTTTCAACTGAATATTTTCTAAGTTTTCAGGGTTTCTGAACATTTACAAAGTTCGATCAGAGCAACTATAAAGTATATAATATCTTGTCCTTCTAAGCATATTGCTTTTTCAGCAGAAGGCATGAACCAAGAAATTATGTCACCACAAAAGATTGAAGTTTTCACAAAACACATCATCTACTGCTAGCATAAAGTACAGAATACTGTAACAAAAGATTGAATGCAGTTAGTACTGTATTAGCACTGTTAGATGGCAGAAGAATTACCTGGTAGTTCTTATTCTAACTGATCCTCGTCGTCACTAATTTCATCTCCTGTGAGCTTGAAGTTTGTATGGCCTGAAATAAGAGGAAGAAATGAACATATTATTTAGCATTACAAGATTAATGGAACAAGCATGGAACAAGATTAGAACAATTAACACAAAATGTACCTTCTCCTCTACTTGTCAGCCGGCTTCTATACTCGCTAATAACTCTCCCACCGGTAGAAAATGCTGACTCAGAAGCTACGGTTGATGCAGGTGCTGCAAATACATCTCTTGCCATACGCGAAAGTACAGGATACTTAGTAGAGTGCATCATCCACCACTGCAAAATGTCAAGATTCTTTTGGCGAGGAAAAAGATCATCTTGCAAATATACTTCAAGCTCATTTTTCACCGCGCTCCTTTTCTGTGCTGTAAGGTGTTTTTCCCAATCTGCCCAGTCATTTTCTTCATCAACAATCTCATTATTGGACTGTGGCTGATTGTTGTTGTTCGAATCAAGTGTTTGTGATGCATATGCAGAAAATAGATCATTCACTATTGACTTAACTTTTGCACTGTATGTGGCACCTTTGTTGCCAAAACCTGCATCCAAGCGAAAGGCTACAAAATTGAACTTGAATCTAGGATCTAGAACAACAGGTACACATATCTGAAGGAAAGATAAGTCCCAATACTTCTGAAACTTTTCTTTCATTTTAACTGCCATTGCAGCAATAGAATTATCTTCATTTGAAGCCTCCTTCTCCATCTTTTCTTTTACCTTCCAGAGTACATGGAAATATAAGTGGGCAGTTGGGTACAATGAACCTGAAACTTCATTTGTAGCATCATAGAAAGGCTTGAATATTTTGCAAAGAAGATCTGCCATTTTCCAGTCATCAGCAGTAGGCACATCTATGTAACTAAGGTCTTGTGAGTCCAAAGTCTCAAAAGCTGTCCTATATTCCACTGCAGACTTAAGCATCAGGTATGTTGAATTCCAACGGGTTGGAGTATCAAGAGGTGGCCTTTTCTCACAAGTTATACCCAATTGTACAATGATCTCCTCAAATCGCTGCTTACGTGCTTGAGAACTTCTAATATACTTCACACTCTCTCTAATATGAGTAATAGCGTTGTCCATCATCGTGAATCCTACTTTGACAATGAGATTCAAAACATGGGCTGCACAACGCATGTGAAGCATGTCTTTATTTCCAAGTAGCAAATGTCTTTCTAAAAGATTTGTTTTCAAATAACCAACCATCTTGTTATTATTCTTTGCGTTGTCCAATGTTATACTGAAAAGCTTATGCTCCAAACGCCAATCTTTTAGGCTCTTCAACAATGCATTGAACATTGTAAGACCATCATGGGGTGAAGCCACAAGATTGAAACTAATTATCCTTTTCTGTAATTTCCAATCCTTGTTAATAAAGTGACAAGTAATACAAAGGTAGCCCAAATTCTGTTTTGAAGTCCATAAATCAGCTGTCAAGCAAACCCTTGAACCCGAGTCCTTGATAATTTCTCTAAGGGCTAACCTTCGATTCTCATATGACCTTATAACATCCTCAATGACCGTAGTTCTAGAAACTATGGTAAACCATGGGTTTAAAGTAGCAATGAATTTCTGAAATGGTGCATGCTCAACTAAACTGAAAGGTAACTCTTGCAATACTATAAAATCAACCATCGCTTCACGTGACACTTCCTGGTCAAACTTCCAATTTTTTAATGCAAGTGCATCAGGTGACAAAGAATCTGTCCTCAAATTCTCAACCATTTGATTCATTCTTAGTCGTTCCTTGCACACTTCCAAATGCCTACGACAAGCACTTCTACCATTCTCTCGATTAGCAGCAAATATATCTAGGCAGTGAATACATTTAGCTTGCACAATTAAGTTTCCATTATAGATCGGTTCAAACTCTTTCCAAACAGAAGATCTAAGTTTACGTCTTTTTCTTGGTCTTGATACATCTACACCAAAAATACGCAAGTACTAATCAAATCAATCTGAAGCTAAACATATTCAGAATGATACTTTCTCAAAAAAAAAATCAGAATGATACAACTACCACATAATCAGTCAATCATGATAGACATGGAGATCCTAACTTCAAACAATGCAATTGGTAGCGATGGTGAAGTAAATTCTAACCGTGGCAAAGATCATGAGAAGCTGGTGGTAGAGATGGTGATGCTGCTCTGTTTTGCATAGCTGATGGTGATCCATCCACACTCACAGAAGGAGGCCTCAAGCTCTTCAGTCCAGAGTGTCCCATCCTCGGTGACATTAGTCGCCTCTTCAATAATGGGGATCTCACAACTGGCATATTTGAAGACTTCCTCCGCTTCCCTGTCGGAGGCTTCATCGCATTGACACCCGATGACTTCTGTTTCGCCAACAATGACTGTATTCTGGACACACTCCTTACTACTGAAGAATCTCCTACTTCTATTTGCATACCCATTTGCTGCCCTGTTTCTTGACCAACCCACTCTCTTGGCATAGCCTCTGATAGTAGGGTTGGCATCTGACTACCTGCACAACTGGAAACAACAATATTGGGTGAATACTTGTTCATATTCAGTGCATTGTACAGTTTATCACAACAAACTGATTCACATAAGCATGCTGCATTGATTAATCAATTTAGTACTCAGGCAGGGGCTTACGCTTCTTGATTAAGTGGAAGCAGAGTTGAGCACCGTCCTGTTTGGGATCCCAATGGCTGATTAAATCCAATGAGTTCAAAGAAAAGCTCCGATTCATCATAGAAAGACTCAGGATCTGCGGAATCCTCCTCCTCCTCTACCTCATCCTCATCCTCCCCTTCCGGCTCCAGCATAGAGGAGTGGAGGCCGAGTCCCAAGTCACCATCATCTGCCGCTGTCGCGGACATGCCTAAGATTATCAAAATCTAGTAAGATACACCAAAAGACCAAACTAAATCACTAAATGAACAACCTTTTGTCTAAACCATTGGCCCAAGAGGTCGTATCATCCATTTTTTAAAGGACTTTATGAGCAGGCCAGTAAAAATTAACACTACCACATTGCTAAATGAATTAAATCGTTGGACAGGACGCTGGCTGATTAGTGGCAGACTAATTAGACAAGATTAAAGAGCAATAGGGCAGCAGCAACATCAGGCAGGAAAGCACATCAATCTGACAAACATACCAATCTGACAATTTCACATACCAGATCATAAAAACACATTCAGTATCTCACATCAATCTGACAAACATATAGAAAAATAAAAAAAGAAACATACACAAATATGAAAAGTAACAAATACACACAATCTCGTATATGAAATACTAACTGTTTGACACCATTTCGTCCCTTTATGTTGGAAGTAAAAATGACTAGCAGCACCCAAAAATGAACCACGTCCATTTTTCAAGAATGTAGTACATCCCAGCATAAAATGACTATCAGTTCAGACATTTCCTACCAGCACTTGTTGGGCAAATTAGGAGTGGTAACAAAAGGCTGTCCAGTTAGATGTTGGTGGTTCTGATGTGCAGAAAGCCTAATCATTTCTTTCAGCTCCTGGCTAAATTCAGAAGAGAAGACCCTACAGATAAACTTTAGAATATTATTTAGGTTGATAGGCAAAGAACTAAAAGAGTACAGACCTTGTCCTAAAACATTGATAGGATCCACCAAATTGTGGTAGGAAATATCTGAACTGATAGTCATTTTTGGGTGTTAACAACTGCTACTCGCTAGCCTACGAGGAGCATAAGGACCAGGAGAAATACCTGCAGGAGAAGCTCTCAGAGGCGCATTGCGTGCTCTTCTCCCTAGAGCGGGAGCAGGAGGACCTCCACCGCCAGCAGGAGGACGCACTCCAAGAAGCCGTCGTGTTGCGACTGCAGCTAGAGGAGGAGGAGCCCGGGCCTTAAAGGAGGCGGCACCTACAGGAGGAGGAGGAGGAGCTGAGGGAGGCGGCACCTACAGGAGGAGGAGCAGGCGACGCCGCGACGGGGAAGGGAACGGCGGCCGCGGAAAGGAGCAGCTAGGTCTTGCGGATTTTTTGCGGGTTCTTGTGGGCACGGTGCCCTGTCCGTGGGCTAGGCTTGGTGGATTGTATTGGCCCACGAAGTACACGCAGCTGGGCCACATGCGCCACGAAGGCCATTTTTGCGGGGCGGTTATGCGGGCTCGTTTAACAGCCCGCCCCACCTGCATGGCTAATTACATGGACAACCTTCAGCACTCGTTTGAGTCTACCCAAATAATGAAATAAGTTAGGTGATTACTGAACTCTGATGTAGTGTGGTGAGGCAGCGTTTCAGCAGTTCTTCAGTTCTAAGTTCTATGGATGTGTTATTGATTGATTTTGATGTTCTAGGGTCTCTGGATTCCCCCAATATTGTGTTGACGGTGGCATATTGGTGATCTGTTACCGGTCATGAAGGAGTGACAGCATGGAGACATTGATACCATGAAACTCGCACGCACCTCCTGATTCGTTGTTTCTCTGATGTTGTTAATGGGGTTTTGTTCAGTATTTTTGTGAAAAGATCTCTAGGCTTGTTTAAAATCTATTGTTCAGTAGCATTACTTTTTGTTCACCCTTTTTAGTGTCTATTTTCCATCACTAACTAATGCTTTTTGGAATGCATACCGTTATTAGTTCATGCGTGATATATTTTTGTCCAGTAAATATGGCATTACATAGTCCAGTTATTTTAAACCTATTGTTCAGTAGCATTACATTTGTTCACCCTTTTTAGTATGTGTTTCCATCTCTAACAAATCCCTTTTGAAGTGCAGCTTCTTGGATAGCAATACAGGGCCCTTTCCTGCTGATATTGCTGAACTAGACCCAGGTCAGCTGCAACTTGTGAAAATGGCTACATTTGCAGATTCCTCGCGTTGACACACTTTGATGCCACAAGTCCTGCATTTCATGGTGGAGATGGCTCCAAAAAGCGAGGAGCATGATGTTGTGTACAAACCATGCACTGCTTTTGTGCTTTATTTTTTTTGGGAATGTTCAGTTTCCACAAAAATCTGTAGATACATGTCAGTGTTGCTTCACTTGCTTGCCTATTGAGTTCAGTGTCACCTTTTTACTAGTACCACAATAAATGACATGCTGATTATGAATTGTCACTGGAATGTCTATGAATCATTCTAGTACATGTTCATTTTAGTTCATCTAATCACCAGTAGCGTAGCAGTACCAGTTTTTTCTATGTATTATTGCTAGTAGCTTAGTAGTACCAGTTCTTTATATTTCCATACTTTTTTACACTACTTTGTTTACCCTGCATGCTGATACAATGGATGTATTGTTTTTGACAATCTGTATTGCTCGTGGCACACTCTTCAAGATGTGCCATCAGCCTCAGGATTTGCATTCTTTTGCCTCACACACATGAGCATGTGTATTGAATTTTACGGTGGAGAAGACCGCAGCAAGTGAACTTCGACTGTGATGAAGGCTGGAAACAGGATACAGATGGGGGCGTACAAAACAAGCTGATTCTTTTTTTTATTTGTGGATTTTTGTGGCTGCTTTTGAGACCGTTAATTGAAACAAATATGTACATGTGTATTCACAAATTCCAGATACATAGACCTCGAATGCTGACATGTATCTGTGCATTATACAGAATCCACTTGTTCAGTAATCTGTAGACTGAGTACCTCTCATACTTCACTATATGTATACATTTGAGTTTTTTTTTTTTGGCGATTCTGCACTTCCAGTCTATATGTATATGTTCCACAACGTGTTTGCAATTCTCACAGCTGGTTGTGAGCATGACTTTTGAATGCCATAGGATTTCGTGGCTGGTTGTGACGATTAAACAACTATAACTGTATATGTCTTGTCACTGATCCAAAATGCAGAGATGTGGACGCAAGAAATGTATTCAATAATTCTGAGGATATCACCAGTAATTCAATACTATTAATACCAAAATATCTAGTAATCGAGTAACAAGCAACAAATCATCAACAATTTTTCAGAGTATATGCTCTGAAGTAGCTCCCCAATAATTTGGGGAGACCAGCTGCAACCTGTAGAACATGAACCTTGATATGGAGACCAATCTGACAAGCGAAGAACAAGACACATGCCGTTCATGGTCAAATTTCTAGATCCACTTAAAAGTGAGGGCCATTTTCGATGTCTTCTTATTTGCGATCATCCTTGGCTTTTGACTTATGCTTCCTCGATGAGCAATTATATTCCTGCCCATTGGGTTTCTTTTTCCAATTCTTCTTGATGGGAAATCGGCGAGTTCTACGTATGCTCTGTTGCAACTCATCTGCAGCATCTCAAATGCATCTCATAGAACGTCTCGTCTGCAAACCACACAAATTCAGTAAAACATGACTTGAGTATTTCGGTAGGTCAGTTAATCTGTACTAATATGCTGTAATTCAGTAATGCAACCACAGTAATTCAGTAAATTAAGGCACATAAGCAGATTAGTAAACAACAGTATATAAATTAATCCATCAAATCCGTGGGCATCAACAGCAATTCGATAATGCAGTACATTACTGAGCTACCAAAGTCGATGACCCAAATTACTTTTTTAACTGCGGCCATGAACACCTGGATATAGTGGACAAGGCGGTGCCACACAGTGAGATTAGGTGGGGAATGAGCGCAATTACTGGGATAGAATGATCGGAGCTGAGCGCAATTACCGTGGGGGTTGGGCGGATGGCCGGATGAGGACGCTCCCGCGGGACGCCGTGTGCTCGTGGATCTAGGAGCGTTGCCGCTCACTCAACGCCGTCGCCTGCTGGTCGCCAGCACGCACCACCGCTGCCGGGGCAATGGATCTCGGGGGCGCGTCCGCTCCCTCGGCCGCCCGCGCGCACCGCCGCTGCCAGGCTCGTCCCACGGCCGCCGCGCGTAGCCCTGCTCCACCGAGCCGCTGCCCCCCAGCGCGCAGTTGCTGCTGTCTGCACACTTGCCAGCAATGGCGAGCGGCTCGCCGGTCACTAGATGGCCGCCAGACAGGCCTCACGCTCGCGGGGTACTCCTCGCGGTCACTGCTTGCCGCGCTCCGCGGCCGCTGCTCGCCGGTCTCGTCTCGTGGCCGCCGCTCGCCTCCCGCCGGTCGTGTCTCGCGGTCGCCGCTCGCCGCGCGGAGCGCGGCTCACGGCTCCCGCTCGAGCGCGCGGGGGATGGACCGGGTCGGGGGTGGGGGCGGGGTCTGACGGGTCGGGTTGGGCGGGTGGAGCCAGGTTGGTGGCATCCAGTCTGGTTGGCTGGCTAGTTAGGTATTCTACACCCAGGGTGTAGAATAGCGCTGCCCATATATATATACACTCTTTATACACAAAACATAACCCGGATCAAGATGCTGAAAAGATTCGATGCTCCCGTCTCTTATGTTTCCATTGTTAACATATGACGCCTTGACTTTCTATTTTCTACACACGGCACTAGTGGACCCGTTCTACACACGGCATCGTGTTTACATTTAGTGGATCCGTTTTGGGTGAAAATGTTTTAGATTTTGAGGGAAAATCCTTCTATAACGTCGAAAAAAATGTCCCTCCCCCTCTTTTATCGAAAAAATTCCCTTTATAGTATAGATAAATCTATTTTTGAGAAAGCGAATATTTTTTAACCTTTTAATCTTCTTTTTGAAAAAAGTTCAAGGTTCTTAGATGCTCGAGTTAACCAGTAAGTAAAATGGAATTTCGCGGAAAATAAATTCTATCTTTCTATTTTTTTTAAAAAAGCCTCTTGTGGCAGTCAATTGGGTCTAGACCATGGGGATAAACAAGGCCCAATATACCCAGAGAAAGTCGCACAACGTTTAGCGGAGCCCATTCGCATCCAAAGCCCACGTTCCACAAAAAAGAAAAACAAAAGGCCCGTCTCAAAAAAAAGAAGAAAAAGCCCACGAACGCATTCTTCGACCCTTTCCGAGGTTCCACGACCCTACGCCGCCGTCCCCCGTCGGCGAGCATGGCGCGGTGGTCATCCCCAAAGGACCCCGCCCTGGAGGCCGCGCTCCGGCGCAACCGCCGCTGGGTCGTGAACAACCAGATCAAGCGCCTCCTCCTCCGCTTCCCGTCCCGCACGGCGCCCGTGCGCTTCCTCCAGTCCCGCTTCAAGACGCTCGACCTCATGGGCCGCGCCGCCAACTGGCTCGGCAAGTACCCCTCCTGCTTCGAGGTCTTCTCCGCCGACGCCGGGGGCGGCGAGGTGGAGCCCCACTTCGGCTTCACCAAGCGGATGGCGGCGCTCGTCGACGCCGAGGAGGCCGCCGTCGCGGCCTTCGAGCCGGCCATGGCGGGCCGCCTCGCGCGGGTGCTCATGCTCGCCCGCGGCCGCCGCCTCCAGGTCTCCAAGCTCGCCGCGCTGCGGGGCCCGCTCGGCCTCCCCGACGACTACCTCCTCCGCCTCCTCCCCGCCCACACCGACCTCTTCCGCCTCGCCAACCCGTACCCGCACCGCCGGAACGCAGCCGAGCTGGAGCTCATCCGGTGGGCGCCCTCGCTCGCCGTATCCGCCGTCGAGGCCGCCGCGGCGGCGAGCGACTCCGCCCCGCAGTTCACCTGCTCGCTGCCGGCCTCCTGGGTCAAGTCACACGACAAGATGGAGGAGTTTAACTCCACGCCTTACATCTCGCCCTACTCGGAGGAGTGGGCGGTCCCAGGCACGGACGCCGAGGCCGAGAAGCGAGCGGTGGCCATGGTGCACGAGCTCCTCTCACTCACGCTGTGGAGGAAGATGTCAATTCTGAAGCTGGAGCATTTCCGGAGGGAGTTTGGGCTACCGGAGGACACGCCGAGGATGCTGCTCCGGCACCCTTGCCTCTTCTATGTGTCGAATAGATACAAAATTCACACTGTGGTGCTGCGTGAGGGGTACGAGGGGTCGGAGCTGAGGGATAAGGATCCTGTGGTGGCGGCCAAGGATCGGCTTGGGGAGCTCATGCAGGAAGGGCTGCACGAGTATAATCAACGAAGGCGTGCGGCGAATTTGGAGAAGAAGAGGAGGAAAGGGGAGATTGAGGTTAAGAAAGAGGAAAAGGAGGTGGAGGATCAGGAAGCAGCACGGCTAGACAGCGCAGAGAAGAGGGAGGAGAGGAGACGGTTTTACAAGGTGTTGTTTGATGATGGCAATCAGTGATCGTCATAAGTTTTGCTGTGTTGATCGTCATAAGGTGAAGGTCATGAGCGCACGGTTTTCTTATTGGACCTTGAGCATTTTTCTGTTTTGTAATGTATCAAAGCATTTATTCATGAATGCAACTAGGTTGGCAAACTATCTGCAGTGAAAATGGTCAATCCCCACCCCCCGGGTGCAGGGAGTGGAATTTGTCAACCGGGAAGCAGAATGTGTTACTGAAGGTCTGCAAAATGCATAGTGATCTGTCCCACAGATATGCGACAATTTAATATTTTTGGATCAAGATTATGGATGCAATAAGTATTGTCACTGAGGATAAGAGGTGGTAGAACATATTACTGAAAGTATGTATTGATGATGGGTAATTGGCTATCATAAGATTGGGGTCTCTTATGGGGCTTGCAAGTGATGGTGGTTCTGGGTAAGAGAAAATGGTATTCATGAGCTGCAAGCTTTGCTGGTGAGGTATGGTTGAATGATTGCAAATGAACAATACAAAATTGGTTGGTCTTTCAGCAGAACAATGGTTTTAACTTATGAGTGGCACTTTTTTGCAAAGCAATATTTGAATCTAAGACCTTCAACTTCAGTGAGCAATTGGGTATGTAGTAAGTTGCAACTCATCTTGTGTATTTTGCTTGAGTCATTTTTAGATTCAATAGGATCAGGCTTCCAATTGAGCATCTCTTATATGCATTTTGAACATTTAAATTCGGAGTCACAAGATTCTGTAGATGATGTAACTATTCAAAGTCGCATGCATGTCTATTGTCTCAATCACTTTCACGAGCCTCTATAGACATACTTGTTAGCGTTGATTTGGTTAGCCAACCATTTATTTTACAGTCAGATGATTTCATATACTCCAAGTGTTTGCTGATTTTCTGGTCTGTAGTTAGTCTTGTGGATCGAGTACTACCATCTCCAAGCTGTGTTTATGCCAATGAACACCAGCCTATGTTTTCCTGTTGATGTTGCAATGTGGAAACATAAAAAAAGATTAAAACAAATAAAAACAACTGTAATGCAAGTTTATGAAAATTTAACAACATCGTAGAGTTGTACCAAATTAAGCAAAGTTCATAAGGCTGCCCTTCTTTTCCTTATTATAGGAAAACTTGGAAAAGTTAGGGAACTTGAGATCTTACAAAAGAAAAAAAAAAGCAATTGGAAAGGAAGCGCCAATCATCATGCTCAACAAACTCTAGATTCATGCTGTCCTAGAAGCACATTGATTGCTTTCGTGGCGGTCTCATCCCTTGTACACACCCCACGACCTTGTTGCTACCTTCCCATCCTGCCAAAGGAATGATGAAGTGATTCAGTCATTAATGTGTGTCTTTGTAAGCATCCAATTTTCTCCCCTGTTTCTCCTTCACTAGGAGGAGGGATACCTTTGGTCATATTGAAGCCGCGTTTCTCAAGCTCTCTGTACTCCTGGCATAGCGCGCAGCTGTCACACCAGAAGTGGATGCAGCAGTCCAAGCATGGCGATTCTTGTAAGTTGTATTGCGCCCTCATTGAGGAGCGTTTACTACAAGTATACAGCCACTGGCAACCAATGGATAGTAGCAGAACATACAGTGTACCATTCATGCAGCATGCTGCAAGCAAATAGGAGAGTCAGCCAAGGAGATTGATGGTTTGTGTGAATGCACAAAGAGAAGGGGATGCGTAGAACACCTACATGTAGAGCCCCTGTCCACAACCTCAGCGACACGGCCAAATGTAACACAGGGGCACCAGCAAGTCAAGCAACCTGCAACATCAGGAATGAAATGATGAAATATGGATCGTTCTGAAACAGAGAAGTGTGAGAAGAACAGAGAAGGTAAACTGCATACAGGTGCCGACATCTCCGAAGCAGCTGCAGAGCCCAATAGACCACTCCCCTGACATGTTGACGGGTTGAGTAGATTATGGTTTGTGCTAGACGGTAAACTCGGGAAGTCTAGCTGTGTGTGTGTGTGTTTTTGGCGATGCTACATTTGATCCTCTAGGGATTTTATATAGAACTAACAACGCGTATTAATATGAACACATTACAAAGTTTATTGCTTTGATGGGCTTGCTCAGAGCAGAGTCTTTGGTCTTTTTTTGGCTGCTGCACTGAAACATTGTATGTTGTTTTGTGCTTTTGCAGGTTTGGCGTTGAATTGGTCCTCCTGAAGATCTCACGTCCAATTGGCATGTTCTGCCTTGAGCCATTCCTTCTGAAATCCCTATGCTGGACCTGTGTTCAGGACTTGCCGTCATTTTGGAGTTTTCAGTTTGGCGGTAACTTACTAACTTCTATCCTTGTTAAGGTCCCCATTTACAATTTACCAGACTGGCTGGATGGAGGGGAAAGTAGGATAAGCTATCCGTGTCGTCCCAATACTAAAGAGGAGAATCGCACCTTGTTCTTAGCTTGCTAGAGAGTCTGGCACTGACAGTTGTAGTTTTTCGGCTTCTCGCCGATAAAGTAAAGATTGCTCTGTGCCCCACGGTTGCAGTAGAATGCTAACTGAGCCCAGTTTGTTCTGTTGTCTAGTTGCAGAAATGTTAAGAGTTTGTGATCGAGGAGAGGTCATGTCTTGTGATTGAAGCAATGGAGCCTGTTTATTTTGGATTGAAATAATTGCAACTTGCTAAGAGAATCTTCGCGTATGCCTTCATATCGGGCTCAATTGCTCCACCACTGATTAAAAAAAAGGGTTATTTGGTTCTGTACCATTACAATTATCGAAAGTTGGAAATATAACACTACTATTCGTCTATTTGGAGATGTACCATTACAACTTCATGTTTCACTGAAAAACGCCATGGTCTACGTCTCCCGGCCATTTGGGCCCACTGTCAGGCGCGTATGTACATCTCTCTTTTCCGTAATTTTGCCCCTGGTTCAACTGAGAAAACGCCTGGCCCCCATCTCATAGTCATCCCCTCGCACTCACTCTGTCTCTCCCTCACCTCCCCTCGAAACGCCGACGGCGGCGACCTGAACCCTAACCCTAGCCACCGTCGACCCAGTCCCCTGCTGCCGAAGTGGAGCCTCTCCAGCGACTTGACGATGGTGTTCCAGTGAGCGCAATGGCTGACGCAACGGATATGGAGGGCTGCGACGAGAGGTATGGATCTCGAACTTCAATGTCTTGTCTTGAATCAGACCGTGTGCCGATGCGAGTAGGTCGAGGATTTGCGCTGACTCTAGTGTCTTTTTTTTGCGAATCCATGGTGCTAGGGTTCGGTTGTTCTCCCTAGAGATTAAAGTTGAAGGTTTCTGTACTACAGACAGTGATGGTAGGAAAACTTACACGAAGGGTAGTCTAATTAAATGGGATGTGGAGGTAGGATCGTTCACGTTTCAGTTGCTGATGCAAAGCCTGTCGAATCAGTTCAATTGGTCAGCTAGCCATAGTCCCTGTGTGTGGTTCTTTGACAAAAGGATGGGTGAAGATGTCAGGCTACTTGATGACTTACAGATGCATGAGTTGTTTTAAATGTACAAGGATCAGATGCATTGCCAAGTTGTTGTAGGAGTTTTTGAAAGAACTGTTGCTGATGTTGATGAGTTTGACTGCCTAGAGCCTATCGAGGTGATTCCCCCTGTTGATAACCAAGGTGTAGAGCCTACTCTTGCTGCTGTTGAGACAAATGGAGCACCAGATGATGCTGTAGAGCCTGAACTAGAGCCTGACAGGGAGCCAGACATGTTTGACAATGATGAGGAGTATGTGGGTGTCGATGATGAGTTGATGTATATGCCAGTACCTCCTCATCAGTTCCCTAACAATGCAGAGGCTGCTAACAATGCACAGGCTAACACTTCTCACTCTGAACCACCATGTGCTAATGATGATTTTGCTGCTGAAGGAGGTGTTCCTCTTGAGGCAGAGATTGATGATGCAGATCCACATGAGGTTCATGTAATTCATGATCCAGAAAATCCCAAGATTGCGGAGGGAGCTAGATTTCCTGACATTGTTTCATTCAGGAAGGCTATCAGGCATCATGCAGTTAAGACAGGCTTTGAGTTTGCTGGTCTGGTAACTGACAAGACAAGATTTATTGCTAAGTGTAAAGCAAAGGGGTGTCCTTGGCGCATCCATGCTTCCAGGATTTTTGATCACAAGACAATAGAGGTAAGGCCACTAATGTCTATTTTGCCATCATTATAGTTCTTTTCCAATTTGTTCTAAGAATTTGTTTATGCAACTAATGCCCTGTCCTATTGAACTTGTTTGTGCAGATCAAAAGGCTGCCTGCAGACCACAATTGTGCTACCACTAAACTCAGAACAACCAAGATGGCCACCCAGGGTTGGTGTGCAGATAGGTTGGCAGACTTGCTGAAGAATAATCCAAAAAAAGGTCCAACACACTGCAAGGAGAAATTGGAGTCTAACTATGGTATTCAGTTGAAGTACTCTAAGGCATGGTCAGGTATGAAAGTAGCTTTAGAACAGATCCATGGTAAATATGAGGACAGTTTTCAACTGCTTTTCAATTGGGTTGCTCAACTTGAGAAAGTATCACCTGGTAGCTATGTTCAGATAGAGGTAGAGAAGATTGGTAAGAAAAATAGGTTTAGGAGGATTTTTGTTGCTCTTAAACCATGTATTGATGGATTTATAGCTGGGTGCAGACCCTTTATTGGCATAGATGCTTCAGTTTTGCATGGTAAATACAGGGGTCAGTTAGCTTCAGCTACTGGTGTAGATGGACACAATTGGTTGTACCATATAGCTTATGCAATTTTTGACTCCGAAACTGAAGAAAATTGGATCTGGTTTATGGAGCATCTGCATAAGGTCCTAGGAGGTGTCCCAAATCTAGTTATATGTTCAGATGCATGTAAAGGATTAGAGACTGCAGTGGGGGCTGTCTTCCCACATGCTGAAAATAGGGAGTGCATGAGGCATCTGTATCAGAATTTCTTGAAGAAATATTCTGGTGATGTCTTCACTGATGAAAGGATCAACACTAGGCCTAGAGGGGGGGGTGAATAGGCCTGTTTAAAAATTCCTGAAATAATTCTCAGAAAAACTGTCAGACAGTCGGATGATCCGACACAATCTCGGATCTTCCGGCAGGAAGATCCGACAGTGTATAGGATCTTCCGAAAATAACAGAAACTCCGGAAGATCCGAAGATAAGCCGGATCTTCCGACAGGCAGTTCAAGTAAACTTCGAGATTTGAAAACTAATGACCTTTTAACAATTCCACTTGAATACAAAGCTCACTAATGATGTATGGAACCTTCTAAATATGATCAATATCAGAGTATAGCCACAAATAAGTAGATCGGGACAAATCAAGATATAGAAACGAAATGAACAAGTATGAAAGTGGAGACAAAAGATTTTCTACCGAAGTTCACTCCACAAAGGAGCTACGTCTCCGTTGAGATGCTCACAAAGAGCCGGGCTGTCACACTAACCCCAAGTCTCTCCCAATCAACCACAAAGGAGGATTGAGTTACTTACTATGTGCTCCCACAAAGGGAAAGGGTAATACAAACTTCCGGGACTCAAACCACAAGAGAATGGGAGTTCACCGGCACCTCTAACCGTCTAGGAGCAAGCTCCAAGAGTAACAAACGCAAATCGACGAATCCAAGTGCTTCAAGTGCTTGAGAGATGAACTAGTTGAAGAGTCACACAAGTCTCACACTATGAAGCTTTTCTCTCACTCAAACCCTAGTTGAATCTTGGAAGAATCAAGCTTGGAGGGGGAGTAAAGAGAGGGAGTGAATGCTCAAGTGGAGTGTTGGCTCGAGTTAGGTCAGTTTGAGCAGCAGCAATGAATGAAAGGGGGTGAGGGGTATAAATACCAACCCCCCAAAATATGACCGTTATGTTCACTGCGAAGGGGTACCGGATCTTCCGACACTTGGTCGGATCTTCCGATGAGCAACAGAAATGAGTGAGAAAAACTCCAGGTAAGCTCCGGGGGCCGGATCTTCCGACAGAGCGTCGGATCTTCCGACAGACCCCGGAACATCCGACCCAGCGAGAAACCAAGACAGAGCCAGCCGGAACTTCCGGTCGGATCTTCCGGCCTCGGGTCGGAACATGCACACAGGACACTCGTGAGCTCGAAAAACGGCTAAGTCTTGTATCTTCCGAAGCCACGGCCGGATCTTCCGGCCAGGGAAAACCCGAGACCGAGCTGCCCGGAACTTCCGGTCGGAACTTCCGGCCAAAGTTCCGGCCGAGCAGAAAAGGTGTTTGTGAAGTGTTTTTGTGGCTCTGAAAAGTTTGTCATCTCAAGCAAAGCACTTTGAGCAACTAAAATTCATCAACTACGTCCCCCTTGATAGTACGGTGGTCCTATACTCAATTTCAAACGAAAAATAGAATTTAAATTTCCAATTGAGTCTTCCACCATATCAATAAGAATTGGGGTACTTTCTTTTGTGCTATCTTTCTCTTCATTTCATTTTATTCCTGCACAACTCAAGCACAACATCATATCCGAATTTCTATTGCCATTAATCACCAAAATAGATTAAATGCCTAGATGCACTTTCAATCTCCCCCTTTTTGGTGATTGATGACAATACAAATTTGGGTGCATAAAAGGAATAGAATACATGTAGTAGCTCCCCCTCAATTTGTGCATGGTGTGATAAAGTCATCGTGATGCATATGACAAGATATTCACAACAATAAAGTGAGAAATAACATCACATCAATTCATAAGCATCTCACTAAGAAGTAAATAAGAAGAACAACATCACGCTAACAATAACCAAAATTAAATCTTACAAAACAAAAGTCTCACTTGGCACACCATTCATTAAATCTTACAAAACAAAAGTCTCACTTGGCACACCATTCATTACACAAATCCGAGTTTCTCATAGGTTCATAAGCTAGAACATGAAAGAAATAAGACAATCTAGATGAAGACTAGCCAATTCACTCCCCCTTTGTCATCAAGGACCAAAAAGGGAGCTACTCATCCTCGTCGTCGTCGTCGTCGTCGTCGTCGTCATCATCATCATCATCATCATCAATAGCTGCGGCGGCCTTGCCCTTGCGACGATCCTCATCCGTCTCGGGCTCACTGTGATATTCCTCCTCTTCCTCAGTTTCCTCTTCTTCTGCCACTTCTTCTTCTTCTTCCTCCTCTTTTTCTACTATCTCATCCTCACCACCTCCGTGATGTTGAGAGGCACCAAAGATAAAATCCTGTGAGTAATCCTCCCAAGGGTTTGCAAAAGGAGGTGGAGGAGTGACTTCCCGGAGTGGGCGAACTGGAGAATGTGGCAAGTTTAACTTCTCAAGAAGTTCTTTGTGGCGCTTATCCGCCAAGTATCTATCATTCTCGGCTCGTTGCTCACGCTCATGAGATTTCTTGACTTGATACTTGCACATATTAAAGCAAGAGAACATGCCTTGGAGCAGAAAATCTATTTTGCTCTTCTTGCCTTTGGGAGTAAAGGAGGGGCCACTAGAATGAGCTGGAGCAGCTGATGGAGGAGCTTGGGAAGAAGAAGCACCTTGAGATGATGGAGTTGGAGCACCTTGATAAGCCTTTGACTTGATTTTCAGAAGTTGTGTAATCTTGCCCTGAGGAGATTTGTATGCAGGATGGAGCTTATCAGACAAGATGTTTACCCCAGACACATGCTTGATCATGTGGAAGATGTATGGGGCATAGTGGCAACCACTGGAAGCATCATATGAGCAGTAAATAATTTCATTCCAAATGTAATTGAAAACCTTGAACTTGGGCTTCCCGGGGGCCATTTGAAACAGCAAGTTTTTGGCCCTCTTGGAGATATTGTCAGCATCTCCTGCTCTTGGATACAAGGTCCCTCTAAGAAGTTGATTCAGCAATTTGTAGAAAGGAGAAAGACCCTTGTATTTCCCAAACACAACTTCACCATATGCATGATCATACATGAAAGCCAACTTTGTGTCATCTAAGATTCTGCCTAAGTGAAGATCCACTTTGCTCCTATCATTGCTTGTATGGGCATAGGCGGTCTCCTCAGCAAGCCCAAACAAACTAGCAAAGTCATGTAGAGAGATAGATAGGCGTTTTCCACATAAGGTCCAATGCATTTCATAACGATCCTCATCGACCCATAGAGTGGCATAGAATTGGGCTATTACCTCCTCATTGTATGGACATTCAAAGGCCATCAACTTGTCCAAGTCCATCTCCACACACCGCTTATAAACATCATCAACAACTGGCTTGAGCGGTGGTGGGAAACTTTTCAGATATTTCCAGTCGACCCAATACATAGGAGTGCAAATGCGGGTCATTTTGAGGATTACAGATTCATACCAATCAGCTTGATGTGAAACCCAAAAACGAGGATCACCCTTGAAGAGCTTGTACTGGATGTTCCTTGGATCCTCATTCTCACTGAATCTCAGGGGCTTCATGCTATTCTGGGCCAGCTTGAAATTGACCAAGGAGCTGTCAAGTGAGTGACGAAAAGGAATAGCAGTACTGATGAAGTTGTTAGCAAGAAAGGATAGATCAATGTCATCGTTGTACTGCGTCCCTGGTCCTTCTTCTTGATTGGCCCGCTTAACTCTGGGACGAGGCGGGATCTTGCGCCCTGGCACACTGGACTGGGCTCTTCCACGAACAGAGCGTGAAGCTGCTTGCTCCATTGATCTCTTGCCCTTTCCAACATCTCTTGTCTCCCTATCTGAAGCAGAATCCGGATCAGAGGATGAACCGCTGGGAGGATGAAATGAGCTCTTAGTGCGACCGATGCTTGGGCGCACTGTCAAAGATGTGGTCTTCTTCTGCGTAACCTTCTCTTTAACCATCTGATAAGATATGAGAGAGCATGTTTAGAGATTGGAACAAAGATTTGCAACTAAGTTGATAGGACAGGGCACGACTTGGTCGGATCTTCCGGCAATGGGTCGGAAGATCCGGGGTTTCGGATCTTCCGGCCCATAGTCGGATGATCCGACAGAGTCGGGCCAAACCCTAGCGACTCAGGAACAGGAGATTAAGCCCACCAAACTTTGTGAAATCATAGGGAAGTATTCTAGACATGTATATGAGATGATTCACCAAGGGAAATCAACTAGAACCTCCTACATTGATAGATCGGGCGATGGGGATTTTGAATCAATACCGTTGAGATTTCCCGCGAGAACTCCGGAAGATCCGATGGAGATTGAGTCTTGGAGAGTTGGGGAATCAAAAGATGTCACTTGATGAAGAAATCCACGGTCCAATCTTCAAATCGCCTTATGGGATGGGGTGTTGGAGAGAGGAGGCGTTGGTGGAGGAAGAAAGAAAGAATGAGAGGGGTAACGGTTCGGTCCAGATATGTATATCGCGCACAGGCCGGAAGATCCGACGACGAGCCGGAAGATCCGACCGAGACAGAACCAGAGAGACCAGAGCGGATGTTCCGAGAGTTCCCAGGTCCGGAAGATCCGACAGAGAGTCGGAAGATCCGACCGGGTCGGAAGATCCGAAAAAATTTTCAGAGAGATTGATTCGAGACAGAGCCGCCCGGAACTTCCAGGGATAAGTTCCGGGGGGTCTGTCGGAAGATCCGGCCCAGATGAGATATGACACAAAGACGATTTAGCACGATGAGATTTGATTGAAGATTTTGAGAGAGCTTGCTTATGAACATATAAGAAACTTGTCCCAAAGTTGATCAGCAACAAACATGCAACACATAACCATGATCAACTTGAGACAAGAAAAGATCCAAAAATTTTGAAAACTCACACAAAAATAGAAAGAAATCATTTTTCTTCTAGACTAGCCATCAAACAATTGTGTATGCGACAAGTCAAGCCAAGTTACGAGAATCTAAGATATTTAGCTCACTCCTCAAGGAACAAAACCTTTGCTCATCAAGAGGCTTGGTGAAGATATCGGCTAATTGTTTTTCGGTTCCTACATGGCATATGGCGATATCTCCTTTGGCTTCATGATCTCTAAGGAAGTGGTGTCGAATGTCTATGTGCTTGGTTCTTGAGTGTTGAACGGGGTTGTTTGCTAGTTTTATGGCACTCTCATTGTCACACAGGAGTGGAATGTTTTTGAACTTCGTCCCATTGTCACTTCTTATATGCTTGATCTTCAACTCAAACTCATTTTGAGCTCTTCTAATGAATCTCTTGATGATTGTTTGAGCTTCACTCTTGTCTTGCAAAAAGAAGACCCATGTGAAACGGGAAAAATCATCTACAATGACAAGTCCATACTTGTTCCCGCCAATGCTAACATAAGCAACCGGTCCAAATAAATCCATATGAAGTAACTTGAGTGGTCTTGAGCTAGTCAAAATGTTCTTGGGTGGATGTAGAGCGCCAACTTGCTTCCCGGCTTGACAAGCACTACATAATTTATCTTTCTCAAAAACAACATTTGTTAGTCCTAGGATGTGTTCATCCTTTTGAAGTTTGGCCAAGTTCCTCATCCCAACATGAGCTAGCCGGCGATGCCAAAGCCAACCCAAGCTAGATTTTGCCACTAAACAAGTCTTCGGTTCTACTTTACTAGTTGTGAAATCAACTAAGTAAAGCTTTCCCTTGAGTCGACCCGTAAAAGCAATAGAGGAATCCTCCCTTCTCAGGACGCTCACACCCTCATTAGTAAAGAGACAATTGTAACCTTTCTCACAAAGTTGTGAGACCGACAACAAATTGTATCCCAAAGAATCAACAAGATAAACATTTGAAAGGGATGAGTCTTGTGAGATAGCTATTTCACCTTGGCCTATGACATCACCATGATTGTTGTCACCAAATGTGATCTTCTCAACGGGTGAGTCATACTCTTGTAGCTTCGCAAACATATTCCTTTCTCCGGTCATATGATTTGAGCATCCACTATCCAATAACCACGAAGGTCCACCGGAGGAATATGCCTACAAAACAAGTTTTAAGCCTTGGACTTAGGTACCCAAAAGTGATTGGGTCCTTGAGTGTTAGCTTTTGACATTTTAGGCACCCACACACTTCTCATCATTTTTCTAGTATGAGCACCTATATACTTTACAACCATCTTCCCATTTTGATCCCAAGTGACCATATAGTCGATGGAGTAGTTTGGTGATGGCCTGTGCTCAACGACCTTCTCTTCCTTCTTGTTCTTCATCTTGACATCTTGACTAGATGCTTTTGCCTTTAGCAAGGGCTCCATGGAGCTTACCACTCCATGAGCCGCATCCATTAGTTCACCTAAATTGGTCCCCTTGGTGAACAATGTCACATCACGACCTCCTATCTTCTTAGTCCCATTGGCCTTTCCACCTCGAGTGTATCCAAGCCCATCCTTGATAGTACCATATCTACCGGCTTTATATGCCGGGTGAGTCTCGAATACACTCTTGCCCTTACCTTGGTCTTGGCCAAAGGCTTCGGTCAACTTTTGGATTTGAGCATCTTTAGCCTTGACTTTCTTCTCTAGCTTAGAAATGTTAGTTGCACAAGCACCTAAATCAATTTTATAACATCTTGAGCAACCTTCACTAGTAGAGACACTTGAGTCAAGAGTTGTTTTAGAGTTTTTCTTGGTACTTTCCCAAAGTGAGCTAAAATTGGCTTCTAGATCTTTGTATTTGATCTCTAGGCTTGAATGCCTTTCTTGAAGCTCACTTTTAGCACTCTCTAGGTTAGTTAAAGAGTCATTTGTCAAAGACAATTCCTTTGACATCTTCTCCCGTGAGTCATTGGCATGAGATAACTCACATGCCAACTTCTCAACCTTGAGTCTCTCCTCAACTAGAGCCTCTTCTAGGACAAGGTTTCTCTCCTTCTCAAGGATGAGCAATTCTTCTTGCCTATCAAGAGACTCCTCTCTTTTCTCAATTTTCTCTATTAGTTTTTTAATAAATTTGTAGCCATCTTCGCCGAACTTCTTTATCATGTTTTTCTCATGTTCGGCTTCTTCATTATCTAGATCATTTTCAATGTTCCTAGATGACAAGAGAGTAGATGAGAGAGGTGATGTGGTGTCCAATACCTTAGTCCCTTGAGCCATGAGGCACATGGGAGCTTCATCGTCACTCTCATCAAGGTTGTTGAAGAGTCGAGGAGTTGGTGTAGGAGCTTGAATGGCAAGTGTGGCCATTTCTCCGTCTTCGGAATCACTTGATGAATCCCAACCTTCTCCAACATGAGCACTACCAAACTTCTTCTTGTACCCTTGACTCTTCTCCTTGTACTTCTTCTCTTTGTCAAAGCTCTTGTCCTTTGACTTCTTGTCATCCTTGTCATTCTTGTTGCGGGGACAATCGGCAATGTAGTGCCCTTTCTCCCCACACTCATAGCATCTTCGTTGAGAGAAGCTCTTCTTTTCACCTTTTGTCTTCAAGAATCTCTTGAATTTTCTAACCATCATAGCGGTTTCCTCATCGGTGCTCTCATGGTCGTTTGAATCTTCATTCTTCTTGGAAGTTGAGGTCTTCTCATTTGACTCAACTTTCTTGCTTGGTTCGGCCTTGAGAGCAATGGTCTTGACTTCGGTTTGTTGAGTTGATCTTGTCACATCCAAGCTATTCATCTCATGATATTGCAACTTGTTGAATAACTCCATGGGCACCATTGTCTTGAACTTGTCACTTTCTCTAATCATTGTGGCAAGCATTGGGTTCTTGGGTGCGTATGCTCTAAGCAGTTTCTTTGTGACCTTGTTCTCGCCCCAATCATTGCTTCCAAGCATTCTAATTTCGGTGACAAGGAGCTTCAATCGATCATACATCTCTTGCAAGGACTCATCCTTCTTCATGACAAAGGCTTCTAGTTCTCCTTGTAGAAGATCTACCTTGCCTTCCTTGACTTCTTCCGATCCTTCATGAGCCATTCGAAGAGTGTCCCATAGCTCTTTGGCACTATCGATTCCCCTAATCTTGTTGTACTCATAATCGCTTAGAGCCCTTCTAAGCACGGTCACGGCTTGAGAGTTACGGAAGATGTCGTATTCTTGTTCACGACTTGGCGTTGCACTCTTGTCAATACCTATATTCACAATAGTCCAAAGAGATGGATGAAGACCATGCAAGTAAATTTTCATATCATCACTCCATCGGGCATAGTCAATCCCATTGAATTTGGGGACTTTGCCCATTGGAATGGATGAGAAATTAAGACTAGAAGGGTCAAAAGATTTGTTAGAAGAAGATGTCTCATATCGATAAGACACCGAGTGAAGTCCGTCGAGAGCGTCTCTTTCTCGTATCTTCTTCTTGAAAAGCTTTTGTGCCTCTCTTTCGGCCTTCTCCTTGATCTTCTTCCTTATCTTCTCCCTTCTTTGCTTTTTCTTCTCTTGTTCATCCAAGGTCTCATCAACATCGCTAATGTTGAATTCATCATCGCTTGAGCTTGACTCAATGGGCGTCGGATGTTTATCTTTGTGGGCGGAAGCCATCTCGGATACTTCTCCCATACCGGCCATAGTGTTTTCCCTTAGCGGTTAAGCCTAAACAAGGAATTAGGCTCTGATACCAATTGAAAGGATCAACACTAGGCCTAGAGGGGGGGTGAATAGGCCTGTTTAAAAATTCCTGAAATAATTCTCAGAAAAACTGTCAGACAGTCGGATGATCCGACACAATCTCGGATCTTCCGGCAGGAAGATCCGACAGTGTATAGGATCTTCCGAAAATAACAGAAACTCCGGAAGATCCGAAGATCAGCCGGATCTTCCGACAGGCAGTTCAAGTAAACTTCGAGATTTGAAAACTAATGACCTTTTAACAATTCCACTTGAATACAAAGCTCACTAATGATGTATGGAACCTTCTAAATATGATCAATATCAGAGAATAGCCACAAATAAGTAGATCGGGACAAATCAAGATATAGAAACGAAATGAACAAGTATGAAAGTGGAGACAAAAGATTTTCTACCGAAGTTCACTCCACAAAGGAGCTACGTCTCCGTTGAGATGCTCACAAAGAGCCGGGCTGTCACACTAACCCCAAGTCTCTCCCAATCAACCACAAAGGAGGATTGAGTTACTTACTATGTGCTCCCACAAAGGGAAAGGGTAATACAAACTTCCGGGACTCAAACCACAAGAGAATGGGAGTTCACCGGCACCTCTAACCGTCTAGGAGCAAGCTCCAAGAGTAACAAACGCAAATCGACGAATCCAAGTGCTTCAAGTGCTTGAGAGATGAACTAGTTGAAGAGTCACACAAGTCTCACACTATGAAGCTTTTCTCTCACTCAAACCCTAGTTGAATCTTGGAAGAATCAAGCTTGGAGGGGGAGTAAAGAGAGGGAGTGAATGCTCAAGTGGAGTGTTGGCTCGAGTTAGGTCAGTTTGAGCAGCAGCAATGAATGAAAGGGGGTGAGGGGTATAAATACCAACCCCCCAAAATATGACCGTTATGTTCACTGCGAAGGGGTACCGGATCTTCCGACACTTGGTCGGATCTTCCGATGAGCAACAGAAATGAGTGAGAAAAACTCCAGGTAAGCTCCGGGGGCCGGATCTTCCGACAGAGCGTCGGATCTTCCGACAGACCCCGGAACATCCGACCCAGCGAGAAACCAAGACAGAGCCAGCCGGAACTTCCGGTCGGATCTTCCGGCCTCGGGTCGGAACATGCACACAGGACACTCGTGAGCTCGAAAAACGGCTAAGTCTTGTATCTTCCGAAGCCACGGCCGGATCTTCCGGCCAGGGAAAACCCGAGACCGAGCTGCCCGGAACTTCCGGTCGGAACTTCCGGCCAAAGTTCCGGCCGAGCAGAAAAGGTGTTTGTGAAGTGTTTTTGTGGCTCTGAAAAGTTTGTCATCTCAAGCAAAGCACTTTGAGCAACTAAAATTCATCAACTACGTCCCCCTTGATAGTACGGTGGTCCTATACTCAATTTCAAACGAAAAATAGAATTTAAATTTCCAATTGAGTCTTCCACCATATCAATAAGAATTGGGGTACTTTCTTTTGTGCTATCTTTCTCTTCATTTCATTTTATTCCTGCACAACTCAAGCACAACATCATATCCGAATTTCTATTGCCATTAATCACCAAAATAGATTAAATGCCTAGATGCACTTTCAACTGATCATCTGTACCCTGCAGCTAGAAGCTACACACAAGGTTTGTTTCAGTGGCACATGAGGAAAATTTTTGAGTTTGCACCTGATGCCATTGAGTATCTAGAACAGAACCATAGTAGAATCTGGTACATGTGTGGATTTTCAGAAAACAGCAAGTGTGATTACTTGACAAATAATGTTAGTGAGAGTTTTAATGCACAAGTAAAGAAGTTCAAAGGTCTGCTACTGCATGAATTAGTTGACAGAATCAGAGAACTCATCATGGAGAAGAGATACATTAGAAAGATTCTAGCTAGGCAGTGGACAGAAGAAATACTCCCAAATGTGATGAAGGAGCTTAACTTGATCAGCAAAAACCTCAGAGTGGTTAAGGTGTCTGTTAGTGATGAAGATATTGCAGAAGTGACAGTCTTGGATGACTGGAACAATCAGAAAAGGAGAACAGTTGACTTGCATAACAAAAACTGCTCTTGCAGGGAGTGGCAGGTGACAGGGAAGCCCTGCAAACATGCTTTGGCATGGATCCTCAGCAACAGAGGGCTCCTGATTAAAGATTTTGTACATGACTATTACTCAGTGGCTAAGTTCAAGGCAGCCTATGAGGACAGAATTGAACCTTTGCCAGATAGGAAAGAATGGCCTGTTGTCGACCTTGGGTTCAAAGTGTACCCACCATTGCTAGGCAGAGGAGCAGGAAGACCAAAAGTGCAGAGGCATAGAGGTTGTTTGGAGAAAAAGGCATCAAAAAAGAAGGTCAGATGCAAGAGATGTGGAGATTTTGGTCACTTTGCAAAAACTTGCAAACTTACAGAGATTGGAGAAGATGGTGAGAGAGCTCCACCAAGGAGCAAGGCTGGAAAAAGGTACTTTTTTTTGTTCCCTCCATCATGTGCACTAACTAAATCACATTTTTGTTTTGCACTAATCTGCCATGAAAACATGTAGGAAACAAGCTGCAGCAGATGAAGTTGGTCCCTCCCAAGCCAAGAAACAGAAAGTTCAGAAGAAGAAACAAGCTGCAACAGAAGAAGAAGCTGGTCCCTCCCAAGCCAAGAAAGTGCAGAAGAAGAAAAAGAAGGGCACACCCAAGAAGAAGAAGACACCCATCAAGAAGAAGCTGAAGAAAGCTGCAGCGGACCCACCTGCTGCTGTTGTCAGTAGCCTTAGGAGGTTGGTCTATGAGACCTAGCACTTGTTAGCAGCTTCTGCTTTTGTAATATGAAATTCGAACTTGTATGCACTTGTTAGCAGCTATCTGGTTGTGAACTACCTGAATATGGTTATTAGAACTACTTGTTTGCACTTGTGGCTTATCTGATCCTGAACTACCTGGTTGTGAACTATCTGCTATGGTATTATGTGGTTCTGATATGATATTGTGTGGTTCTAATATGGTATTGTGGCTCCCAGATTGTTTGTTTTTTTGATTGTTTACAAATTGGTTCTGATATGCACTTGTTAGCTCTTGTATCCCCTGGTTCTCAAACTTCCCAGATTTCACACAGAGATCAACATAACAGAGAAATTGTTCATTCCATTGCATTGCATTCAGAGAAAGACACATACATTAGCTGGTACATACCACTTGGTTCACTTCAATTCAACAATCTACCAACAAAGACACCTACCAGAACACCTAAAAAGCCAAAAAAACTGGATACAACACTGAACCATCAAGCACAACCTGACATTTCCTAGTCTCCACCACACCCTTTGCTTCTGGACCCTGCTGCTTCAATTTCCACAGATCATCTGCAACATCCTTGACTGTTTGCTTCAACTCTAGCAGTTCTTCCTTCAATTCAGCATAGCCAGCTCCTGATGCTCCCTTACCAGCCCGCTGCAGCGCCTCATATTGCAACTCAGAGCAGATGAAGCCACAAGTAGTTGGATCACCCTGCACACCAAAATGGAATCCAATTAGGGCCATCAACAGACACAAACATAGACACAGGGAGCATCAATGTCAAGAATCCTAACCTTCACGTTGTATGGGCACACCAAAAACCACTCATCCTTTGTCTTCGCCTGCTTGCTCTGGATCCGAACCAAAGGAACATGGCAATCTGGGCACTCCCTTCTACTGCTGCCCATGAAGCTCGAGCCCGTCGAAGCTACCTTCATCGGGCTTCCAGACCACTGCCCGGCCATGCTGCAACCACGGCGTGGAGAGCTCGGGCGCGGGCTCCAGGAGCAGAGGGGGGCGCGGGCGGCAGCGGAGTGGGTGGCGGGCGCAGGCGGCAGCGGAGTGGGTGGCGGCCGCGGGCGGGAGCTCACCGGCGGTGGCTAGGGTTAGGGTTGGGGTCACCGCCGCGTCGGCGCTTCGAGAGAAGGTGAGAGTGAGAGACAGAGTGAGTGTGAGGGGATGACTGGGAGATGGGGGCCACGGGCAGACGTTTTCTCAGTTGAACCAGGGGCAAAATCGACCATACGGAAAAGAGAGATGTACATACGCGCCTGACAGTGGGCCCAAATGGCTGGGAGATGTAGACCATGGCGTTTTTCAGTGAAACATGAAGTTATAATGATACTTCTCCAAATAGGCGAATAATAGTGTTACATTTCCAATTTTCGATAATTGTAATGGTACAGAACCAAATAACCCAAAAAAAACTGCCATTTCATCGAGTTTTGCTCAGCTGGCTAGTTGCACTTGCAGAGCCAGCGACACCGTGCCAATGTGCCATAAGCCCTATGGAAGCCTTTCAAGAACTGCTCTCTCTGCATCCTTGACATAATCGGGAATTTTGTGCCCCACAGCCTCTGAATTTCTTGCACCTTAAATCCCCGTGCTGGTTTCTTTTGTTAGCGCTTAGCTCTTCTTGCACACATCTTGAGCTGGGAACTCAAAACTCAAATGTTATCACTCGTGAGGATGCATCATATTTCTTATCGCAACTTCAAAATTTGTAAGGCCGGGTGTCACACTAAAGGACGGCAGCAGCAGCGAGGAGTAGCAAAATGAATTGGCCAACGTTGGACGAGTGTGACGCTGGTATATTGGTATGGTAGCCTGAGGACTCGCACGAAGGCATTCCTAAATCCTACAGTCCTGTTCTCGAATATATACCGTTTTAGATAAGCAATAATTAAATAAAAAATAAATTAATATGCTTGTCCTAAACATATTGTAATAGAAAATGAGCAATGATCCGGGATGGAAGATACCTTAAACTAATTTAAATCAACTAAGTTGACCTTAGGCACATCTAGCCTAGGTCTTCGCGAAAAAAAAAGCACATCTAGAGTGCTCCCTCCTACTGTCGCCCCACATCAATTGCTGCAGAGTGTCGGGATAAGCCTAGTTTTGCGCTCACTCATCTTTGCATAAACATTACTATACATGGGAGAACATGTAGGAGCAAGGCTGCCGGCCGGCTGCCGCTACAATTTCAACAAATGAAGCAGGGTATATGTAGAGCGCAAAGTCAACTTCAAAGTATGGCGTCCGCGCTCTGGCACGAGAACGTCCATGCATGATCCAAGCTTAGGCATGATTAATTAGCATTACGAGCGAGAGAAGGGCATCAGGTCTACTCATTCGATTGTTAGATTGGTGCCAATTGAACTCACACGTAGTACATCCACCTCGCAAGCCACACACGCCCGAATTACACAGAAGAGAAAAACGTTGCACGAACGTGTGCAACGAGCCAAACGACACGAGGACCATTGTCACAATGGCGCGGCACGGGGATATGACCCGGCCTGGCCGGTGGCTGGTTATCAGGCTAGTAGACCTTGACGGCGAGCTTCATTCCGGCGGCGCAGTGTCCCGGCGCGCCGCAGATGAAGTAGTGCGTGCCGGCGGGCAGGCGGACGGCGTCGTAGCCGGTGCGGTACACGGGGGCGCGGCCGCCCGTGGGCGACACGACGCAGTGCCGGTACCCGCCCTTGCTCACCCACGCCACGTCGTGGTACGTAGTGTTGTACTTGAACACTGCCATGCCGTTGCATATATTGCACGTACGGATCGCAAGCAGCAGAAACGTCAGTGAACAAACTAAATAGAAATAAAGATCTAAGACCAATCGCGGGCGACCGAGAACTTAGCCTACGTGCGTACCGAGCGTGTCGCCGGCGTGGAAGGTCTTGCCGGCGAGCCACTGGCCGTAGTCGGCGTTGCGCGTCCACCCGGCGGCGTCGCCCACCAGGTACGTCGTCCCGGCCTCCGCCGCCGGCGCGGACGCCAGGATCAGCACCGCCGCCGCGCACAGCAGCGCGGCGCCGGCGGCGACCAGAGCGCCACCGCTGTTGCTGCTTGCACTGCCTCTTCCCTGACGACCCGCCATTGCTCACTCGCCTGCTTGCTTGGCTCGGCTCGCTGCTGCTGCCTGGACTTGCGGGAAGGGAAGGCCCTGTCGCGTGGCCTTTATAGCGTGCGCGCGCGCGCGGCGAGGGCGTCCGTGTACAAGAATGACCAGCGAGCGATTCAGTGGAACTGCAACTACGAGGAGTAGAGTGAACGCATTATTCACGGCACGTGAGCGCACGTTGCGCAGTGAAGTCAATCATTCATTGACTAGCGACGAGCTTAACCGGCCAGTTCGTGTGTGCGAGGAAATACAAAGTGAGCCTTGAACGTAGTATGGATTAATGAATGGATGAATCTCTGGTTTGGATAAAATACAGAGCAGGGCACGTGATGGCCCGGGCCACTTCCACTGCAACCATTCAAATTCATCAATGTTTGGCGGATTTCACGAAATGCGTGAGAGAGGCCTCTCTTGTTTTCTTGTACGGCTGTTGGGCACCGACGGTTTCCTGGCGTGTGCGGTTGGTTATTGGCTCAAATTGCTTCCCGAAAGTCATGTCGTCTCTAGGCAGAGCTTGAGTTGACCGTAGGTAGCTCCAGATACACCTCGGAGGCTGCGCGGCTGTGACTGCGATCGGTTCGTCGAAATCGCCAAGCTGCCACCTAGCTCTGACAGATCCACGATACACGGCGCGGCTGCGGCATATGCCGTCGGAGACTCCCATCAAACAAATGCAACACGCCATGTTTGCGCTCGCCCGACGCTCCCCTCCCTGTGCTGTGTGTTGCTGGGGGTGGTGAGGTGGGCTCAGCCGCGTCGTAATGGATGGCCCATCTTAGCCTACTCTGTTTTTTTACTTCATAACGGATCGTATCTTGCATGTCCCAAGGCCCAACCCAGAGACCATTTAAGGACCAACAACATGGCAACTGTTGGGCCATCCCGCAACCACATGCATATGCATGCCTTCCAGTGGGCCTAACCGTGGAAAGGCGGACCAACGCGCGCCGTGCATGTGGCCCAAGAGTAGGCAACCAATTGTATATCCTCCTCGGTCCAGACCTAGGCCAGCCCATGTCACGGTGGGAGGCACATGACACGGCCCACGGCCTTGGTGCCCTTTCTGCTCGATCCCCTCTCGTCTCCCAGTCTCCTCCGTGTCTCTCCCTCGCGAATTTTTTTGACGCTCTGAAAAATTGCCAGTTACACTCGAAAAAAATTTGAGTGTGCCTTGAGAACAGATCTTGATCCATCAAGCTGGACATTGTCACATTCGAGGAAATAAACCCCCACTATAAACACAATCATTCAGAAGGAAATGATATATATTAGAATTTGCATTGTACCCGACTACAAATAGCAAGGCTATCAGGTTTGACAGCCCCCACCAATGGCGTGGGATTTCCCCCATTAGGCCACTCAACCGGGAGGATAATTTTAATTAAGCTCTAGTATACTAAACAGAGTAGGAGCACCACTACAGTACTGCTTAAGGAGGGGGATTCACATGCCAATGCCCATCCCACCGTACCTAGGAATCCTCACCTCTCCCCTCATTTCTTCTTTCTTAATTAATGCCTCACCACACCAGATCTGCTGGGTAGCCATCATCCCAGATTCAGCAAGCAGCGCATCACCACTAACACACTAGTGGGGATTAGTGGAAAATGACTGCACGAATCGAAGAATGCTTGGATCAATCAGCTAGCAGCGGGAGGCAGGCCGGGGATCTTGACAGTGATCGATCTATGGGCACTTGGGGCCTCCTTCCTTGGTCTTCCAGTTGTTGTAGCAGGGGCATGCGCCCTTGTTGCCGTAGAAGCCCGGGGGCACGCAGAGGCAGGTGGCGCAGCACTTGTTGCAGTAGGTGAGGCACGCCTTCTTGTACTGCGTCCACGAGCACCGCAACGCGCACTTGGGCGAGCACTGCCTCGGATTCAGGTTCCCGCCGCCGCCGTTGCCGTTGCCATAGCCTGATCCGCCGCCCACCACCTCCTGTGAGTCAGTCAGTCAGAGACAAAGGCAGAGGAGAATAATAGCCGGTGAGCTGACTGCTGAGCACCCAAAATTGATGAAGACACGAATGGGAAATGGATGGGACTCCAAGCCTGAAGGATGAGGATAATGTGAGCTTACCACCGGGAATGCGACGGCGAGGAGCAGGAGCGCGAGCAGCAGGAAGGAGACGGCCTTGGCAGCCATCACTCTTCACCCCTTTCTCTCTCGGTGGTGCGGCTGCTGATGGGCGAGAGCGAGATATTTGGGTGCGGAGGGAGGAGGAGCAGTTGCTTTGCTCTGCCCGGGCTGAGCTTTTATAGAGCAAGGAGCGGCCGGTGGACGGTGGAGGAGGCGGTGTGGCAGTGGCACGGTGGCAGGCGGAGGGCAGTTATGGAAGGAGGCGCGAACCGGTGGCCGCGGCGAGGGCAGGGCCCGGCATGTGCGGCGCCAGTGGGTGCGCAGGCAGGCAAAGGCTGGCTGGCCTGACCACCCATGCGCCCTCGCGTGGTTGGGCTCGTGAGCCACTCAGTCACCACTACCACTAGATCGCGGGGCACATGGCCGGGGACGACAGGGATGTCTAGAGCCACTCTTCTATCTCTACGTAGGAGTATGTTACTAAAAAGTCGCCAGTGCACTGGGAAACCCAAAAACAAAAACTAAAAGTCGGGTCGGCACTCCATCGGCAGGGACGCCCGGTTGCTAAAACGGAAAAGGCTTGCTGGCGGCTTGCTGCGTGCGCATGTGCTCACGAGCGCATGTTGCAGATAAGTAAAAAGCAGCGGAAGGATTTGCAGGAATCGGACTGGGATGCTCGTGCTCGTGCTCGACGGCGTACCGGAGATACCAGCACGCCTTTACTCTCGGCCAGCCGCATCCGCACATGGTGGTGGCCAGGCCAGGCCGGGGGAGCTGGAGCTGGTGCCGGGTGGCACTGGCACCGGCACCCCGGCGCGGATAGCCGGCCGGGCCTGTCGTCCTCTTCATTCGTGGTGGTTTGGCTGTCCGTCTAGCGCTGCCGTGCCGGGTGGGGAGAGGAGCGAGGGTAACATGGGGGACGGCAGCAGTGGTGGGCGCGCCAAAGCTGGTGGCCGTGATGATGGACCTGAATTCAATTGATCGACCGAGCACGGTCATCGAGGAGAGGAGGTAGGTTCTCTTGTTTGTCCGTCCCCGCTAGAAAACTGGTTATCCGAAAACTGGATAGGATATCCTTATCTTTTTTTTGTTTTTAATGTCCTAAAAGTTGATATATTGGGTATTGCTAGCGCCGCGCGTTCGATGAAATTCTTTTTATTAAACTGTTGCAACGTCAAGAATGCAACATCGAAAATTAGTTTTTGAAACAATCAAACAAATTAGCCCATGTTTAGATCTCGTACGATTCTAAAAAACATAATTTTTTGTTGATGGTTATATTTAAATATGGACTAATTTCTTAACTAATTGCACAGATAATGGTCAATTAATGGTTAGAGCCTATTAGCCCTAATTAGTCTCAAATTAGCCCATGTTTAGATCATTAGCACACATAGAGCTAATTTTAACTCCTGTTTTAGCCATTTCAATCATGGTATGGCAGCGCTATGCGTGCCGTCAGGTTGTCCGGGCATTGGGGGACGTACTTTTTGGAAAGGGACCGGCACGAGGGTGGCCTTGTGGCTCTGCGTTAGTGAGGAGCAACACCGTCCTGGTGCATCGAGCTGAAGGCGCCTGCACCATGTAAGTCTCACCGTCGGGTATTGGCGTAGCGTTTCCTGCCACGAGCTGGAAAAAGTAGCACAATACGTTCACGATGTTCTTCACCTTCAACACGCACCAGAGGCAAGGGATGCACCAGGGCGCGTACTTGTGACTCGCAACAAGTTCATGACTATATACATAGTATCATGTCTCCCTCGCTCTCGAATTTCGATCTGCTTCTCACACTTGAGTGTCATGCACACACCACGAGTTTGCATCAAGCACTCTCTCAATAAGAACTGACGACGCCCACCTCTAGAAATTGCTGCCACCAAACTGCAATCCATCCCCCCTCCCCCGCTCCCGTAGGCGACACGGGGGCCCTCGTCGTGCCGTCGCCGGCCGATCCTCCCTTCCTCCCTCCCTCCCGCTAGCCGTCGCCTGAGCAAGGGAGCGGAACCTCGTGAGGAGGGCGGCGGCAGAGCGGCATCACAGGGATCGCACATCGTGTGGGCGGTGTGTCTCGACACGGCGGGTGCGGCTCCGACGAGCTAGTGGCTTGATCCACATCCCCCAAGAGCGGATCCACCCACACCACAAGCGAATCTGCACTGATGAGCGAGCGGTGGTCACGAGTCACAACGCCGGCATGGGCTCGTCGTGCCGGCGGCGGGGCTCCTTCCCTACGGTGTGACAGTCTTCTTCGACGGTGGGGCTCCTTCCCTGCGGTGTGGGGGGCTGCTCCAGTGGCGGGGCACCTTCCCTGCGGTGTAGGGGCTGCTCAGGCAGACAGGGAGTGGATCCATGGCCGATGCGTGCGTGGTGGCGGCGGCAAAGGGTGTGCACGTGGTTTCCGGTTAGCGCGGTGGCACGCGCTCCGGGGCGAGGTCTACTGTCGGCCTACGCGCGTGGTGGGCTTGAAGTGCTGGCGAAAGCTATGCCGTTTTGATGGCGACGACACCTGCGGGTGTTGTTCTCTCCTTGGAGGCGTCGTCATGGCATGTCCCCACCACAACAACGAGGCTGACTGAGGAGGTGCATCAACGGCGCCATGGTGGTGCGGCTGATGGCAGTTTGCTTAGGTGCATGCCGGTGAAGCTGTGGTGGCTTGGCTGGTTGTGGCCGAGCGAGGCACATCAGCGACGCCGCGGTGGCGTGATTGTCAACGCTGGGCAACTCTTACTCTATGAGTCTGCTCTAGGAGGGCCTTGCTGTGATGACATCCATGGTGTCGAGCTGGAGGCTTGGCTCGTCGCAGATACACCTATGCGTGGTAATGCAGTTGGGTGTGATGTGAGGATGAGGCTAGACCAAGTAGAGGAATCGAGAGTTAGGTGTCTACGGTTGCCAAGGGCTTCAAGATGAGGATGTTGGCGCGGTGAATAGAGGGAAGGTCTTCTGTGTGGCAGTCGAGGGCGACGGTTTTGTGGGGCTGCATGCTAGTGGTGACCACGATTTTGGCAGTGAGGCTAGCGTGGAATGAGTGGCCAGCAGAAGCGTGTTGCCGAGGTGATCTGTGTGTTGAAGATACTCTGATGCCAGCTGGAGGTCCCGTTTGACACTTCTTCTATCTTCGTTGAGACGACTCGGTTGCTGTGAACATGGTGTTTGCCGCTGGATCTAGGAGTAGGCGACAGCGCGATGGTCAAAGGCAGTTGCTCACTTATCGGATTGTTGCATCAGACTATGGCGGCTAGCTCTGCATTTTATGGGTTAGTCCGGTGTAGGACAACGTTGAGAGGCGGCTCAATTGGACCCGATGGCATGACGACTACACAGCTCGCAACGGACTGCGGTGGCTAGCCCTGCATGGTAGTGTCTAGTTTGGTGCGGGACAACGTCAAAAATGATGGCGCAAGCGGTGAGGATGGCATTTCGACTCGTTGACTGTGCTGGCCATTGACGGTGGTGCAGTTTGGCGATCGGCTAGCTTTGAGGGACCTTGTGGAATTGCGGTGGTTGTTGTTCGTGGTTGGAGCCGCTGAGAGTTTGTTGTATTGTGGTCTTTTTCTTTCGTTGTATTGCCCAATCTAGGTTATTTCTTCTTTTCAATGTAATCGGTGCATCTTCTGCCTGATTGGTTTAAAAAAATGTTGTTCTTACTTATTGTGAGACCATGCACGTACATACATACACGCAACCAGCTCTTATAGGACACTCTCCATACATGAAGAGAGAGAGTCCCTTTTCCAGGTATTTCACGGCCGCTCGTTCTCGATGCCACCGTTGTCGGGTACAGCGCGGCGGATGGGCGGATGGCACGCCTGCTTGCACTTGGCCTCCGTTGTATAGCAGAACGTCGGCAAGTACTCGCTCAGGCAGCAGTAGTCGCAGCGTCCGTTGCCACACGCCTTGTAGCAAGAGGTCTGCGCCGTCGCCGCCAGGTCATCGTCGTAACCGGGACTGCCGCCAGTAGGTACTCGACCGCCTATCATACAAGGAAATTAGAATTGTGTCAGAGAAGGGCGAAGCCAGCGGAAGGAGCTACCGGTGTCAGCTCGATCTACCGAATACGTACGTACTGATGTCAGCTTACTAGATAAACGGTGAGTAACAGGGAATTTTCACTGATTTTGCAACAAAGTCATCATTGTCAGCTGACATCGGTGAACAACATGGCTGAACACTGAAAATTGTGCGCAGAGATATCGCTCTCTCGGCCGGTTGTACTTACATTGTGCGAAGATTGCGAGGCATCCGAGCAGGACGGCGGCGATGAGGATCGTCGCCGCTGCATTTCCGTCCGAACGGCAGCCAGCGGCCTTCATTTTGGCTTGGTGTACGTCCAGCCTTTCTCGGTGCTTCGTTTCTTTCGTGGCTACAGCCGACAGAGTCACTTCGTGGCTACGGCCGACACTGAATGCGAGCGTTCAGAGGGCACTGGGGTATACGGATTATATATAGAAAGAATGAAATATATTTGCCACTCAAATTAAGTATCCTATTTAGAATATAATTAATACGCAACATTGGATTTCTAAGATTTGATCTTCTGTACATATACATGGCTGTATCTCTTAAAATAGTGAAAATTATATTATAAGATTTGTGGACCACGCAAAATTGAACAGATGTGCGAAAAAAAACAGATCCTTTAGCAATCTGTTCACTCAAAACATGTTCAGGTGCATGTACAAACTAGCATAAGCACCACATGGACATTTTCCAGTGCATATCTAAACCAGATACTCATTTAATATTTGCCAACAAATAGAATCCATCAGCAATACTCCGTATCACCTTAATCTATCTATCAACAAATTTATTTTTTTTGGGAACTTGTCGGAATGTGTTCCTATTTATTGATAGGCTTTTGGTTTACACGACCAATTGCAGCGAGTGCTTGCCAAAAAGCTTTTGTAACTAATCGTTTAGGGGATTTTGGTCTGTTATTAGGAATTTTAGGGTTTTTTGGATAACAGGTAGTTTAGAGTGTCGAGATTTGTTCAAAATTGCTAATAACTGGATTCCTAATAATGGGGTTAATTCCTTACTTACTACTTTGTGTGCTTTTTTATTATTCCTTGGTGCAGTTGCAAAATCTGCACAATTCCCTCTTCACGTATGGTTATCCGATGCTATGGAAGGACCCACTCCCACTTCGGCTCTTATACACGCAGCAACTATGGTTGCTGCGGGGATTTTTCTTCTAGCTCGACTTCTTCCTCTTTTCATATCCCTACCTTGATAATGAGTTTTATTTCTTTAGTAGGTACAATAACACTCTTCTTAGGAGCCACTTTAGCTCTTGCTCAGAGAGATATTAAAAGAAGCTTAGCCTATTCTACAATGTCTCAATTGGGTTATATGATGTTAGCCCTAGGTATGGGTTCTTATCAAGCTGCTTTATTCCATTTGATCACTCATGCTTATTCGAAAGCTTTATTGTTCTTAGGATCTGGATCCATTATTCATTCAATGGAACCTCTTGTTGGATATTCACCAGATAAAATTCAGAATATGGTTCTTATGGGTGGTTTAAGAAAATACGTTCCAATTACAAGAACTACTTTTTTATGTGGTACACTTTCTCTTTGTGGTATTCCCCCTCTTGCTTGCTTCTGGTCCAAAGATGAAATCCTGAGTAATAGTTGGTTATATTCACCCTTTTTTGGAATAATAGCTTCTTTGACTGCAGGATTAACCGCATTTTATATGTTTCGAATATATTTACTTACTTTTGATGGCTATTTGCGTGTTCATTTTCAAAATTACAGCAGTACTAAGGAGGGTTCGTTGTATTCAATATCCTTATGGGGAAAAGGCATATCCAAAGGAGTCAATAGGGATTTGGTTTTATCAACAATGAAGAGTGGAGTTTCTTTTTTTTCACAAAATATACCCGAAATTCCTGGTAATACAAGAAATAAGATAGGATCCTTTAGTACTCCCTTTGGAGCTAAAAACACTTTTGTATATCCTCATGAAACGGGAAATACTATGCTATTTCCTCTTCTTATATTACAACTTTTTACTTTGTCCGTTGGATCCATATGAATCCATTTTGATAATGAAATAAAAGGTAATGGAATATCGGAATTAACCATATTATCAAAGTGGCTAACTCCTTCAATAAACTTTTTCCAGGAAAGTTGTAATTCTTCCATAAATTCATATGAATTTATCACTAATGCAATTTCTTCTGTAAGTTTAGCAATTTTGGGTCTATTCATAGCATATATCTTCTATGGATCTACTTATTCTTTTTTTCAGAATTTGAATTTTTTAAATTCTCTTGTAAAAGGGAATCCCAAAAAGAACTTTTTGGATGAAGTAAAAAAAAGATATACAGCTGGTCATATAATCGTGGTTATATAGATGTTTTCTATACTAGGGTCTTTATCTTGGGTATAAGAAGATTGGCCGAACTAACGTATTTTTTCGATAAAGGTGTCATTGATGGAATTACCAATGGAGTAGGTCTTGCTAGTTTTTGTATAGGAGAAGAAATTAAATATGTAGGGGGAGGGCGAATATCGTCTTATCTATTATTTTTTTATGTTATGTATCCTTGTTCTTATTCGTTTTTCCATGAAAATGGATTATTCCATGAATTCCTCAAAACGAGGCTCATCAAAATGCAAAATCTAAGACTACTATAAGACTACTAATAAAATAAGAAAAAAATTCGAACGATTAAATTACTTCTCCCGAATATCCAACTGACTGATTAATTTCTTATAACGTACTCTATTTTTCTTTGCCAAATAAGCCAGCAAACGTTGACGTTTTCCCAAAAGTCTTCGTAGACCTCTTTCCGATGAAAAATCTTTTTTGTGTAATTCCAAATGTGAAGCAAGTCTCCGTATCTTATCGGTGAAACTGAATACTTGAAATTCAACAGAACCCCTGTTTTCTTGTTTTTCTTCTTTAACCATAAATCAAAAAAAATTTCTACCTCCTTTCTTTTTCATGTATTTTTCTGATCAGGAAAAATAAAAAATTATGTCAGTTATTTTGAAGTTATTCTAATCTCGTACACACAAAAATTTGCAATTATTCATCTACTGCTGGAATCTGGAATTTGGATTTATTTTATCGATGCAAATTGGATTTGGATAGAAGGGTACATTCTTTTATTTTATATAGAAGAAACATTTCTTTTTGCTGATTTATTTATTGCTATATCCAATTTATAGAATTGATATACCATTTAATTGATATCATTTAGCAAAATGAAACACAACATATGCATCCATCTTTCGGCTCGAGAATTTCACGGGATAGAGATATTTCACGGGATAGAGATATAGTATAAGAAATAGGCTATTAAGTAACTCTAAATGAATTGTGGATACATCTCTCATCTGTATCCTTAACATACTGAAACGACTACCATTACTCGTATCAAACCAATAGCGATTCATAAAAGCTAAATCTTGTAATCAATGGTGGGCCAATAATGAATTTTTTTGCATATGTATTAAGACGCTTGGTCTGATTTCGAAATTGTCTAGAGTTTTTTATGTTGTTTTCATTGCAAAATGATGTATCTCCTTCCGTAACTTTCCAATTACGAGTACGAGAATTGAAAGACATGAAAATTCTCAATTCTCTACGGCGTCTAGGAGATAGATAGAAAATTTTCAGGAACAAGAAAATCAGAAGAATCTTTTTCTCTATTCACTACCATTCCGCGTCTTCGACTTCTATTAGTTTCTTTTCTTCTTTAATGCAATAGCTATAGTTTGATATAGAATCCATTTCTCAAAGTAATGGAAACCATTCTCTTATAGGAAATGGTTCGAAAATCGCTATTCCACCTTTTAGGTTTAGGTATCGTGAAAAGTGATACCTGTGAAGATCGTGCATTTCAGTCACATTCAGATCCGTTTTTCGAGTCCATGATATAACCAAATTGGATGGATCTTCCACCCGTTTAGCTAAGAAAGAATAGATGCAGAGGTGGATAATAGATCGATATGAAGATCATGAGCTGCCCATAATGAAACCGCCAGTAGTCGCGAATATCTCCTTCTTCCCTAACCCAAGATTGGAGAAAGAAGATCTAAGAGGGACCTATGGAGAATGTGGTTAGAAATCCATAATAGAGTCCGACCACAACGACCGAATTAATTATCCTCCTCGAGAAACTTAGACTACATTATCCTCATCGAGAAACTTAGACTACTAAGTAGAAAAGATTTGAAAATCATGGCATGGGTCTCCTTTTTTTCTTTCTTTAGAGTTTTCTATATGCACAATTTCTCGATGTGAATTTCTTGACTTTCCATATATAGAAAGAGATAGACTATAAACGACATCTCTTATGGCAATAAGACCAAAGGGATGGATATTAATGATAGGAAGTGCTAGGAAGTGAAATAGAATGAAATAGAGCCACTTTGGGCTTCCCTATGAAATGAGGCATGGAACGGAGCCACTACGAAGAAATTCCGGGAGTTACGAAAGAAGCTTCGGACTCATATTGTTCACGGGTTGAGAGCGGGAGTTGAACTCTAGGTGGTCGAATCTCCCCTTGTTCCTCAGTAGCTCAGTGGTAGAGCGGTCGGCTGTTAACTGACTGGTCGTAGGTTCGAATCCTACTTGGGGAGATTTGATTCATTCTTTAATGTAAGAAT